>JAVSCE010015101.1:342500-366992 GCA_032199065.1 Smutsia gigantea | reverse complement strand
GGATATACTTCACCTTGGAGTTTTGCTACCTTGTCATGAAGATTTTATCTTTTTTAAGAAAGAAACAGATGCAAGAGCTTTACAGGTTTTCTCAATGGTCTGTCTAAATTCTTTGATAGCCATCTTATTCTTTACTTGTACTGGTCATCACCCCAGGCTCCTAAAGAAGCTTTTTGACTCTGTGGTCTAATTTTAATCCTTCTCTCTCATTTGGTTAGAGGAGTCAAAACTGTGGTAAAAATTAGACTAGCAAATGCTAGAATTTTGAGGGGAAGGGAGATAATGGTATTTTTTTGTATTTTCTTATTTTAAATATATAGAATCTTAAATATCTTTAGAATATACAAGGAACTGGTTTATAGTTGCCTGTGGGAGGACAATTATGGGGCTGGAGAACTGACAGGAAAGGAAATTTTTAAACTATGTGTACCCTTTGACAACTACTGAAATCAGAACTGTCTATTCAGATAAAAAATTTTAAGTATCTGAAATGAAAGCACCTGGAAAGATTGGCCTGTTATTAAAAGTATATAGACATATTAGATAATTTTATTTTTCATCCTTTTAAAGTCCATTGAAAATGTTCAGAGTAGAATGACCCTATATGTTGTAATGTCTGAGAACTGACAAGAATTTTATTATTCTGTTGTCATTTTCCTAGACTATCGTGTTTTTCTAATTCTTGAATACATGATGAGGTGGTCTATTTGGCTTTTATTATTTAAGAATATATTTAAAACATGGGCCATTTGGGAATATGTGTACTAATACGAGGTATATATTAGTAAGTGAAAAAATGCAAATTGTTAGACAGTATTTAATACAGATTCTGATTTTATTAAATAAAAATGATATGCCTTTGAGTATAACCATGTAAATATACATATCTTATAGTAAATATGCTATATATATCTTACAAGCTATGTAAACTGTGTATTTATATAAGTATGTATGGGGTGGGGTGGAGTTATCTTAATATGTTACTAGTTATTCATATTATTGAACATTATTGAAAATCCAAGGTCAAGGTCTGGATTGCTACAAATAAAATTGTTTGCAGTTCCTGTCCCTAAGGAAGTTGGACTGGCATGGGTGGAAGAATACTGTTGCAGTTTACTTTCAACTTAAAAAAATACACATATTTCTTTTGTAATTTTAAAAGTATTTTTTAAAGAATAACCTAAGAATATCATTTAGTGATTACAGTTTACTAAAGTCATACATTCTAAGTGTATAGTATAAGAAACCTTGCAATGCTGAGTTTTCATTTTAGTGACCAAATTCTTAAACTTAGTTTTCCAAGCCCGCATAGAATTTTCTGTTACCTGGTAAGTGGCATAACAGCCAGTATCCTTAAGGCATTTTTTTTTTAGGGTTCTTTCTTTAAATTTTTTTATTAAGGTATCACTGATATACACTCTTATGAAAGTTTCACATGAAAAACACTGTGGTTACTATATTCACCCATATTATCAAGTCCCCCCTCATACCACATTGAAGTCACTGTCCATCAGTGTAGTAAGATGCCACAGAATCACTACTTGTCTTCTCTATGCTACACTATCTTCCCCATGACTCCCCGCTACAATGTGTACTGATCATAATACCCCTCAATCCTTTCTCCCTCCCTCTCCACCCCTCCCTTTTGGTAACCACTAGTCCATTTTTGGACTGTGAGTCAGCTAGTGTTTTGTTGCTTCAGTTTTGCTTGATTGTTATACACCACAATGAGGGAAATCATTTGGTACTTGTCTTTCTCCACCTGGCTTATTTCACTGAGCATAATACCTTCTAGCTCCATCCATGTTGTTGCAAATGGTAGGATTTGTTTCTTTCTTATGGCTGAATAGTATTCCGTTGTGTATATGTACCACCTCTTCTTTATCCATTCATCTACTGATGGACACTTAGGTTGCTTCCATATCTTGGCTATTGTAAAAAGTGCTGCGATAAACACAGGGGTGCATATGTCTTTTTGAATCTGAGAAGTTGTATTCTTTGGGTAAATTCCAAGGAGTGGACTTCCTGGGTCAAAGGGTATTTCTATTTTTAGTTTTTTGAGGAACCTCCATATTGCTTTCCACAATGGTTGAAGTAGCTTACATTCCCACCAGCAGTGTAGGAGGGTTCCCCTTTCTCCGCATCCTCACCAGCATTTGTTGTTCTTAGTCTTTTCAATGCTGGCCATCCTTACTGGTGTAAGGTGATATCTCATTGTGGTTTTAATTTGCATTTCTCTGATGATTAGTGATATGGAGCATCTTTTCATGTGCCTGTTGGCCATCTCTTTGGAGAACTGTCTCTTCATATCCTCTGCCCATTTTTTAATTGGGGTATTTGCCTTTTGGGTGTTGAGGCAAGTAAGTTCTTCATATATTTTGGATGTTAACCCCTTGTCAGATATGTCATTTACAAATATATTCTCCCATACTGTAGGATGCCTTTTTGTTCTGCTGATGGTGTCCTTTGCCGTCAGAAACTTTTTAGTTTGATGTAGTCCCATTTGTGGATTTTTGCTTTTGTTTCCCTTGCCTGAGCAGGTTTGTTTAGGAAAAAGGTGCTCACGTTTATATTCAAGAGATTTTTGCCTATGTTTTCTTCTGAGAGTTTTATGGTTTTATGACTTACATTCAGGTCTTCGATCCATTTTGAGTTTACTTTTGTGTATGGACTTAGACAATAATCCGGTTTCATTCTTTTACATGTAGTTGTCCAGTTTTGCCAACACCAGTTGTTGAAGAGGCTGTCATGGCTCTATTGTATATCCATGGCTCCTTTTTCATATATCAATTGACCATACACACTTGGGTTTATCTCTGGGCTCTATTCTTTTCCATTGATCTATGGGTCTGTTCTTGTGCCAGTACCAAATTGTCTTCATTACTGGGGCTTTGTAGTAGAGCTTGAAGTCAGGGAACATAATCCCCTCAGCTTTATTCTTCCTTCTCAGGATTGCTTTGTCTATTTGGGGTCTTTTTTTTGTTCCATATGAATTTTAGAACTATTTGTTCTAGTTTGTTGAAGAATGTTGGTATTTTGATAGGGATTGCATTGAATCTGTAGATTGCTTTAGGAAGGATGGCCATTTTGACAATATTAATTCTTCCTATCCAGGAGCCTGGGATGTATTTCCATTTATTTCTGTCTTCTTCAATTTCTCCCATGAGTGTCTTGTAGTTTTTAGGATATAGGTCTTTCACTTCCTTCGTTAGGTTTATTCCTAGGTATTTTATTCTTTTTGATGCAGTTGTGAATGGAATTGTTTTCCTGATTTCTCTTTCTGCTAGTTCATCATTAGTATATAAGAATGCCACAGATTTCTGTGTATTAATTTTGTATCCTGCAACTTTGCTGAATTCAGCTATTAGTTCCAGTAGTTTGGGGATGGATTGTTTAGGGTTTTTTTTATATACAATATCATGTCATCTGCAAACAATGACAGTTTAACTTCTTTCTTACCAGTCTGGATGCATTTTATTTCTGTGTGTTGTCTGAGTGCCGTGGTTAGGACCTCCAGAACTATGTTGAATAGAAGTGGGGAAGTGGCATCCTTGTCTTGTTCCCGATGTTAAAGGAAAAGCTTTCAGCCTCTCTCTGTTAAGTATGATGTTGGCTGTAGGTTTGTCATATAAGTCCTTTATTATGTTGAAGTACTGCCCTCTATACCCATTATGTTGAGAGATTTTATCATGAATGGATGTTGAATTTTGTCAAATGCTTTTTCACCATCTATGGAGATGATCGTATAGTTTTTGTTCTTTTTGTTGATGTGGTGGATGATGTTGATATACCATCCTCGCATCCCTGGAATAAATCCTACTTGATCATGTTGGATGATCTTTTTGATGTATTTTTGAATTTGGTTTGCTAATATTTTGTTGAGTATTTTTGCATCTATGTTCATCAGGGATATTGGTCTGTAATCTTCTTTTTGTGGTGTCTTTGCTTGGTTTTGGTTTTAGAGTGATGCTGGCCTCGTAGAATGAGTTTGGGAGTATTCCCTCCTCTTCTAGTTTTTGGAAAACTTTAAGGAGGATGGGTATTAGGTCTTCACTGAATGTTTGAAAAAATTCAGCAGTAAAGCCAGGAATTTTGTTCTTGGGTAGTTTTTTGATTACCAGTTCAATTTTGTTGCTGGTAATTGGTCTGTTCAGATTTTCTCTTTCTTCCTGCGTCAGCCCTGGAAGGCTGTATTTTTCTAGAAAGTTGTCCATTTATTCTCGTTTATCCAGTTTGTTAGCATATAATTTTTCATAGTATTCTCTAATCTTTGTATTTCTGTGGTACCCATACTGATTTTTCCTTTCTCACTTCTAATTCTGCATATGTGTGTAGACTCTTTTTTTCTTGGTAAGTCTGGCTAGGGGTTTATCTATTTTGTTTATTTTCTCAAAGAACCAGCTCCTGGAGACTTCCAGGAAGATGGCGGTGTGAGCAGGGTGGCAGAAATCTCCTACCAACACTATATTTATCTACGAAAACACAGCAAATACATCTATTCCTAAAAGAGAGACGAGAATACACAGGAAAGCGCACAGCATGCAGCTACACCTGAGAGCACTCGGCACCCCAAGAGGCGGGTAAGATACGGAGCCGCGACCCGGCGGGACCCGAGCACTCCCCCACCCCAGCGCACCGGCGGGAGGAGAGGATTCAGAGCCGGGAGGGAGTGGAAGTCCACCCCGCGAAGTAGACAGCCCCGGTGATCTGCGCGGGGAGCGCAGACCCACATTGCGCAGTACAGCGGAGATTGGAGAGACAGAGGGGCAGGATCTGAGCAGGGAACGCGCCAGGGTACTTGCAGCCGGCTCCCGGGAAAGGAAAAAAAAAAGTGCGTACTTTCTTCAGCGGTCTTAAAGAGACAGGAGCCCAGCGGAGGAGCCGGATCGCCCCAGCACACTCAGCCCAGCAGGGTGGGAGTCCTGGGGAGTTTCAGACGCCTTAGCTGGCGACTGAGGAAGCGTAGCCATACTTACACTTTCACTGAGATCAACAGCCTCCTATTCGTTTCCACCCCTGCCAGAGCGATAAAGGGCCCTGCGGAGCGGCGCAGTCACAGCTGTGGAATAGTGGGGCAATAGCGCCACCTACAGCATTCCCACAGAATCTACGTCCAGTGGGCGTTTTTTGTTTTGTTTTGTTTTTGTTTTTTCTTTCTTTTTTCTTTTTTTTTCTTTCTTTCTTTCTTCTTTTTTTTTTCTTTTTTTTCTCTTTTTTTTTTCTCTTTTTAAAGTCTTAAAGAGCCCAGCTGACATACGTGGCAACTATCAGTGACCAATTCTATAGCCATGAAAAGACAGAGGAATATGGTTCAGACCAAAATCAACTAGACAACCAAAGACAGGGAGTCTGAAGGGATGGAAATGCACAGTCTTCCTGAAAAAGAATTCAGAATAAAAGTCATAACCATGCTGATGGACCTACAGAGAAATGTGCAAGAGCTGAGGGAGGAAGTGAGGGAACTGAGGAAAGACAATACAGAAATCAGACAAGCGATCGACGGGCTTAACAGCAGAATGGATGAGATGCAAGACACTGTTAATGGAATAGAAAACAGAGAACAGGAGTACAGAGCAGCTGAGGCAGAGAGAGATAAAAGGATTTCTAGGAATGAAAGAATATTAAGAGAACTGTGTGACCAATGCAAATGGAATAATATTCGCATTATAGGAGTACCAGAGGAAGAAGAGAGAGAAAAAGGGATAGAAAGTGTCTTTGAAGAAATAATTGCTGAAAACTTTCCCTCGCTGGGGAAGGAAGTAGTCTCGCAGTCCACCGAAGCTCATAGATCTCCCAACACAAGGGACCCAAGGAAGACAACACCAAGACACATAATAATTAAGATGGCAAAGATCAAAGATAAAGACAGGGTATTAAAGGCAGCTAGAGAAAAAAGATCACCTACAAAGGAAAACCCATCAGACTATTATCAGACTTCTCAACAGAAACCTTACAGGCCAGAAGAGAAGGGCATGATGTATTTAATGTTATGAAACAGAAGGGCTTCGAACCAAGAATATTGTATCCAGCACGATTATCATTTAAATATGATGGAGGGATTAAATAATTTCCGACAAACGAAAGTTGAGAGAGTTTGCTTCGCATAAACCACCACTACAGGATATCTTAAATGGACTGCTCTAGATGGAGGCACACCTAAGGCTAAAAAGATGTCACCAGAGAAAATAAAATCATAGCAAAGAAAGCAGACCATCCAAATACCAGCTAAAGGCAAAGAATAAAACACCTATTATAGAAAGAATGGAGGAGGAGGAATAAGAAGGGAAAGAAATAAAGAAACATCAGACTGTGTTGACAATAACTTAACAAGAAAGTTAAGTTAGATTGTTAGATAGTAAAGAAGCAACCCTTGAACCCTTGGTAACCACGAATCTAAAGCCAGCAATGGCAATAAGTACATACCTATCAATAATCACCCTAAATGTAAATGGACTGAATGCACCAATCAAAAGACACAGAGTAACAGAATGGATAAAAAAGCAAGACCCATCTATATGCTGCCTACAAGAAACTCACCTCAAATCCAAAGATATCCCCAGACTAAAAGTGAAGGGATGGAAAAAGATATTTCATGCAAACAACAAAGAGAAAAAAGCAGGTGTTGCAGTACTTGTATCAGACAAAATAGACTTCAAAACGAAGAAAGTAGCAAAAGATAAAGAAGGACATTACATAATGATAAAGGGGTCAGTCCAACAAGAAGATATAACCATTATAAATATATATGCACCCAACACAGGAGCGCCAGCATATGTGAGACAAATACTAACAGAATTAAAGGAGGAAATAGACAGCAATGCATTCATCTTAGGAGACTTCAACACACCACTCACTCCAGAGGACAGATCAACCAGACAGAAAATAAGTAAAGACACAGAGGCACTGAACAACACACTAGAACAGATGGACCTAACAGACATCTACAGAACTCTACACCCAAAAGCAACAGGATACACATTCTTCTCAAGTGCACATGGAACATTTTCCAGAATAGACCACATACTAGGCCACAAAAAGAACCTCAGTAATTTCAAAAATATTGAAATCCTACCAACCAACTTCTCAGATCACCAAGGTATAAAACTAGAAATAAATTTTAGAAAGAAATCAAAAAGGCTCACAAATACATGGAGACTTAACAACACTCTCCTAATTAATCAATGGGTTAACGACCAAATCAAAACAGAAATCAAAGAATATATGGACACTAATGACAACAACAACACAAAGCCACAACTTCTGTGGGACGCAGCAAAGGCAGTTCTAAGAGGAAAGTATATTGCAATCCAGGCCTATTTAAAGAAGGAAGAACATTCCCAAATGAATAGTCTAAAGACACAATTACTGAAATTGGAAAAAGAAGAACAAATGAGGCCCAAAGTCACCAGAAGGAGGACATAATAAAGATTAGAGAAGAAATAAATAAAATTGAGAAGAATAAAACAATAGAAAAAATCAATAAAACCAAGAGCTGGTTCTTTGAAAAAATAAACAAAATAGATAAACCCCTAGCCAGACTCATTAAGAGAAAAAGAGAATCTACACACATAAACACAATCAGAAATGAGAAAGGAAAAATCACGACGGACCCCACAGAAATACAAAGAATCATAAGAGAATATTATGAGAATCTATATGCTAACAAGCTGGAAAACATAGAAGAAATGGACAACTTCTTAGAAAAATACAACCTTCCAAGACTGACCAAGCAAGAAACAGAAAAACTAAACAGACCAATCACCAGTGACGAAATCGAATTGGTAATCAAAAAACTACCCAAGAACAAAACCCCCGGGCCTGATGGATTCACCTCTGAATTCTACCAGACGTATAGAGAAGAAATAACACCGATTCTCCTTAAAGTTTTCCAAAAAATAGAAGAGGAGGGAATACTTCCAAACTCATTCTATGAAGCCAGCATCACTCTACTACCAAAACCGGGCAAAGACCTCACCAAAAAAGAAAATTACTGACCAATATCCCTGATGAACGTAGATGCAAAAAAACCCAACAAAATATTAGCAAACCGAATTCAAAAATACATCAAGAGGATCATACACCATGATCAAGTTGGATTCATCCCAGGGATGCAAGGATGGTACAACATTTGAAAATCCATCAACATCATCCACCACATCAACAAAAAGAAGAACAAAAACCACATGATCATCTCCATAGATGCTGAAAAAGCATTTGACAAAATTCAGCATCCATTCCTGATTAAAACTCTCAACAAAATGGGTATAGACGGCAAGTACCTCAACATCATAAAGGCTATATATGACAAACCCACAGCTAACATCATACTTAACAGCGAGAAGCTGAAAGCTTTTCATCTAAGATTGGGAACAAGACAGGGATGCCCACTCTCTGCACTGTTATTCAATATAGTACTGGAGGTCCTAGCCACAGCAATCAGACAAAACAAAGACATACAAGGCATCCAGATTGGTAAAGAAGAAGTCAAATTGTCACTATTTGCAGATGACATGATACTGTACACAAAAAACCCTAAAGATTCCATTCCAAAACTACTAGAACTAATATCTGAATTCAGCAAAGTTGCCGGATACAAAATTCACACACAGAAATCTGTTGTTTTCCTATACACTAACGATGAACTAACAGTAAGAGAAATCAGAAAAACAATTCCATTCACAATTGCATCAAAAAGAATAAAATACCTAGGAATAAACCTAACGAAGGAAGTGAAAGACCTGTACTCTGAAAACTACAAGACACTCCTAAGAGAAATTAAAGAGGACACTAACAAATGGAAATGCATCCCATGCTCTTGGCTAGGAAGAATAAATATTGTCAAAATGGCTATACTACCTAAAGCAATCTACAGATTCAATGCAATCCCTATCAAACTACCAACAGCTTTCTTCAATGAACTGGAACAAATAATTCTACAATTCATGTGGAACCACAAAAGACCCCCAATAGCCAAAGCAATCCTGAGAAGGAGGAATAAAACGGGGGGAATTTCACTCCCTGACTTCAAGCTCTACTACAAAGCCACAGTAATCAAGACAATTTGGTATTGGCACAAAAACAGACCCATAGACCAGTGAAACAGAAGAGAAAATCCAAACATTAACCCAAACATATACAGTCAATTAATATTTGATAAAGGAGCCTTGGGTATACAATGGGGAGATGACAGCCTCTTCAGCAGCTGGTGTTGGAAAAACTGGACAGCTACATGTAAGAGAATGAAACTGGACTACTGTCTAGCCCCATACACAAGGGTAAACTCAAGGTGGATCAAAGACCTGAATGTAAATCATGAAACTATAAAACTCTTAGAAAAAAACATAGACAAAAATCTCTTGGACATAAACATGAGCAACTTCTTCATGAACATATCTCCCCGGACAAGGGAAACAAAAGCAAAAATTAACAAGTGGGACTATATCAAGCTGAAAAGCTTCTGTAGAGCAAAGGACACCATCAGTAGAACAAAAAGGCATCCTACAGCATGGGAGAATATATTCATAAAAAACGTATCTGATAAAGGGTTGACATCCAAAATATATAAAGAACTCATGCACCTTAACAAACAGAAAGCAAATAATCCAATTAAGAAATGGGCAGAGGACATGAATAGACACTTCTCCAAAGAAGAAATTCAGATGGCCAACAGGCACATGAAAAGATGCTCCACATCGCTAATCATCAGAGAAATGCAGATTAAAACCACAATGAGATATCACCTCACACCAGTGAGGATGGCCAACATCCAAAACAGAAACATCAACAAATGTTGGCGAGGATGTAGAGAAAAGGGAACCCTCCTACACTGCTGGTGGAACTGCAAATTAGTTCAACCATTGTAGAAAACAGTATGGAGGTTCCTCAAAAAACTCAAAATAGAAATACCATTTGACCCAGGAATTCCACTCCTAGGAATTTACCCTAAGAATGCAGCAGCCCAATTTGAAAAGGACAGATGCACCCCTATGTTTATTGCAGCACTATTTACAATAGCCAAGAAATGGAAGCAACCTAAGTGTCCATCAGTAGATGAATGGATAAAGAAGATGTGGTACATATACACAATGGAATATTATTCAGCCATAAGAAGAAAACAAATCCTACCATTTGCAACAACATGGATGGAGCTAGAGGGTATTATGCTCAGTGAAATAAGCCAAGCCGAAAAAGACAAGTATCAAATGATTTCACTCATAAGTGGAGTATAAGAACAAAGAAAAAATACTGAAGAAACAAAACAGCAGCAGACTCACAGAACCCAAGAATGGACTAATAGTTACCAAGGGGAAAGGGACTGGGGAAAATGGGCGGGAAGGGAGGGACAAGAGGGAAAAAGGGGCATTACGATTACCAGATATAATGTTGGGGGGGCACGGGGAGGGCAGTACAACTCAGAGAAGACAAGTAGTGATTCTATAGCATCTCACTACGCTGATGGACAGTGACTGTAATGGGGTTGTTGGGGGGGACCTGATGAAGGGGTAGTTTAATAACCGTAATATTGCACATGTAATTGTAGATTAATGATAAAATAAATTATATTAAGTTAAAAAAAAAGAACCAGCTCCTGCTTTCACTGATTCTTACTATTGTTTTATTCTGAATTTTATTTATTTCTGCTCTAATCTTTATTATGTCGCTCCTTCTACTTTGGGCCTCATTTGTTCTTCTTTTTCTAGTTTCATTAATTGTGAGTTTAGACTATTCATATGGGATTGTTCTTTCCTAAGGTTAGCCTGTATTGCAGTATACCTTCCCTCTTATCACAGCCTTCGCTGCATTCCACAGATACTGTGCTTTTGAGTTATTGTTGTTATTTGTCTCCATATATTGCTTGATCTCTGTTTTTATTTGGTCATTGATCCATTGGTTATTTAGGAGCATGCTGTTAAGCCTCCGTGTGTTTGTGGGCTTTTTTGTTTTCTTTGCATAATTTATTTCTAATTTCATACCGTTGTGGTCTGAGAAGCTGGTTGGTGTAATTTCAATCCTTCTGAATTTACTCAGGCTTTTTTTGTGGCCTGGTATATGATCTATTCTTGAAAGTGTTCCATGTGCACCTGAGAACAATGTGTATGCTGTTGCTTTTGGGTGGAGAGTTCTGTAGATGTCTCTTAGTCCATCCATTCTAATGTGTTGTTCAGTGCCTCTGTGTCCTTACTTATTTTCTGTCTAGTTGATCTGTCCTCTGGAGTGAGTGGTGTGTTGAAGTCTCCTAAAATGAATGCATTGCATTCTATTTCCCCCTTTAATTCTGTTAGTGTTTGTTTTGCATATGTAGATGCTCCTGTATATGTTGGATATAACCTATATTTATAATGGTTATATCCTCTTGTTGGACTGACCCCTTTATCATTATGTAATGTCTTTCTTTGTCTCTTGTTTCCTTATTTTAAAGTCTGTTTTGTCTGATACAAGTACTGCAGCTCCTGCTGTTTTCTCCCTATTAGTTGCATGCAATATCTTTTTCCATCCCTTCACTTTTCGTCTGTGTATGTTTTTTGGTTTGAAGTGAGTCTCTTGTAGGCAGCATATATATGGGTCTTGTTTTTTTATCTATTCAGTGACTCTATGTCTTTTGACTGGTGCATTCAGACCATTTACATTTAGGGTGATTAACAATAGATACGTACTTACTGCCATTGCAGGCTTTACGTTTGTGGTTACCAAAGGTGCAAGGGTAACTTCTTTACTATCTAACAGTCTAACTTAACTCACTTAGTATGCTATTACAAACAGAATCTAAAGGTTCCTTTTTTTCCTCCTCCTCCTTTTTTTATATATTAGATACCATATTCTGTACTCTTTGTATATACCTTGACTGACTTTGGGGATAGTTGATTTAATTTAAATTTGGTAATTAATTGGTCTACTTTTTGTGCTGTGGTTTTATTTTCTCTGGTGACAGCTATTTAGCCTAATGAACACTTCCATATATAGCAGTCCCTTCCAAATATACTGTAGAGTTTGTGGGAGGTAAATTCAATTTTTGCTTATCTGGAAATTGTTTAATCCATCCTTCAAATTTAAATGATAATCTTGCTGTATAGAGTATTCTTTGTTTGAGGCCCTCCTGTTTGATTGTATTAAATATATCATGCCACTCTCTTCTGACCTGTAAGGTTTCTCTTAAGAAGTCTGATGATAGCCTGATGGGGTTTCCTTTGTATGTGATCTTTTTTATTTCTCTGGCTGCTTTTAATACTCTTTCCTTATCCTTGATCTTTGCCATTTTAATTATTATATGTCTTGGTGTTGTCTTCCTTGGGTCCTTTGTGTTGGGAGATCTATGCACCTCCATGGAGGCATGCTGAGTATTGCTCAAGCTAAACTAAAGGTCTCTCCAACCAGGGATGGGGCCAGAGAGCTACCTTACTCCAGACCATCCCTATGGGAAGACTGGACCATTTGGGGTATTTGTTAGATGTTTTGGCTGTCTGAGTAAATGATAACCTCAAGCATCTGACCCTAAGCCATTTTAAGGACCTCCAAAAATACCTAGTAACCTAGGCTTCTACCTGATTTTGCATTCTTTCTATAAAACTTTTTTTAAAAATAAAGTGTCATCGATATACAATCTTATGTTCATTTCAAATATAAAACACACTGGTTCAACAGTTACCCATATTATTAAATCCTCACCCCCTCTAATGCAGTCACTATTTATGTAGTAAGATGAACACTAACTTCTTGAACACCTCCAGGATACTTCACACCCAAAAAGGAAGCCTAATCTCTTTCAGACATGTAGTCCTAAATGTTAAAGGCTGGAACCACAATGTCCCATGCCTCACAATCCTGTTATGACTAAATAGTACTTCTTTTTAAGATAAGTCAGTATGGCTCAAGCTTCCACTGTCCTTATTGCTAGGTATGTCCAAGTATACATTTTGTCCTTTTCTCCCAGTTTCTCTTTCAGTGCCTTCAGTCCTTTATTAGTGCATATCTAGACTATTTGCAACAGCAATCCTATCTCACTTATCTCTCCCCACTTCTTTCACTTATAAAAACCTGCAGCATGCTAAACTATTCTTAAAGATCTATACTATGTCACTGTTTTGGCAAGACTAAAATCTAGGTCCAGTATTCAAGGCCTTCTACTCTCTAGTCCTTACATAACCTTCCAGCATCACCTCCCAATCATCTCTAGCTTTTGATTCTTAAGCATGAGTCACTCCTTTTTTGTGCCTGTCATGGACTGAATTGTATCTCCTCAAAATTCATATGTTGAAGTCCTAACCCCCAGTACCTCAGAATGTGAGTGTATTTGGACATGGGTCCTTTAAAGAGGTGATTAAGTTAAAGTAAGGTCTAATCCAATCTGACTTGTCCTTACATGAAGAAATTTGGACACACAGAGGGATCCCAGGAATTGATGTGTGCAGATAAAAGACCATGTAAGGACACAGCAAAAAGGCAGCCATCTGCAAACCCAAGAAGAAAGGCCTCCAAATGAAATCAATCCTACTGACTCCTTGATCTTGGACATCTACCCTCCAGAACTGTGAGAAATGACTTCCTGTTGTTTAAGCCACCCAGACTGGTATTTTGTTATGGCACCCCTAGCACACTAACAATCCCTAACTCTCCTCTATGTTTATACTACCTAGAATGTTCCCTCTCCCCTCTACTCATCCATGTTTTCTTATTCTTTGAGCCCTTTCCTCATATATGACCTTCTGGGTTGCTTTCTCAGATCACCCCAATCCAAGCACTTAATATTTACTTTTAGGCATTATCAATTTTCTTTTAATGGCTTATCTCCCCCAAGTAGCTAGAAAACTTGTCAAGATCAGATATAGGGCTTTACACTTTGTATTTCCTATAAAATATCTCAAACATAGTAGATGCTCAAGAAATATCAATCAGTGTGTTTTCAAGTACAGTAACAGAAAACCCTACTCAAAATGGCTCAAGCAATAAGGAACATTTGTTTATATAACAAGTTCAGAGGGGGCAACTTCAGGGTTGGTTAATTCTGCAACTCAACACTGTCATTATTACTTCCAGCTCCTTTCACAATACCAAGATGGCTTTGCTGTTATAGGCAGGTGTAAATGCAGAAACAGAATCATTAGAAGAAGAAAATAAATATTTTTGGAAAAGCACATCTTTTGGGAAATGCATATCTTTTGGGAAAAACCTTTCCTAAACACCACCACCACTTCAGGAAATTGTGTCTAATTGGCCAGCATTGTACCATCTCCCCGTTCCTAAATCAGTCACTAGCCAGGGAAGCAGGGTTACCTTGATTGGCTGAGAGAAGTAAGTATTTGCCCACAGAGTAGTTAGCTATACAGATTCCAGACTCTGCCAGTAAAAACCATGTGTGTTTAAGGGGAGTGGATGGGATAGGAGCATTATTTACTGAGCACTTTATATATACCAGTCATTGTTATAAGCACTTTCAATATATTAACTCATTTAAACCTCACCACACCCTATGAGGTATGAAATATTATCTCTATTTTACAGATGAGTAAACAGGTACAGGAAGAAGTTACTTCTTATAACTTTGCCATTGCAGGCTTTAGAATCACACAGCTACCAAGTGGTAGAGCCAGGATTCAAACCTGGTAATCTAGTATCCAAAGCTGTGCTGTTAGGTTCCATATAGTTCCTCTCTCAACCAGGTGTATCTGCCTGAATATATATGTAAAATGATTAAAACAGTGTCGACATTATTCTGAGTGATCACCATCATATTGACTCCTTCCACCTATAAATTCTGAGGGAGTCAGTGTTTGCTCACTGATGAGTGATGGCAGTCAGGGCAGATAGAAATACTCATTGGTGAAAAATGGAATGCAGAAGTCTTACTGGATGGGTTTCAATATGAACACATTGGTTTTTGCTTTTGAGCTCTCTCTTTGTCAATCTAGGGAGTTCCAGATATAAGGAATGAGTAAAGTTTATTCATCAGATACTACTCAAACTGGGTTTTCATGGGGAACTATCATACCACTTTCGACTGAATGCATGTGCCCATAGGACCTGGATTTTAAGTCCCTTTGGGTTCTCAGTGCTTCTGAGAGCTAATGGCACATAACTCCCACATGTGTTTCTCTGGACTTACTTTCCTTCTATTTCTTCTCATCTCATTTTTGTTGAAGCCTATTTTACAGAAGAAAACCAGGGAACATATCTTTCTTAAATGTGCAAAAGCCAAGAAATGTGGTTAAGTTTCTGCTTAAACTCAATCATAATGTTCTCATGTCCCTAATTCTTTTACCACCTAAATAAGAACAGAATTTTAGACCATGTCAGATCAACTTTCCTCAGTCTTAATTTAAGCCCTGAGTAAAGGCTGCATGGTTAACCTCTAAATTCCTTGGACATTTTTAAGTTCTTATTCTTTCATTTAGGCTACTTTGCCAGGGACTATAAAGTATGAAGTAAATGCAAATATTTGCATCTGTAATGTTAATAGTGGTACTTCTAAAGGTAAAAGCAGTTAGCATACCTGTTTTTAGATGTTCCCAAGACACCTTAAAGTTCCATGACGTATGGCAGTTATGGCAGAGATATAAAGTTAGGTCATGTCCTTCAAAGGCAAGGAAGTGGTAAGGCAAGTTTCCCAGCTGGTGGGTAATCCTTGTCAACCACCAGACATCATCTCAACACAGCTTTTTTGTTGTCTGTTAAGTTTTGCCTGTACATTAACTGTCATGAAATGACTAACCAGAACAAAATAAAAACTATGTTTCTTTGTGTAAAAATGGCCCAAAAAGAAATGCTGGTGAATGGAAATAAAAGCATTGAAAGTCGGATTTGGAAAAGCCCAGCTGTATACCACAAATGATTTTATGTGTAGCAATGCAAGCCCAGGAGCCCCTAGATTTCTAGAGCTGTGGAACTCCTTCCTTGAGAAGTCAAGTATGACTTCAGCCCCTTGGTCAATATATAGGGCAAAGTCCACTACCAACCACCTTCAGGTATTCCCACCCCTTTTCTCTACATTTTTCCAAGAAGGGATTTATTCTGTCCCATTTTAGCTGCTTTTCTATAAAACTCCATCAGCCTGCAGTTCAGCTTGCCCCCTGGGTTTTGCTCTCAGCCACTAGTGCTGTCACCACCTCCCACATCCCTCTGCCTTGTGCTAATCTCACTCACCTAGTCCATTCCCCAAAGCACCACCCGCTCCAGCTGTTATGGAGTAGGCTTCACTGAAGGCTCCATGGTACAGTGGAAGGAATAATAGCAGAGCACAGCAAAACCTTCATGCCTGGACAGGACCACTACCACAGAGAACTCCTTGATGATATCCTCTTCAGACCCTGCCTTTGTGGAAGCAGTGTAGGACAGTGGCTGTGAGTGCAGGCTTGGGGCTGACATCCTGGCTCCACCACTCACTACTTATGGTGCCGCTCCCTAGGCCTCATTCCATGTCTGTAAATGGAGCTACCAGCATACCTCCCTCCTAAAATGTTTGTGAGGATTAAATGAGATTATCTTTGAAAAGCATGCATCCCAGTGGCTAGCACATAATAATTGCGCTTTAAATGATAGCTGTTGCTATTATGAGAAGTAGGTTCTCCTCTTTCTAAAACTCTGGCTAACAACCCTGCTGCATCTCACACACAAACACCCCCACTCCCCCATACATATTACAGCAAAATCTTTGACGTGTCTGGGCATCAGTAATTTTCCAGGTGATTTTCATATGCAGCCAGACTGAGAACCACAGCTATATACTCTTTTCACATCTTCCCCTTCTCTGTCTTTCCTGGGCCATTTATCACCTTTCTCCAGCCTCCCAAAGAAACTCAGGATTCTCCTATGCTTTCCCTCATTTTATTATAAGCGTAGCGTATTGGCTGTCTATCCTTTCCATCTAGGCTATGCCCAGGGGGCCTTGGCTTTCTCACCCATCAAAATATTCTTGTAGGTGTTTTCTGCTCCAGCCATGATGTACAAGAGATTATTCAGTTGTTGCTTTAAATAAAATTTTTTGTTTTTACAATAGCAAAAAGCTACTCTAGTTCTCCTGAAATTGGGTCATAAGTTCGTGCACATGTCCCTTCCAGACTAAGAGATCAAGGCATCTAGCTGTTGGACACAAGAAGCTGGAAGCCACCTAGCAATATAGTTGGAGTACTGATAAAGTATTACTGCAGATCTCAGAGCGTTTTCAGCGTGGGCTGCACATGAGAGTCACCTGATGAGCCCAGCCCAGAGATTCTGGCACCACAATCTGGAGTAGTGTCTGTACTGTCAGTATTTTTTTAATCTCTCCCAGATTCCAGTGAGTAGCCACTGACTGATATCAGGAAACTGCCCTTATCACCTTGCTTTTCTCTCACACCCACTGTCAATCACTGCATTATATCCCTGTTTCCCAAACTGCCCCATTAAAATAATCACCTGGGATGCTTCTTTAAAATATAGATTCCTGGGCCCCCCTCCAGGCTTACTGAATCAGAATCTAGAATTTTTTTATTGAAGTATAGCTGGCATGCAATATTATATTAGTTGGATATACCACACGGTTATTTGACAATTATATACATTACAAAATGCTCACTACAGTGAATGGTTACCAATTGTCACCATACAAAGTTATTACAATATTATTAACTATATTTCCTATGCTGTGCTTTTCATCCCATGACTTATTTATTTTATATTTGGAAGTTTGTACTTCTTTACCCCCTATTTTACCTGTTTCACCCACCTGTTATCCCTCCCTTATGGCAACCACCAGTTCTCTGTATTTACAAGTCTATTTCTATTCCATTTGTCCAATTGTTTTATTTTTTAGATTCCACATATAAGCTAGATGATAGGTATTTGTCTTTCTCTGATGTATTTCACTTAGTACAATACCCTCCAGGTCCATCCATATTGTCTCACATGGTAAGATTTTGTTTTTTTCATGGCTGAGTAATATTCCATTATATATATGTACCACATCTTCTTTATCCATTCATCTATCAATGGACATTTACGTTGCTCCCACTGGCCATTGTAAATAATGCTGCAATGAACATAGGGGGGCATTTATCTTTTCTAATTAGTGTTTTTGTTTTCTTAGGGTAAATACCCAGAAGTGGAATTGCTGGATCATATGGTATTTCTGTTTTTAGTTTTTTGTGGAACATCCATTGTGTTTTCCACAGTGGCTGAACCATTTTTCATTCCCACAAATAGTGCACAAGTGTTCCCTAATCCTCACATCCTCACCAACACTTGTTATCTCTCATCTTTTTGGTACTTGCCATTCTGAGTAGTATGAGGTGATACCTCATCGTGGCTTTGCATTTCCCAGATGATTAGTGATGTTGAGCACCTTGTCATGTGCCTGTTGGCCACTGTATGTCTCTTTGGAAAAATGTCTACTCAAATCCTCTGCCCATTTTTAATCAGGTTTTTTAAAAATACTAAGCTGTATAAGTTCTTTATATATTTTGAATATTAACTCCTTATTGACTGTATGATTTGCAAATATCTTCTCCCATTTTATAAGTTGCCTTTTCCTTTTGTTGATGGTTCCTTTGCTGTGCAAATTCATACCACTTTTTAATGCATATGTATCATATCTCCTAAGTTAGATGGAATTTTCTTCAAGGTCAGGGACTCTTACATTTTTATATTCTCCCATAGCAACCAGTGTTGCACTTTGCAAAAGCAAGAACTCAGTGATTCAAAACAGACTCAAAAGCATTTCATATGCATATTAACGTGTGCCTTTAAAAACTTAACCAGCAAAGGATGCAGCAAGTTACCTGCTTGCTAAGGAAAGGAAAATCCAGGGAAACACACTGTATCAGCAGATACTCAGCCCAAGACAAGAGTTCCTGTTTGCTTCCAGCTCCAGCCATAAAGCCATAGTTACAGATTCTTATCAGGTCTTCAAAACATGCCAAAATCTGTGAGTGACTCCACACTGGGGAGATCAGACACTAAGCTTCAATTACCTGTTTCTGCCGGCTTACCATCTGCAAGTCTGGGGAGAGGAAATCCAGGGCAAAATACCTCTAAAAACCGAAATCAGTCAAAGGGAGAAATAAAGTTTAAAGTCTGTTTATTGCTTACAAACTGCAGTCTGGGCCCTTCTCTCTTTCCTGCTCCAGCAGAAGCAAAACTGGCCCTCCCCCTCACCTCTCAGGTACAGATAAGCCTTCTGTTGCCCAGGTAGTTACCCATTGATATGAAGAAGAACTTCCCTCCACCCCTGAGGATATGATGCAATACACTAAAGCCATACTTATCTCCACCCTTGAGAGCCCGTTGATATGCAGAAGTACTAAAAGGCAGGCGAAATATTCTGGAAATACTAAAATTTTACCCACACCATCTTGTGATATAAATTCTTGTCTTTTGTACTCATTTTCCCCTTAACTTCTTGCCAATGTGCCTTCAAGTTCTATTCAAACCCTATTTTCTTAAGATAATCAGCTAAGTTCTGCAGAAGGCCCCTAGATCCCATTATGTCTCTGAAGGCCAAAGGAGACTCTTCAATATACTTGAAAATTCTCTGAAGGTTTAGTGAAACAAATTCAGGTGTCTAAGAAGGATTTATCACAATTCTAATTTGGAATTCAGATGGTTTTTTAGAGAGGCTTTATATTTCTTGTAGGATTAACCTATTCTTAAAATGCTTTCCTTGGGCCAAAAACTATACAATCAGTACTGAAAGGCTGACTCAGGAGGCTACCTTGGGGAAATTCCTGAAGAAGGAATATCGAGACCAGTATGTTTCATACCAAATTACTTGACTCCTTTGAGCCCCAGGATCCTTAGTTACAAGATAGGATGTTCCTTTCTTTGATGATACTCAGGATTCTCATAAAGACCAAATTAAATTAATGAAAGGAAAGAACACTTTAAAGTATGCTAATTGCTACAGCATAATAATATACTATTATTATAGCCAAAGTAATTCAATATTGTCTTATACTAGATTTGGTAGGTGTTTTCATCCTTTAAGCCTCTCATTTCAGCAATGAAATAAGAGATTCTGTCAGGCATACCTTCCCACTTGGAGCTGTGCTTTTGATAAGCTTTCCTCACTTACCTTTACTTTTCCTACTTTTCCTTCAGGAATGTGCTTGGATCACCCTCTGCTTTTAGGCTGCAGTCTTTTAGTGGTGTCCTCGGTGACTGTATCCCCTTGCTGATGTCCTCAAGCATGCTGCCATTTGGCCCCAGGCAGTTGGCTGTTAGCATCTCCTTTTTTATTGGTTGTTTATGTTCTGGGTACAGGGATTATCTCTGTTAACTACAATGTCTTTCTTTGAGAGCAGGGCCTGTGATTTTACACTTTTGTATCCTTAGTTCAAGCAATAACATTTTCATTAACAGTGATTTTTGGGGAGTGTACTGGGGTGAATAATGTCCCCCCCAAAATTCATGTCTACCCAGAACCTGTCAACATGACATTACTTAGAAAGAGCATCTTTGAACACGTTATCAAGTTGAGGTCATACTGGATTAGTGTGGCCCTAATTCCAATGTCTGGTGTCCTTAAAGAAGAGAGAAATTTGGATATGGAGGAGACAAGGAAGGCAGGCCATGGAATAACAAAAGCAGAGATTGGAGTGATGTAGCTGAAAGCCAAGGAGTGATGCCGGGATTCTTGTTCAGGAAGCCGAAGAATGAATGAGCTTCACAAACACTCAAGGTAGGAAAGCAAGGTACAGGATTTATATAGAGATAAAGTGAAAGGACAGAGCGCCTGGCTCACGCCAAGAGAGGACAGGAGAGTCTGGTGTGGTTCGTTGTCTAGGGGTTTATAGGCAAATGAGGATTTTTCGAGAACATGAAAAAAAGCTTAGGGGTGTGGACTTATTAAGTGGTCCTAGGATATTTACAAATAACTTCTTGCTCTGTTGATTTCTCCCTGAGATACCAGCATCTTGGTCTGGGGCATATGAAACAAGGCCACCTGCTCAGCCCCCAAGGTGGGCTGAGGTATTATTTGCTAAAAAGTTAAGTGCAATCTTATCTTTAAGGTGGAATCCTTCTTGCCTTTTACTGTGTTACGGCTGGGCTTGCATGCTAAATTAGTTTGCCCAGTTTGCAAAATCACTTCATCAGATCTGAAGGAGGAATGACAGCACAGAGACCTGGGCCTTTTAGCATGTTAAAGTGAATCTTACACGTGATTATAAATGATTAGCATAAAATAAACATGTGCTAGTCTTCTTTATCTGGGGTATATTAACTGATCTCACTGAAGAATGACTCTAGAGCTGAATGTTCAACACAGTTTTAGTAGGGGGTTTCCTTGCATGTAGTTACATTGCTCTGACTGCAAATATCCTGCCTTGCTTTTTCTGGAGGCCCTCACCCTACTCTGACTACACCCACGGTCCCTGTCTCAGGAGGGCTAAGGATTGCCACCGACCGCCAGAAGCTAAGAAGAGGCAGAGAAGGATTCTTCTCTAGAGCTTTCAGAGGGAGCATGGCCCTGTTAACAACTTGATTTCAGGCTTCTAGGCTCCAGAATTGTGAAAGAATACATTTCTGCTGTTTTAAGTCACCCAGTTTGTGATAATTTGTAACAACAGCTCTGGGAAACTAATGCAGGAATGCTGAGCATTCCTTCTGAGGCCACCATCTAGCCTTCGGCAACCTGCGTTCTGAAGATCTGAGGTGCTGATCAGAGCAAGTTTTTAAGGAAAAGAAGAGAATAACTGAAGACAGTGAATGGAGAGGGAAAGAGCTGGTAATGGTCTGAGTATGGAACTATTCAAAACAAAGTTTACAAACTTGATGTTAAAGGTGTTTATAAGATGCCACCATAGGAACAGCTGGCTTTATAAGAAAAAGGTTGATCTGGGAGTTGGAGACGGGAGCGAGAGAGTGAATGGATAACCACTTATGATATGATATATTCAAAATAATAAAATCAACCTATTTGAGAGGAATTGGATGAGTGTGTGTGTGGATTTCATAGTACCCCTTGCTTGACGTAACTGGAAGCTGCTGTGGTGTGAGCTGGGGCTGATACCAGTGGTGGGCCATTTCAGTTCTGTCTTGGAGGCCCCTATTTCCTCAGTTGTTAACAGCAGAACACTGGGACAGACCCCTTGGGTCGACCGGGTCTCCTGCTTACTGGCAAGTTAACTATTTCACCTCACTTGCCTCCCTCCTCTTTGTAAAGTCAGAATAGAAACGGCACCTCCCTCATAAGTCTGTGAGGGTCAAAAGAGTTAATCTGCATAAATGGCTTAGAACAGTGCCCAAGATGGACAATAGAAGCTGTAGTTGTTATCATCTTCATTGTCATCATCCATGTGCAGATGAGGGAGACCAGAAGGGTGAACTGTGTGACCTTTGATGACACGTCTGAAACAGGTCCCACTGGGGGGAAAGTGAGGGCAAAGCTGGCTTTTTGCTTGAAAATAAGTCTACAAAATGAGTATTAATATATTTGCTCCCTCCAGCATAGGCAGAATAGTCTCAGGGTCTCTACTACTGTGGACAGACTCCAGGTCTTGAGAGTGCAGAGCTCTTTCTTTGGCCTCAGGGCCAAACCGGTTCTATCTGGTCCTATCCAGCTCCCCACTGGCCAGGCATGGAGCAGGCCCTCAGTCAACAGAGATTGAGAAAGGAAGGAGCAAACCAGACGGGACTGACTTGCCTGTTGCTCCTCCTGCCTTATAAAGCCCATCTTGGAGCCTCTGGCCCCAGAAGGAAAGAGCTCGAGCGCTGTGGGAAATGTCTGCAAATGTCAGGATTGCAAGCACAGCGTAGAGCATCCGTTTCACGAAGTTAGCACATTCACTAGAACCCACTATGGAGGCCGAGTAGTAGTTATTGCCCAATTGGTTAAGTAGGTGTGTACTTGCTTTCATGGAATTATTCGGGTGAGCAGGATTGGGACAGGATCCGGGCCTGCGCAGCCGGCTGCCACCCCCACTCCCTCTTGAGGATAAAGAAGAAGCCTTAAAGTGTCTATTTGGCGTGTAGACACCGATTGAAAAACAGCTTTGTACCCTGTTGATTGGGTAATAAGCTCACCCTCCCACGCTGCGACTAGATAATATATCTTCAGGCTGCGTGAGACACCGTCCTCGTCTTACCAATGAAAGCGAGTAGATTGCCGTAGGGCCAGAGCCCCGCAGAGCCCGGCATTCGAGGGAAAGCGAGGAGTCGCAGGTGTGGGTTTGCTTTGCGAACGCCCTCTGAGGGACTTTGGGCAAGTCACTTAGATCTCCAGACTTTGAATTTCTTGTCTGCTAACTGCCGGGAGGGAACCAAACCTGGATGACTCTCAGGGCAGCGGCGGAGAGCCGGGCGTCTGGCCAGAGAGGAGCGCGCCGCCCGCGCTTGGGAACTTTGTCCCAAGCGCTGAGCTGGGACCCTGGAGCTCAGGGGTGGGGCGCTCCCTCTGCGGGAGCGCGGCGGCGGCGCTCCTCCTTTCCGCTCCACGTCACGGGGGCCGCTCGGCGCTCTCCCACCCGCGGCCGAGAGAGAGCAACTCCCTAGCTGAGCGCGCCGCCGAGTTGGGGAAGAACGAGGAGGCGGGAGCAAACCGCTGCTGCCGCCGCCGCCGCCGCAGAGGTGACGGGGGCCCTGGACGCAGCTCGCGGCCCCCGCCGCGGTGGCCTCTGCAGCCGCGGGGACCCCGCGTTCGGGGCTCCCCCGCTCCCTTTCGTAAGTCGACTTGGCCACGCAGGCCAGCGGGAAACGACTGGGGCCGGGGTGCGGGGCTGTCCCGCGGTGGCGGGGTGCGGGGCTCCGGTCCCATCTGCAGGGTGGTCGGGACGCCCGGACCCTCTCCTCCTCGCGACTTTCACTTTCCCGCCGCGCAGCCCTTGGGCGCCGCGGTCGTCTAGGGGATGGGAGCGGAGGTGTCGGCCTGGGGGAGCCGCGTCGCGAGCCCCTGCTGAGCCCCGGCCTGGCTGCGCGCCCGCGGGCCTGCGGGTACCGGGAGGGGCCGGCGCGGGCACCCGGCGGGCGCAGATGGAGTTGGGGGGCGGGGGCCACCCGCCGAGGGCCAGCAGACGCCCAACTTCGGGGCTCCACGCCGCGGCCAGACGCTGGAAAGTTCCCTGAGGCCAACGCTGGGGAAGAGGGCGGCGGGCGGCCGGCGTGTGTCGGCTCGTGTCAGCGCCAAGGTGGCCCGGGAGACACGAGCTGCGGCGTCCGCATCCCGGGCTCCTGGGGCAGAGCGGAGAGGGGAGGCCGGCAGACGCGGGCCCTTCGGCGGCAGGGATTCCCCCGGAATCTCCCGCAGCGGGGAGAATGCGGAGCCCGATGCGCCTTTTTCCGAGTAGGGGTCCCGCGGTCTCAGTCCTCTCCGAGGTCCACCTAGAGCCTCCCAGGTGACGGGCGCCGGGGACTGGGTCCTTGAGGGACCTTCCGAGCCGGGGTCCGCGCGCCTGCTCTTCTGGGCCCGCCCGCCAGCTTCTTGGTAGTCCTGGACCCGTGAGTCCCGGCGACGCTGCCCGAGACCCGGGTCCTGGCCGTCCCCGCTCCGGGAGGCGGGAGGCGAGTGGGCGGGAGTAGGACGCGGCACGG
>JAVSCE010015101.1:0-337500 GCA_032199065.1 Smutsia gigantea | reverse complement strand
AACTCAAGAGTATTGTGCTCAAGTTCACATTTACCCAAGAGATTTGTTATTTAATTTTTTTAATGTAAAATTTTGCTCACACATGATTCTTAAAGGAGTGCAATTAGACAATAAAATGGCACCAAAAAAAGGTTAAAAAGGCAAAAAAGCAAAACAACTGGATGGCAAGAATGATTTTAGCCATGCTTGATAGAGCATGAAAAAGTGCCTGGAACCCTTCCTACGCTGTTATGTCCCTTCATGATCCTTATCCAGTCCTCCTCAGCCCTCTCCCTGCTCCCACCACCTGCATTGAAAGACCAGCATTCATCCATACTGCAAACATCTCAATAAAATCCAAACCTGCTTGCCTCCCCCAAATGCTACCAAACCTCTCTCAGTGTGATGTTCTCCTCTACCATGGCAAGCAAAACAAAGTGCCTGGTGATGAGGGGGCTTTTTGTGTTCTCAAGTCAATCTCCATGAATACTCTGTATTTGTGTTAGCTTGTGGATTGCTTTTCCTTCTTCTCTGTCCTCTTCTTGTTTGTCTGATGTAGTTAAGGGGAAAATATACAAGGTTGTCCCTTTGGAGGAGGGCTTCTTGGCTGTGCCCAGACTGAGATAGGCAGCATATCTGCTCTTGGCTAGGTTGGACCTGTTCCCAAAGGTTCTGCAAATCCTGACATTCCTCCTGGTCATCGGCCCCACCTGGAGAGCCCGTGACAGAGCAGCTCCCTCAAACTGCGGCAGTGGGTGGACCAGGAAGAACAAGGCCCAGCATAGTTCCTGTGCTTGCTAAGGTTCATCTTCTCTTCCTGCTTCTCCTCTGTCGCTGCAGCATATGTGGACTGTCCACATCCCATGGTCCATGTGGGTGCAACAGGGAGGGGCTCTCTCTGCCCAGCCATCATCTGCCACCAGGTTCTCTCATCCTCTGTCCTTTCTGGCAGGCACCCTGCCCTGTTGTCAGGCACGCAGAGTCAGATGTGGTATCAGATGGGTCAGGAGAGAGAAGGGGAATGACACACAAGGTAGCACAAATTAAGTTGCAATGACCAGACTGTGAAAAAATACCAACAGGATAATCTGGAAACTGTGGGGTTGAAGGAAGTGATGTGCAACCAGAGAAGAAATCCTAAGAAAGGAGGAGTATAAAGTCAGCACTATGGCAAGAAAGTCCCTGAATAAAAGAAACATTTCCAGACTCAAACTGGTGACTTATCTTTTCTGGGAAATTATTTCTTTATAATAAAATACAAATGTAACCAAGTAACTGGGACTTCTCGGATCGCATTCTCAAGTCTGCAGAGTTTCTAGTTGTTTCTCTCCAGACTGAACACAGTGCCTGCCTGGTATGTGGTAGGCACAGAGGTGATGTTTGCTGGATGGATGGGTACCAAGTTGAAGGGGATGGAAATAGGATACATGAGAATAAAGGTACACACACACACACACACACACACACACACACTTATATATATATATATATATATATATATATGGGATATATACCAAAAGAAGGGAAAGGAGGGACACAGATTTTTGTACTTTGATGTCCAAAGCAGCATTATTCACAGTAGTCAACAGATAGAAGCCAGGCAAGCATCCATTGATGGACAAACAGATAAACAAAATGTGTTATGTATATACAGTGGAATATTATTCAGCTTTGAACATGGAAGGAAATTCTCATATATGCTACAACGTGGATGAACATTAAAGACATTATATTAAGTGAAATAAGCCAGTCATGAAAGGACAAATACTGTATGATTCCTCTATGTAAGCTTGCTAGAGTAGGCAAATTCATAGAAGTAGAATGGTGGTTTCCAGGGCCTGTGGAGAGGAGAGACTGGGGAGTTAGTGTTTAATGGATATAGGGTTTTAGTTGGGGAAGATGAAAAAGTTCGGTGGCTGGAGATGGTGATGGTTCACAACAGTATGAATATGCTTAATGCCACAGAATGGTACACTTAAAAACAGTTCAGTTTAACCAGTGATCCATCCATGTCCATCTACCTCGCCGTTCATCTATCCGTCCATCCATCCTTCCATCTTACCCAGCCAATCACCCACCCATGATCTCGCCAACATTTATAGAATGGCTTTTCTAGAATAGGCTAGGGAACAGAGACTTTTTAACATTACTGATTTTAAAAAATGGTTAAAATGGTGTACATTATGTACAATTTACCACAATAAAATAATAGAAAAGTATTTTTATGATCATCAACTAATTCATAAATATGAATCAACAGAAGAAAAATCATTTTTATGACAAAGAAGTGAACCAGGTAACACTTGGAAAGGATAGATTGTAGAGAGAAGCAGAAGGCAGTAACACCAGACTTAAAAAAATGTTTACAACTGTGCTACTAAAAATGTCTTGACTGAGTCCTAATAAGAGGCAGGGATTTTCAAAGGCTTTAAGTCTTGCCTACTCCCCATTAACCTCTATGATTCCCTATTTTTTTTAAGGAAAAAAAAAGCCTTTGATTTCGGAAAAATGTCAAACCTACAGAAAAGTTGTTAGAATGTTATAGTGGGCACCCATCCAATTCCACCTTGACCATGAGAATGTGGAAGCCTTTGATGTGGCTTCTGCCCCCATCCTGCCCCCTGGAGATCCCTGGCTGGGCCCTCTCCTAGGTGGTCTCTGGTTGCCAGAGTGGGTGTGGCATGTTGAGGATGAAGCCTCCTCCTTGTTTGCAGAAAACCCCTTGGCCTGTGGCATTCAGTGCTCCTCCCCTGGCTGTTGCTTCCTTAAATGCTTTTGTTCTTCTTTTTTTTTTTTTAATTTTGGATGTTGGCCATCCTCACTGGTGTGAGGTGACATCTCATTGTGGTTTTAATTTGCATTTCTCTGATGATTAGCGATGTGGAGCAT
This sequence comes from Smutsia gigantea, assembly GCA_032199065.1. Taxonomy (NCBI): domain Eukaryota; kingdom Metazoa; phylum Chordata; class Mammalia; order Pholidota; family Manidae; genus Smutsia; species Smutsia gigantea. The sequence goes on along the minus strand of JAVSCE010015101.1, from coordinate 334,632 downwards.
CTTTTCATGTGCCTGTTGGCCATCTGAATTAAATGCTTTTGACTCCTTACCATCATGCAACCTATGTGCCCATTGCTTGCCCGCCTGCTTTTCCTGCCACTAAGTACTCAGGGCCTGAGCTCCATTATCGTCCTGCTGTCTGTGTGAGCCAGTGCCCTTTACCCTCTTCCGCAGATAGGGAGGCAGAGGGCTTAATAGATTGGTGACAGCTTGTTAGTGTAGTCAGGGTAAAGTTCAGAACCATTGGCTTTAAGTTCCAAACCCATTGTGTCGTACACCAAGATGAAGGAGGAGGGTGAGATGGAAGGGGTCAGGTGTGGCAGAGAGGAGAGGAGGGGGTCAAGCAGTAGTGGAGGAAGGAGGGAGTGGCTCAGCCCAACGTGGTTCACCCTACATGGGACTGATGTCTTTTTCTTGCTATAACAGGGTTGTTACAAACAAGCTCTGGAGAAGGCAGCCCACCTGCAGGGTTACTCTCTGAGATTATCTGGCCGGCCCCGGCTTACAGCCGGAACATACAAGAGGAGGGTGGCTGAGAGCTGAGCAGTGCTTACCTGAGGCCGTCTCTACGGAGCCATGTGTAAAATCCTTACCTTCTGGGTTTGTTTCTGAATTTCATCTCGCTGATCTCTGTCTATTCTGGCATCAGTACCACTCTGTTTTAATGGTTTTAACAGTATATAATCCATGTGAACATCTGAGGAGTGTGGTTTTTACTTTTGCATTCTATGTAGTTGACATGTAAGTTTGCTTAGATGTTTAGTTTTAACTAAACAATCTTTTTACCTTTTTAGTATCCTAACCTAAAATAAAAGCTACATTTTGAAACCTGCTATCTTAATTAAAACCATTGCTAGAATGCATCCTGGTAGGAGATGCCAACTGGAGAGGTTCCTGGAGTTATTTCTAGATTTGACTTTCAGTGAAACATTTTACACAAAATCTCTGCTTTTGAAATTCCTGATTTTGGCAGGTTTTCCTGAGCACTGCAGATTCTCTGTGCCCCATCCCCTTAGTTTAAGTTCCAGAGTCTTAACTTTGTTGTCTGTATGCACACAAGCTCTCAGGACATATGTACATTTTAAACCAAGAAATGTGGATCTTTACTGACTGGCGAAGGCCTGCCAGAGTTTTCAGTCTTTAATTGTTCAGTCGAAGTGCAGAAGCATATTGTAATCTCCAGCTCAGCTCCCTACCACATCAACAGAATACAGGAACAAACAATGGAGCTTTTCTGATGATTTAAAACTGAGTGTGTCTCATCCATTCATGGAGAGTGTGGCTTGGCCTGAAGCCATTTCTGCCTCGATACCCTTGATTTCATATCTGTGTCTCCCTGCGCTGCCTCGGTAGTTACAGGCATTAGAGATTCTACTTTAAATGCACACATAAACATCAGAGCTGCCGTATGTCTTCAGCGGCTACATTACCCTTAAGGAATTAATTCCAGCCAGTATAAAACATGGAGTTAGCCATATAATGCGAAGTAAGTGCTTCCAGAAATTCCTGGGGGAAAAAAAAATACCACATTAGACCTTGGGTGGGGAAAGTAATTTTTCCTTTCTAGTGTACTAAGCATATATGTATTTTTAAAAGACATAAATGTTCTTCAGTTCAGTTTTTCTTCTTTATAGAAAAAAGCCAAAATATTCTCAACTAACATTTTAAATTTAAAACATAAAATAAATTTGGGTTCTATATTGTGTCCAGCTAAGTGTGTACGAAGACCTAAGAAATGGTGTTTGCAAAGATTGAATACATCAATTAGCCCCCCTTTTTTGTAATACTTTATATCTAAAAAGGAGGAAACATTTTATTTAAGCTGCTACCATACAAACTGAAATTTGAGGGCATAGGTATTTTAGAAATCCACACTTTTCCTTTTTCTTGCTTTTTTTTCTATAGAAAAAAGTTCTTAATGTTTTGCAACCTGATGAGAATCATAAATTGTTAAAAAAAATAAAAACTTTTCATTCTGTAATATCATTTCTGGCCCTTTAGATTTCCTGCTAAAGACTTCTTAGCCATGTAGCCTTGCCCAATGAGATACACAATCAGCTCTGGGTGTTTGCCTGGTGGACCAGATGCAAGAAGTCCAGAATCAAGTTGTCTATCTCCTAACTCGTGTGACTATGAAAAGCTGGCTGAATTCTGCACTTTTTTTCCCATTGCTACAGCCCAGCTTTCCAGTGACCTTGAGGAACTGCCATCTGTAAATACATCCTGACATGGGTTGCTCCTGTCCCTTGTCACTTTAAATGACCCCAATAAGTCTCCCCAAACCCAAAAGGCTCCAGCAAAATTACTAGTTAGAAGAACTACAATCTAAAGAGGTGGTTGATAGCCTGATGTTCATGCCCAGCATTTTCATTCAGACCTCTATTCTCAAATCTTGCTGGTTAGTTAGACCTTTGTTTAAGGAAAGTGGTGACCACAGGCTTTGTACCTGTAAATTGAGGCACAGTGCCTGAAGAGGAAGCCATTAGTGTGACGCGTTCTGCAGGGGCCTCAGGGAGACCACTTTGGATAACAGTCATCCTGCTGCCCTGAGCCAGGACAGTTTTAACTTGACATATGTTCTGAGCACTGGCAGAGCCCTGCTTCAGGGTATGTTTTGTGTACTCGCGTTGCTGCAGAACATTCAATGCCACTTTGTTGTGCAGTCCTTTGGGATGGCTTTGCTGACCAGAGATGCTAGAATGAGTATTAGAGTTTTGTGCTGAGAAGAACTGCTGTTGCAGACACTGGATGTAGGGGGAAAGTTTATGGCATCTTCAATGTGTGGAGTCACAGAAGCTGTTCAGCTGATCCTGACTGCACAGAACCAAATGTGCTTGCTCCTCTTGAGTGCCTCTTACAGGAATCCTTGGCTATCCATCTTTCAGAAAATGTTAAGCAGACTGAGGGGGAAAAAAACCTCTACAGAACAACTATCTTCCTGTCTTTCAAAATCCAGGACACGTGTATGCCTTCAGGAACAACGTTGCACCAGACATCCACTTAAAAGAATGCTGAAAGAATTCTGAAAAGAATGGTAAAATATAGTGAAAAACAAAAAATAATTAGGATATCTGAATGAAGGGAATCATGTATGTACAGTTTTAGAAAAATAAAACTAAGCCACAACATAGTGACTCTTACCCAGATTCCCCAAGAAATCAATTCCTCTTGTAGTGGTCCTAATGCATGGCATTTGCATACTAAAGGTGTTTCGTCCCATAGCCCATTCACGTGCATTATGTCATAGGACCTTCATAAAAGCATTGTGGGATAGAAGAACCATTATCCCATTTTACACATGGCAAGTAAAAACTTGCCCAAGATTAAATGGCTTGAAGTTTTGATGGTACAGCCCAGACTAGAACTTGGGTCTTCTTACTTTGTCCCATTGAGCAACTACCCTGTACATGGGGATGGGGTAGAGTGTGAACAAAGCCTGTCTTAGGGAGAGAAATATTTGCTGCTGTGTACGTGCTTAGAAGAAAAGGAGTCTGATAGGATAGAGAGGGATGATCAGAGAAGACCTGAGGAGAGGATGTTTCTCCTATAATTTCAGGGATAGGGAGCCATCAGTCAGGCCAGGATCAAGTGAAAAAATTATCTAAACATGGGACAGCAAGTGCAAAGGTCCTGAGGCAGGAAAGACACTGGTGTTCTAGAAACTTGTAGAAGGCTGCTGTTGCTTAGAATATAATGAGTGAGAAAAAAATAGAATAAGATGAAGTTGGAGAGAAAGGCAGGGACAGGAACTGGCTGGGCCTTGAGGCTACAGAAAGGAATTTATTTTATTCTAAATGCAACCCAGTGATGGGTTTTAAGTGTAGGGAATGGAACTAGAGAGGAGGTGTGAGCTGACTTGCGTGTTTTAAAGATCTATTTGGCTACAGTACAGAGAATAGATTAGAGGGAAGCAAGGGAGACTACTGAGGTCATTTCACATGCAGGCAAGAGTTGATGCTGGCTTGGATTAGAGTGGGTGCTGTGGAGTGGAAAGGGGTGTGTGGGTTCAAAATACATTTCAGATGTAGAACCGACTACTATTGTGAAAAGATTGGAGAGGCAGCCTCCCGCTGTGGTTAAGAGAGTAGGCACTGAAATCAGGCCATAGTTGATTGCCTGGCTCTTCCACATGCTAGCTACTTATCCTCTGTGACTCAGCTTCCTAATCTGAAAAATGGGCATAATGATAGTGCCTGCCTTACAGATATATTGAATGGAGTAAATAAGATAATACAAATAGTTTTAGTCAGTATAGACCATCAGGAAGGGACAGGTATGTGCCCATTGACTCTGGTAGCATGATTTTTATTGACTTTGGCCAGGACAGCCTAAGTGGTGGGGACAATGGAGCCTGTCTGGACTGCATGCCACCATAAGGGGCCTGGATTTGGTGAGTAGAGGTCCCACCCTCTCCAGAGTCTTGAGGGAGAGCAATTGGATATACAAGCATGTATACAATCGGAGAAATGTGTTCTTAGCCTCTCAAGAACTAAATAGTGTTAAATGATGGCTAGGCCTCTGTTCCTTTATTTAGAGAAGGAGGAATTTGGACTCATTCACCATTAAAGTCCTTGTCAGTTTTAGGATTTTGCTTCTAGGCTCCTTCAGGAATTGTGGGATAATTAATTGAGCTTGATGGAGAAGGCACAGAAAAGTAAATTCTATTATTTAAATGTTTCTCTTTTCTGTAGAAAGTATATTGACCTCAGAAATCAATTACTTTCTAACAATTCTAAACAGACCCAGTTAGGATAGGACTCATTCACAGTATATTGTGATATGAAAACAGAGAAGACAGTGCCTATATAGTGATACTTGGTGGTATAAAAAGAAGCCCAAAGGGTGTGTTTATTGACAATAATCTGGAAGGACATACTCCACACAACACTATTGGTGGAGTACAGGTGAGCTTTATTTTCCTCTTTAGACCTTTCTGACCTGATTTTTTTTTAATGTATACTTTTATAAACAGAGACTGTTTTTTCCCTTTTAGAGCTATTTGAGGATGGCTTGTCCTCAGTTTGTATTGTATTACCCAGTCACGCCATTCTTATGTTTTACGTAGTTTCTGTTTGCCTGTTCCCAGTCTGATAATTATTTGCCTTTGCAGTCTTCCCTCTAGAACAGTAAGATGGGAAAGTGATCTGAGCAAGCAACTTGCCTTTCTGCTCCTTTGCTCCTGGGTGCTGTGGGGGTGTTGAGGAAATGCATCTCCGCGGAGTCATCCTCCTCTAATGCTCTTATTCCAAAGCTTTCTCTGGGTTTGGTGATGAGCAAGTCATCACAGGGACAATCAGTGGCCCTATCGAAATCAAGGAGCTGCAGGACCTTCAGCTTAAAAGACCTTCGCTTATTCAACAAGATCAGGATTTTTTGTGTGTGTGTGTGTGTGAGCTCATCTTTACATTAGTGTTCTTAAGTAATGATTCTTCTTTGTAAGACTTTAGAAAAAAAATCCTGACATTTCTAAATCAATAAACTCTTCAAATGTTATTTTTTACACTGTTTACAAAGTTTAAGAACATACGGGTGGCCCACAGAGGGAATATTCTTCACATGGAGAGAGATTTCACCCAGAAAGTTTTCTAAAATAATTAGTAATTCTCAGAGAGCCCAAATTGTGTCACTGATCATATGAAAACAAGTGAATCAGTAAGTAGTCAAGGACAGCATATGAGACAAGAGTGATTGATGGTGGAATTTCTTAGGGTGAGCCAGCTTTCTTTTCCTTTAAAGGATTCCATTGGCTGGGAGATTAACTGACCTCATTAGCACATGGATTGGCCCCAGGCTCTGTCTGTAGGAACCAGACGGGTTCTTCCCTCAGCATTCCTCCCGCAGAAACAATCCCTTCAACTGGGTGGAAGGACCAAGGACTTCAGTGTGGGTTGATGTTCATTTCTGTTCCAGCTTAAAAAACAAAATTCCTAATCTTGTTGCATAAGCAAAAGTCGTTCTACTGCAGCTCCTTGATTTCAGTAAGGCCACTGATTGTCCTTTTGATGACTTGCTCATCACCAACCTAGAGTAAGGCCATTAGAGGAGGGCGACTCAGCAGAGGATGCCCTTCCTCAACACCCCCACGGTGCCCAGGAGTCTGCAGAGGAGCAGAAAGCAAGTTTCTTGCTCAGACGACCTTCCCTTCTCATTGTTCTAGTTAGATAAGACACAGTCATGAGAACTTTTAGTCAAGTCTAAAACTCTTGTGGAAAATGTGGACTAGTTTTTCTTTACATTCCAAGAGAGTATTGCCTGGAGGGTTAAGAAGGCATCTCTGGAACAAGACTCTCTGGGTTCAAGTTCCAACTAAAGCACTCTCTATTGCTGTCTAACCTTGGGAAACTTCTTAATCTTTCTTAATCACCATGTGCCTCAGTTTCCTGTCTGGTAAAAGAAGGATAAAAGTACCTCACTGATCTGTTGAGGGGATTGAGTTATTACATACAGAGGCCTGAGAACAGTTGCCCGAGTAACAGGTCTATCAAGTGATTGTACATTAATAATAATATTATTAAATTACTATGGAATACTACATGGAGGCATTCAGGCATTAATTCTAAAACATTGAACTTACTTCAACATTTTGGGGAGAAATAGGAAGTAGATTGAAAAATAGGACAATAAGCCATAGGTCTGGGCAGGATCTTTAAAGAAGCCAATGAAAAGGAGGAGGAAGAAGAGGAAGGTGGCTTGAGGATAAGTTAATGAGGATAAAGATGGTGATGAAGATGAGGCCACAGCTAGCATTTACCAGGCAGCCATGGTCTGGACTGTGCTAAAACACTGGGCATGCGTTACATCATTTAACCTTAATATCCCTTAGATGGTTACTATTACTAACATTCTTTTACCAATGAGGACACAGAGATGCGAGAGGCTGAGGGACTTGTCCAGGGTCCAGGGGCTTGGTAGGCAGTTCCTGAGCTGAAGCCTAGCTGTGTGTGGCTGGGGACACATATTGCAGGAACATGTGTGGCTTCCTCTTTTCCTGTCCAGCCCTGAGCAAGGTCTCAGCTCTCTGCCGCTTTATCTTTCCTTATGACACTTCCACTGCCTATTTTAATCAGAAAAATGAAGGTCAGTCATTTCCTTAACATTGTCTGCTGCAATTGTCTAGTGGATTCTTTCTTTAAAAAAAAAATCAACATGTCCTATGAAATATACTGGAAAAACTTCAAGATTTGGAGTGTGGCAAGCTGTGGAGAGAAAGGGCCTGTACTGTGCCCTGAGCATCTGCAGGGTGACCCCATTCACACAGGGCCTCCTGAGCCCTCCCAGCAGCTAGTGAGGGGATTTCTGATCCCCATTTGAGGACAAGAAAACCAGGCTTCAGAGGCTAACTGTTTTGACCAGTCTTGCAGCTACTAAGTGTTTCCCCGGGGAGTCAAGCCCAGGACTGAGGCACCCTGAGCCTGGGTACATTCCTGTCTCCCAAGTGCCGCACTACCTGTGCGAGAATGTGGATGTTCTGGTCCCTAAGCGAAACCATATTCTGTACTTCTCTCCCCAGACTCCTTCCTCCTGTTGGTGATTTCCAATTCTCCTTCCTTCCCTGGGAAAGGAAGTGTGTGCTTTGACAGTCCTGGTTTTGAAATTGCTGATTTAAGGAGAGTTCATTGAAGAGCTGCTAATGGCTGTGGCCATTTAGCCCTGACTGACTGCAATTATAACCACTTAGCTGGGGTATCCATTTGTGTGTTTCCTTTAAGGCTGTAAACAGTGCTTCACAGGGCTGGGAAAAGAAGATAGTTTGGGGAAAAGGTTTCATTCAACATCCGTATTGGGTTTTTACTGAATTAACCAAAGAGACCTATTTCACCTGCACTATAGTGATCAAATCCTGCCATCATTACCTTCTCCATTTCATCATCATTACTGGGAACTTTGGCCCGTATGGCATCAGCTCCATGGCAGGTGAGCCTTTCTTGTCTGCCTGGGTGGGTGGGAGGGGAAATACCCCTTGTTCCACAGTTGGGAAATTGTTTGTAATGTGACTGTAAGTCAACTTCCTGGTAGCAAAACACCTGCCTGCTTCCTGCCCACGAGGCTTTAAGAGGAAAAGAGGTGGGGTGGGCTGTTTGCAGAAGGTGGCACTGTTGCCCTGGTCTGCTGGAACCACATGGTCAGCATGACTGCCAGCCTTAGCCCACCTGCTCTGGTGGGACCTCAGGAGCTCATTCCCATCCGTCCAAGGCTGGGCCAGCAGGTGGTGGGAAAGAGAGGCAGCGCCTCAGTGGGCAGGTGCCTGCCAGGCCCCTGGCTTCTGCGCCTCCCGGCTGGAAGGGGCTGTGGGTGTCACGCAGCGGTCCTGTCCCAGGACAGCTGAGCCACAGTTGGGAGCCGTGCTCTCTAACCTCCTGCAGGGTTTAGTGCCTAGTCAGTCGGCACAGCTGGGAAGGGGCCACAGCCCCTTTCAGGATTTGACAGAAGCTCATTTACACTGTGCTCGCACCTTCACCCCTTTTTACTTCTAATGTGAGGAGAGGATGTTTTCAGTCAAAGGAATTTCTGGCCATGATAGGCAGGTGAAGGGGTTTGACTTTGACTTGGGCCAGACTAATATCCGGGGGTCGCTTGTTTTCCTTGATGTCAGAGGCTGGCCTATAGACAGAGGAGCTGTCCCCTTTAAGGATGCCTGGGGAAGGAGAAGGAGAATGAGAAAGTGAGGTGCTTGGGCTGTCCTGATTCCCTCCCCTTCTTCTCTTAACATTAACTCTTGTCCCTGGCTAGTGAAGCTCAGACATTGGACCCAGAGCCAGTTCCCATGGACCTGCACAGAGCGTGTCTCCACCTTTCCCCGGGGTGCCCTGCCCCCTTCTCTCTCGGGCAGGTAGCCATGGCCTCTTAGCTCAACAAAGACTTCCCAGCACCTGGCTGAAGCCAAGAAGTGTGTGCTCCCCGTGTTCTCTCGGAGGGCAGGGGAAGCATGAGCAGGGGAAGGGGAGGCCTTGGAAATGGGTCAGAGGGCAGGAGCCAGCCTATGCTTTTTTATGTAAGTGTGAGATGATAGCTAAATGGTACATCATAAATGACCTGACAGCCCTGGAAGCCTTTGTAAACTTCTTTAGAAATATGAGATCTTTTCAGGGGGAACTATCAACTGATAGTAATTCAATATTCATGAACCAATAAAGAGAGAAATGAAAAAGCAGAAATTTACAGTGGGTAAGCTTCATTCTAAATCTAGGCATTTATGGAATCTGCTTCCTATTTTTGTCTAATTACCATGAAATAGAATAATAATGAAATAGATGGATCAATTGATTTGGGATCAATTTATCTTCTAAGTCTAATTTTATCAGAATACCTAATTTTAAAGGTGTGCTCCGGTTTTTAGGGTTGTAGTTTGTGTTACGCTGTGCAGTGGAAGTCAGTTTTCCCACACTTGGTAACAGCTGGCAGGTACTTTGGCCTTGATCCTGAGTGGATGGAACTCTATTCGGTTTGCTTCAGAGGACCAGAAAGCTGAGGCCAGGCAAAGGCACCCAGAGCCGTGAGCCTGAGTGGGATTCCCCTGACTTGGGTGCTGATTCAGCAGAGATGTTGTCTGGACCTACCAGTGGGGCTGGAGCAAAAGGGATGATTCGGGCATATTTGTGAGATAATTTGTTAGTGTAGATGTGAAGGAAATGGAAGAGTCAGGTTGCTTTCAAGCTTTAAGCTTGGGTCATTGAATGAATGGTCTCACTGAAAATGGAGACAGAAAACACACGAGAGGTAAAGATACCAAGTTCAACATTGGACTTGAGGTTTGAATGCCTGCAGGGTGTCTAGTAGAGATATCCATCAAGCAATAGAAAGTTCACATGGGAAGCTTGGGTAAGAGATGAGGGCTGGTGGTCAAGGTGTTGGCACTGTGTATGTGGAAGCTGAAATGCAGAGAGCTAAGAAGAGTGTGCACAGAAAGAGCAGTGAGCCGAGGACAGGACCCTGGGAAGACCCGCAGGGGAGAGACCGAGGTATGTTCAGCGAGATCCTGGGTTCTTCAGGACAGTTCATTGCTGATCAGGTGGTCTTTAAATGGCAGTGATTCATGAGAAGGTGAATGAGGATATGTCATTCCAAGGAGAGCTATTTCAATTGATCTATATAGAAGAAATCTACAAAAATAAAACAAGTTCAAATTTCTTGCCAATTCTAAGAAATTGGGAACAATGATTATGTCCTCATTTAAGATTCATTGAGATGTTGGGAAATTGCCCATGGGCTCCTCAGATCTCACCTCTCAGTATTTGAGTCTCCTTGAAGCAGAGGGGTTCAGCCAGCACCCCTGCCTGTAAGCACTGGGGTAGTACCCCCTGGATTCCCCTTCCTGCTGCTCCCAAAATAAGCACATCTATGCCCTCCCCTTGGTTAGCCTAGTTTTATCTGAAAAAGTAATATAATTTTGTAAATTCAAATAATACAAAAGGATATTCAGTGATAAGTAAATCCCCCTCCTACCCAGGCCCCTAAACCACAGGCATCTCCCACTGTGCCCTGCAAAGCAACCCCTGTTCCCAGTGTTGTGTTCGTACAGTATCTTTTTGGAAGTACTGGCCTGGAGCCAGATCTAGCCAGCCTCCTGTTTTGCAAATAAAGTTTTATTAGAATGCATCTATGCCCACTTATTTTTACAAGTATCTGTGGCTGCTTTCCCATTACAGTGGGAGAGTTGAGTAGTTGTGACAGAGAATGAAAAAGGTTGCCAGCATGTGCTCTTTGTATGTAGACCTTATGTGTAGGCTTTTTTTTACACATATATGAGCCAATGCTGCATTTTGCTTACTTCTCTCTCACATTATTGTGGAGAGTGTTCCACGTGGGAACGTGCGGGTTTGTCTCAGGCTTTTTTAACATAGTGGTGAGTGTAGTTAACCAATCCCGATAAAGGACATTTTAGTGGTTTTCAGACTTTAGCCTGAATAAATAATACTGCAGGGAACTGTCCTGTGCTCACGCCTTCTCTGCACACACATGTGCCCTTCTCTGTGGGTACATTTAAAATGGACAGGTATTGCCTAACTGTCCCCCCAGCTCTCAATGAAAGTCTTGTTCTTTCATTTTAAATGTTAAGTTGCTAATCCCTATGAGGAAATGGAAGCTAACAAAACTTTAAAATAAATGGGCAGGTTTGCCAAATTTATATCATCTATACAAAAGTATGCATTCTCCTTTGGATGTCTGCCCACTGCTCATATTTCTGAAAGTGGGTATCTTAGTCTGTTTGGGCTGCTATAACAAAATACCAGAGACTGGGTGGCTTATAAATGACAGAAATTTATTTCTGATAGTTCTAGAGGCTGGAAGTCTGAGGTTAGGGTGCCAGCATGATGGAGTTCTAGTGAAGGCCCTCTAATGGGTGTAGACCGATGACTTCTCGCTGTGTCTTCACACAGTAGAAGGGCACTAATCCCATTCATAAGAGCTCCACCCATGACGTAATCACCTCCCAAAGTCCCACCTCCCACCACCGTCACACTGGGGCGATTGTGGGATTTTTAGCCATAAATAACTTTTCTGAAGACAGTTTTCAATAAGATTTCAATAGATTTCAATAAGAATATTCATGGGACATAGACATTCAGTCGATAGCATTGGGTTCACTGGGCTTTCACTGTCTGACTTCAGACCTATATCGAATCAGGATCTCCAGATAGAATTGAGATAGATATTTCTTTTAGCCTTGTGTGGGCATCTTCAGGGAGCTCTTTATGACATCTAAATCTTTAAGACCTCTACACAAAGCAGAGTAATCCCTCCCCAAATATGCTAAGCAGAAATGCTGATAATAAAAGATACATAGTATCTATATTTCAGGAGTTTACATCATTTTCCACTCTATTTGGTAACCAACATCTCTCAAAATTAGGTATAGTTCACACAGAACACCACAAAATACCACCGTTCTACATATATTCATTTCCTTGTTTCTGGATTCTCTCAAGGGCAATAACCTTGTTTTACTCATCCTTGGGCCCAGCATTCTGCCTGGCAAGTGATAGGTGCCTGGTGAATTTTGGTTGAACTAAACTAATTTCTACTTAATATTTCAACCAAATTTTTCCTTTTTCTTCTAACAGAATGAAGACATTCAAATGTTGTTTCAAATACCCCATACGGCAGAAAGTTTTCATCCTGTTTTTAACCCTGTGGCTGCTCTCCTTACTGAAGCTGCTGAACGTGAGAAGGCTCCTGTTCCCTCAAAGGGGCATTTACTTTGTTGAGTACTCCTTGAGTACCTCGACTTTTGTAAGAAATAGGTACACCCATGTTAAGCGCGAAGTCGAGTATGAAGTTAACTGTTCAGGCGTCTATGAGCAGGAGCCTTTGGAGATTGGCAAGAGTCTGGAAATAAGAAGAAGAGACATCATCGACCTGGATGATGACGACGTTGTGGCAATGACTGGTGATTGTGACATTTATCGGTCCCTAAGAAGATACCATGAAAAGCTTGTTTCAAGAGAGGAGGAAAGCTTCCCAATAGCCTATTCTTTGGTTGTTCACAAAGATGCAATTATGGTTGAAAGGCTAATCCATGCTATATACAACCAACACAGTATTTACTGCATCCATTATGACCAGAAGTCATCTGATACCTTCAAAGTTGCCATGAACAATTTAGCTAAGTGCTTCTCCAATATTTTCATTGCTTCCAAATTAGAGACTGTGCAGTATGCACACATTTCCAGGCTCCAAGCTGATTTAAACTGCTTGTCAGACCTTCTCAAGTCTTCAGTTCAGTGGAAATATGTTATCAACCTGTGTGGGCAAGATTTTCCTTTGAAATCAAACTTTGAATTAGTGTCAGAGTTGAAGAAACTCAATGGAGCAAATATGTTAGAAACAGTGAAACCCCCTAACAATAAAATGGAAAGATTCACTTATCACCATGAACTCAGACTGGTGCCTTATGAATACGTGAAGCTCCCAATGAGAACAAACATCTCCAAGGAAGCCCCACCTCACAACATTGAGATATTTGTTGGCAGTGCTTATTTTGTTTTAAGTCAAGCATTTATTAAATATATTTTCAACAGCTCCCTCGTTAAAGACTTTTTTGCCTGGTCTAAAGATACATACTCACCTGATGAACATTTTTGGGCTACGTTAATCCGGGTACCAGGCATGCCTGGGGAGATTTCTCGGTCAGCCCAGGATGTGTCTGACCTACAGAGTAAGACCCGCCTTGTCAAATGGAATTATCATGAAGGCCTTTTCTATCCCAGTTGTACTGGCTCTCACCTCCGAAGTGTGTGTATCTATGGAGCAGCAGAGTTAAGGTGGCTTATGAATAATGGACATTGGTTTGCTAATAAATTTGATTCTAAGGTGGACCCTGTCTTGATTAAATGCTTGGCAGAAAAACTTGAAGAACAACAGAGAGAGTGGATCACTTTGTCTTCAGAAAAGTTATTTATGGCTAAAAATCCCACAATCGCATCATGATAAAATCATGATGGAACTAAGGTGTCTGATGAATGAAGTTAACATGGAATTGTATACCATACCGGGCCCAGTACCATTTGAGCTTAACCTCCTCATAGTTTGAAAGTTGTCTAAAACTCCATGCACAAACAAAAGGGACCTAGCCTTTGATGACAATTAGACTGCAGGTGGTTGAGTATTTTTACATTTGTTTTTGCTTATAATCTCGCTGAGCTAAATCAGAGACCTTAAACAGCCAGTCATCACATGTTTGTTGAGCCCCAACTATGTGCCAGACACTTTTTCAGAAACATGTAGGAATTAAGTTCAAGTCTGAGTTAACAGTGCCCTAGAGCAACCATGGCTAACCCTAACCACACAGCAGCCTGTTTGCTTACGTTCTCCACATAACAAACAGGATTCTACCGAAGAAGTTTTGGAGCATGCAGTAATCATATAACCATACAAACCACCAACTTAAGAGTCCTATTTTAAGTACAGTGACTAACACTCTGCTTGTCTCTTAATTCAGCTCCCTAGAGTTTTCTTAACCATTAGAATATTAGAAGGAAAGACTCCACTACCTCAGAAGAGCTCAGAAAATTGTCCAATTTCCTGCTTGCTAAAGCATAATTTACCTTTTGGTGCCTCACTGGTTTGGTTCAGGGTCAGGAGACTTGGTGGGGCATTTATAGTGTAAGAATGATAGGGGCCAGTGGGGGGTGGGTAAGGGCACTGGGACAAGGACCTGAACTTATGATTTCTGTATCATGTCACACAACGGTGTCATGACTGACCTTTTTAATTCAGCTGTTTCTTTAAAACACATTTACTGATTAAAAATAAAAGATGATTAATAGTTGAAAGTGTCAGACTCCAGAACATTGGACCTAAGTCTTCCAGTTCATAGATTATCATTACATGTATATTTCTTTACAGTGGAATTAGAGTCACTGAATATTCCTGAAAAGATATGTGAAATATGATAGCTTTCTAAATTAACTATTATGGTCATTTAAATATTTTTCTTACTTCTCCAGCAACTGTCCAAGTGGAATCCAAACTTAAAATTAGACAAGCTCTAGGTTCATTGCAGTCTCACCGCTTAGATGCAGGGAGAGAAAAAAAGCTGACTTTCCTAAGGACATATAGCAAGAATATTCATTAATAATATGTAAAACCTACACCTTAGGAAACTACCAAGTGAGTCAAATATACCTATATTTTAATGTAACTGTATTGTGCTGGAGGTGAAATGGGACAGAAGCAGGCTCCTGAAAACAGGCTGTAACATTTTTATGTCTCTTGGGAAATCGTGGAACTTATGTAAAAATTTCTAAGTGATCTTATGTTTCCATGTCAGCCTCAGAAACTACTGTAAAGATGTAATAATCAAGGCCAATCTGAGACTATTTGGAAGACTGAAGATTTAAACATTGTTTTAAATGTCTGTTCTACCTGTGAAATGCACTTTGCTTGTTTTAAAGTGCATGATACTAATTGCCAAGTGGCACCACTTCTCTCCCTTTCTTCTTCTCTTGAGCTCATTTTTTTTCCTCTTTTTCCGCTACCGTCTTCAAATTACTTCATTCTTCCAAAACAACTATGACCAAGGCCATTCTTAGAAATAAGTGGAGCTAAGTCCTGAAGAAGATCCTCACCAGTTCGTTAGTGTGTGTGACAGTGACAAGCTAAGTCACCTTGGCCTCTACGTGCCTTGGTTTCCTGATCTTTACAGTGAGCACTTGGATGCCTACCTGGCTTCCTCACAAGTCTGTTTTTGTGAGAATCAATTGAAATAGTAACTGGAGTGGTTTGAAAATGGGAACAGACTATTGAAATATCAAGAGCAGTCTTCCTATAAGGCGAACAGAGATCCAACTGCCCTGTGAGACTAAACCTACCTTTTCTGGGATACTTTCAAAATACACAAAGAAGCCAGTTGCAGGGGCAGCTTCTGTGAACGAATCCAGGTATGAGGAAAGGCCCACCTCCTCACCTGGGGTTCTTTTTAAGCCAGTAGGATTAGCAAATTGTTCCAGTGGCTTTGATCTGGAGTGGGGATAGAAATACCATTCCTACCACCCAGGCTTAAATACACAAGGTCCTTTTGAAGTCATGGTTTTTATGTCTTTGGTCCTCTGGGTAAATGTAAATGCTGAACAATAAAAATTGACTTCCTTGTCCAGGATCTTGCCTCCTGGTGAGAAATGAATCTATCCCTTGTTTACGGGGAAGTTTTCCAGCTGTCCATCACTTTGATGCCATGTTCCCTGAGGAGGATGGCAGTGCCTTCCTTCCCCCAGGGACACATCCCTCAGGATTCCATCCCTCACACTCAGGGAGCTGCTCGGGCACTCTCTTCTGCCTTGGGAATCCTGCAGGTTCCCTGCATGCCTTCAAACGTGATTCTTCCCTAAAACCTTTTGGTATGATTCCCTTTGGTGTGGAGAATGTTCTGCAGCCTGTTTTATAATTATTCTTTGCATAGTATTTATTGAATCTAGACTCTTAAGTTATTTGGCAATGAGAGCAGGACCTTGAAGTTTGTAAACTGTATTAGATATTAATGGAAGAGCCACCAGAATATATCTACATTATGTGAACAATCTACTGTAATATTTAAAGACCAGTGTTGCTGCTATTTTTAATGTTTTGATGACTTTAGGTGAAATATATATATATATATTCCTCCTTTCCTTAAATATATATAAAATGTTTAAATAGAGTTACATTTTGAAGACTTCTCTTGCCTTCCAGGATATGAATATTATATATCCATCCATATATATATTTTGACATATTTTGCAGAAAACAAAAAAATGACAATCTGGGACTGAGAAGTGAATGTACCCTATGTATGACAGTTGTTTTGTTGTTGATGATGGAATGAGAGTTTTGATTTTTTTTAATGTTTTTATCAACTGGTCTCTAAATCTGCTTTTTTTAAAGCCATTTTTGAAATACATATTTCCTGTTGTATGAGTTTTAAATAGGTTGGTGTTGCATTTTTGTGTTATGCTGCTACTAGATGTGAATTCCCCAGTATTGGAAAATAAAATGTGCTCCAAAAACCAAGCTCCTGGAATTTATGATGTGTCTTTGAGTGGCTGTCTGGTTCTCCACAAAGACTTTCAGTATAAAACTTGCCCAATATTTGAAAAGCAGTTAATTTCACTTCAGAGTGAAAGAAGTCAGTGTGTGTATTATATACACAGATTCTAGGCACATGAATGTGAGTTAGGAATCTTCCAGGATTCTGTCTTCATTCTCCTTCAGATTGGCTTCTCTAAGATTAATTATCCAGCTAAATATTCTTTGCTTGATTACTTTATGGAAGTTAGTTCTTAATAGGGTAGGTTGAGCTCTTTATCTCAAGCCCCTCCATCCCTAGGAAATCAAGACGCTTCTTCTCTCTGCACCAGGACTCCTGCCTTGGTTGTGAGCCCTCTTTGTCCTGGGTAGCACACCCTTCCGGCTCTACTAGACTGAGGACTATTTGGCGTCGTGGATCCTCACATCCCACCCCAGCTCTGAAAATCCTCTTGGCCAGTTTTCTTCTTTCACCCTCTCTAACACTACCACAGTCACCAACCTCCCTAGCTGGCAAAGAGGATGTGTGTCATACCCACAAATCACAATCCATCTCAAGGAATACGACCATTCTGGGAATCTTCAGCATAATAAAATTTAACATCTACTCTGAACCTATGGCTAATTATTGATCTTGCCAAGCTGGACAGCCATCAAATCCACATCTTATGAAAAAACGGGTTTTTTAAAATAGTGGGGTAGGGTAGGTATACAGTAGCATATTAAAAACCTACAGGTTTGGTTCCAAGAGAAGCAGTTCATTGTTTTTTTCAGTTCCCTTTGGTGTCTATAAATCTGCATCTCAACTGAGACAACTGGCTTCTAGTTGCATGAAACTGATGACGAAACCCCGACAAGAGTAGCAGATTGCAAATGTCTGCCCACTGCTGGGAAACTATTCCTATGGTGGTGCACAGCAAACAGCTGGAGACGTACTCCGGGGCATGATCAGCGTGGCCGCCCACGTGAGTGCGCAAAGCCCACAGGCAGGCCGCCCACGTGGCCTCAGCGGCGGCCTTCGCCCGAGCAGTGAGGTCCTTGGCTGGAGCGCTGCGGCTGAACCGTGCAGGAGACGAACAGCCGGAAAAGAATGAGGAAAAACCAAGGGCAGTGATTTGTGTGAATTTATTTTGCTTTTTTTAATTGTTACTGTTGTTTCTTATGGAATAAAGGAAATATAAACAGAAACCATTTATATTTATAATTCTAATATCCTGACAAAACCATTATAGCTCCGAATACTCATCTAATCTTCTCTATACATATTCTTTTTGTCTCTTCCCACTGCCGATGTATTTGCAGTCACTTGACCATATTGCCACATGATCTTTATGACTATCTAATGGTCGTATCGTAATTCACTCAACCTTTCCTTCATTATGGGACATTTGGATTGTAAATCACTTTTTTTCTGTCATAAAGGACAATGCTGTGAGCAACTTCATGCATAAAGCTTCTCCCTTCCTTGAATCACTTTCTCATGATACATTTCCAAAAGAGGAATTACAATCATGAAGTGAATGGATTTTCTTTTTTCGTACTGATTGATTTTCATGTACATAGCAAGTCACCATCTCAAAGAACTGTATAGGATACTTGGTTGGGAATATCAGCCACAGCTTCAACCTATGTGAAATAAACCATATTTATTTATTCTGATAAATGGCTATCCTGCTTGTCAAAGCAAAGACCTCTGCGTAAAACAAGGACATAGCTGTCCCACCAGCAGATCAAAGAAAGTGTGTTAATCCATGGTTAGCAAAGAGCTCTTTCAGAATAACATGATACTGATATAATTTATTGGGAATGTGGACAGATGGAAAGGATGAATATGTGGGTGAGGAGTGTGGGTGTGTGTGTGAAAGACATTATCTCCGTGGTGGGAATCAAGAGATAATGCCTAAAACAGGAAAATCAAGTATGGTATGTCATTTAGGTGGAAGTAAAACCAAAGGAACCAGTTGAGGGAGTTGAAACTAGTTGCCTCCAAGGAAGGAAAATGGGGGAAGAGATGGAAACTGCTGATTTTTTTTCTTTTGTTTTTGCAACAAGCCTTGCAACCAGCTCCATAAATTTTAAAATAAAATTTGGAAAACAAACAACCTGGAAGGAAAAAGACATGATCTGTGATCAAAGACTGCTTGTAATCTAATAGCTCGCATAATTAACTAGAAACCTTATAAGGGTGGCTATAGTTTTCTGTCCGTTCAGCCTTTCTCCCTCCCCGGAATCTTCAGAAAACAGCCCTCCTAGCTACAGAGGTGGTCCCGGTGATCAGTCTGGGCCAATTACAGGTCCTCACAGCCACAGTGATTGGTCTAAGGAGTAGGCACATGACCTAGACTGAGCCAATCAGGGTTTCTGGGGCTTTTTAAATATCTTCCAGGGGCATAAGCACTTCTTAGTTCTCCAAACCCAAGAATAGGGGCCTACCACCTGTGTGTGGGCATCTCTCTACCCCACCACCTGGACAAGTTGTATCAGCCGATGGAATTATGTACCAAAAGGAACAGAGAAGAAATAGAGAAGGACAGAAAGAATCCTCCAGGTATTCCCAATGTTTCTGAGACCAGGTTGGTGAGTTACACAGCCCAATTAAAGCCCTCCTTCTGTTAAGCAAGATGGAATTGTGTTTCATTTGGTTGTAGTCATAAATACTAATCAATACACAGTTGAATATCATCAAATGAAACCTTAAAATAATTTTATTATGGAAAGTTTCAAACAAACACAAAAGCAGAGAGAATGGCATGATGAATCACCCAGTCTCACAATTACTAAGATCTTGAATTTTGTTTCATCTATCTCTCTACATCCCATACACCATATTATTCCACTTATCTCCTGCACTCTAGTGGGCAATTGAGTGCCAGACAAATGCCTGTTTTGTCTATATTTGAGCCATAAAACTGCTATTTTTATAGGTCAAAAGTGGTCAAATATAGGCAATATTAGATGGTCTTACCTAATACTTCAATATGAATCTGCTAAGGACTTCTTTTTTGACATGACCACCATGTCACTGACACATCTAACAAATTAACAGTAATTCCTTAGTATGCTAAACTGAGCCCATTTTCAAATTTTCCTAATTGTATCAAATACGTCTTTGGAGCCACCACTTATTTAAATCAGGATTGAAATAAAGTTTGTGCATTGGTTTGCTTAAAATACCTTTTTAAGTATTCTTATTCTCATTTAGCACTCTTAAAGGAACCCCAAATCGTGGACAATCCTCACACCAAAAAAGCCTGAAGAATTGGGCCCCAGCTTCTTGTGCATATTAAATAATATATGTGTTAATATGTATATATCTCACTGTGCTACCCATGGTGCTCTTTGCTTCACATCCTTTCTGCATTTATCTTTATGAGGTCGTGTGGAGAAAGCGAAGGTTCCTATGGGCAGGATTTCCACCTGACCTTGGTCGGCTTGCTCACTACACACGTGTGGGCACTATGTTGTTATTGACTCCATATAGAGCGCTGCATGCTCTGGGCAAGGTGGCAGTGGTACATTGGCAAGGCTGCAGGAGAGCCCAGGCTGGAGTGGTGACCACGCTCAGGACAGAGACTGAGACGACCACAGGGGCGGACAGGCCCAGAGGCCTAGGAAGTGGAATTCAGGCTATGTGGCTCCAGTCAAGCTCCTGGCGGCTGCACTCTATCTGTGCTTTACACTGCAGTCCTGGTGAGCAGTAAAATCACAAGACACATGCCTATTATTATTGTATTCCACATAGTACTGAAATCTTGTGCAGAAAGAGGCAACCGGAGCTTACAGAAGTGAATGGTAAGCCAAAGTGAGAGACGGCATCCTTGGGGCATAGGGGAAGTCACGTGGGGGACCGTGGCATTCCTCTGCCTGATGGGCCTGTGGGAGTCCGCCAGCTCTCTCTGCCACACTCCTCCTCTCCCCTGAACTGATTTGACCTCACTTCCTTGCTCTCAGCGCTCATTCCATTTGGCTTCGTGCTTTACCTTCTTTTCCACTTGAGTCTCTTTTTGCCTGCTTCCACCACTAGCCTCCAAGCCGACCCCAATTCTTCAATTATAATGTATCCCATTAGAGCATTTTTTGACTCTGTTGGTCCCTGAAGCTGGTGAACCCAGTATCACTGTTTCAGACTAAAGGGCCCAAGCCTCTATCCCTGCTGGAGATAGAATTCTCTCCATTTCTAATACATTATCCTTGGGAATCACAGCAGGCACACCATCTGTGCTGGTTGCTTTGGACTTCAGGATGCCTGGCTCACGTAGCACTTCCCAGGGAGCTCGCTGCTCCATGAGAACAACTGTACCCGGGTATAGGAGGATCATCTCGTCAGAGCTTATACTTTAATGTGCATAGAAATCACCTGTGGATATTGTTAAATTGCAAATTCTGATTCGGCAGGTCAGAGTAGGGACTGAGATGCCACCATTTAAGAAGCTCCCAGGTGTTGCCCTGGACCACCCTTTGAAGAGCAAGAATCCAGATCTTGGTTCTCAACACCAATCACATATTTGAATCTCCTGACATGCTTCTAATTAGGGCAGACTGGGTTCAGGGAGTTATAAAAGGGCCACAGGGGATTCCAATGAACAATCAGAGTTGAACACCTGACACTTTGGAGGCTGAGTGGCCGCAGGAATTGGGTGGTCACCGGAAGGTGGGGCTCCTCCTGGCTCCTAAGTGTCTCTGGTCCTTGTGCATCTGCCTCTCCTTACTGTCCCTCACCTTTTCTCTGCTATTTTCCCCCTAATAATTCATCCCCTTCCTAAATCATCTTCTCAGGAAGAAGACAGCTGGACAAACTGAAAAGCAACAACTCTTCCTAGATTCCTCAGAGAACTAAGGTCACAGGGCAACCCATCATCCTGAAAACTGGAGAGATGGAAATGCAGAGGACGACAACTTACCAGGAGCCCAATTCCACAGCTGGAGCTGGCACCCATGGGAACGTTTCACCTGTAAGTGACAAATTTGTGGAGAGTCAGTGTGAACAAGCATGAGAGTTAGAAATTCTGGGGTGGTGAGGAATTCCAGGGCACCCCAACACTTTTGCTTATCTCCCAGAGCCTCACCAGAGTCTCAGGATACAGACTGGAGCAAAGTCCCTCATGCTTCCAGCAAACGGCGGGGGAAAAAGATGGGGCTTCTAGGAAATAAATCTCTCTAAGAAAGATGTTGGAATTAAAAAGCAAACCTAGAATTGAGCAAGCATGCAATCCAGTACATAGTCAGTGACGAGTCATTATATGCCAGGCACTGTGTTTGGTCCTGGGGGTTGACGAGGAGTAAGACTGGCTTCCTCAACTCTGGGAACTCAGTTTGTGGAAAATGCGTATGTGCAGACAACTATGTCAGATTGGTAGTTGCTGCCCCTCATGTCTCATTTTAGCTTCTTCTATAGTAATAGAACTCTGCTTTCTAGCTGAGTACATACTTTCCAGAATAAAGATTATATTTCCCAGCCTTCCTCACAAGGTAGGTGTGGTCATATGACAAAGTCCTGGCCAATAGGATGTAGTTGAAGATCTCTGTGCAACTTCCTGAGAAGTGTCTTTAAACTGAGCAGATGTCTAAGCTCTCAGCCCCATAACTATGAATATGACCTTATCTGAAGAAAGGGTTGTTGCACATGCAATTAAGTTAAGGATCTAGGGGTGAGATTATCCTGGATATGAAGGGCAGCAGCTCTCCCTCTCCCCTTTTCATTTTTCTACTGAGTGGAAAGCAGATACAGTAGCTGGACTGAAGTTGACACCTTGGATAATGAGGTGGAAGCCTCCACCGAGAGCCTGGGTTCCTGCTGATTGTAGAGTCACCATAGCAGCCTCCATTTATGCCAACCGGGAGACAGACTTCTAATTTGGTTAAGCCTTTGTTATTTTTGGATTTCTGTCTCTTGCCTCAGAATCTTTTACTAACAAATATACCAACTAACCACTGTAAATTTGTTTCTTTTTAAGCCTCTCACAAATATTCAAAACACAAAACAACATATTATGCAACTTCTATTTCACTAATAAAATGTAAACTCCTTAGAATGGTCAGTAAGGCCCTATGTGATCTGACCCTAACCCTCTTCTCCAATCATCTTAGGCCACTGTCTACTTTGGCAATGGTATGGTTAAGCCTAATGCATGCATTCTTTCATTTCACAAATGCCTTGTAAGGGCCTGTTATGTGCTAGATGCTGGGCATACAGCTGCAAAAAAGGCACAGAACCTTCCATAAGCCAATTGTTTTCCATTCCACTTATAAGCCAATTTATTTTCTAGCACAGAGCCTCGGCCCTTACTGTCCCTAGTCGAGGGCAGCGCTGTGCTACAGAACTTCCTGCAGTGACAGAAACGCTCTGTCTTGGGGTCATCCACATGGTAGCCACCAGCTACATGTGACTACTGAGTACTGGAAATGTGGCCATTATGGCTGAGGAACTGAAGTTGTAATTTTGCCTAATTTTAAATTAATTTATGTTTAAATAGCTATATGTGACTAGCAGCCACCAGAATGGACAGCACAGATCTTGACCACTCTCCTCCCTACTACAAATGGCTAATTCCTTGACATGGTTTTAGAACTTGGACACAGAATCTTTGGCACACCCCTAATTAAGCAACAGAGTCTTTATCTCTTCTCTGTGAAACTGGGTGGGCTTGTGACTTTGTGACAGACATGATTTTAATGCAACTTCTAGGCCAGGTAAGAAGAAATCTTAGAGCTTCTGCCCTGGTCTCTTGAAGGCCATACTCTTTGAGCACTTGCTCCCAGGAAGCTCCATCACAGAACCTAGCCACCATGACATGAGAAGCCGAAGCCACGTGAGGAGGCCACATGTGCCTGGGTCATCCTTTGAGTCATCCCAGCCCAGACACCTGTATCAGTTCCCTGGGGCTGTCATAAATCACCCAAAAGTTGGGGACTTAAAGCAACAGAAAATCATTATTGTGTAGTTCTGAACTCTGCCAGAAGTTTGAAATCGAGGTGCCAGCAGGAGTTGTGCCTTGCTGGGGTTTCTGAGGGAGAATCTGTTCCATTCCTGTCCTAGTTTCCGGTGGTAGCTGGCAATCTTTGACATTTGCTGACTTGCAGACACATCACTCCAACCTCTGTCTGCATCTTCACATCACTTTCTCCCCATGTTTCTCCTCTTCTCAACTCCCCCTCCCCTTTCTCTTATAAGGACACTTGTTATTGGCTTTAGGGCCAGCACTGCATCCAGGATCCTTAACTTGATCACATCGACAAAGACCCGTTTTCCAAATAAGGTCATGTTCACGGATGGTGGGGATTAGGATTTGGACACTGTCTTTGGAGTCCCTCTTGAGCCCAACAGCACCAGCCTGTGTCTGAGGAAGCCGAGAGATGATTTTGGCCCCCAGCTGTTGCAGTTACTCACAGACAATCATGTGTGTGTACAGAGACGCTAAATGTTGTAGAGTAGAAATCAGCCATTACCACTATGCCCTGTTTGAAATCCTGACCTACAGAATTTTTTAGCATGATATGGTATTCTATGCCAGCAAATTTGGGGTGGTTTATCATGCAGTAATAGGTGACTGGAAATTCCTATTCATCTTTTAAATCTCAGATCAAATAACATGTCTTCTAAAAGGGTCTCCTTAGCTACCTCCTTAACAGTCTAAATTATAATCTCTTTACTTTTCCTTTATGGCTTAGCACAATTTATATATGTAGTTAGGTGTTTTTCTTTTTAAAACATCTGTCTGCCCCATTAGCCTTAAGTTCCGTGAAGGCAGGGACCAAGTTTGCTTCATGTTCTGGGTGTGTGTCAGGCACACAGTAAACTCCCAATAAATATATGCTGAATGCATGAAATTATGAGCTTTCTGTGACTGAATCTACAAATGATGCTTTTTTGTCATCTCAACTAAAGCAGCTCTTGGAAAACATTGTTTATTTTTCCTTTTTGCTTTTAGCAGATTAAATAAACTAGAGTGCAGCAAATGGAAAGCAAAATGTTCACTTTCCAAGATTCAAGCATTAATTCTTGGTTTCAGTTCTTTGCATTTGAATAATTGCTGTGGTTTTTAACTGTAGTAAAAACAAATGAACACAGAAGACAGAGCTGGTCAGACAGCCAGGCTATGAAATGACCTCTTCAGTTTGTATTAAAGCGTCTGTAAGTTCACAGAATGAACTTTGAATCGCTCTTATACATGAGTCTCATGAAACATCCTTCCATGAAATGAAATCATAATGAATAAGCTCTTGTGACATCTTAGCCATCATCAGCTTGCTCTAAAAAGTCTCCTCCCTTCTTCTGTTTTTCAACAATCTCTTGGAGTCATCCTACTCCAGCCTGCCCTGATTGTTGTCTGGCCCTGCCCAGTAGCATAACCCTGGAGCTTCCCTCCAGCATTGCTTAAGGGTTTCCCATAATCTCCTGTTTGAGATTCCCCATTTTCTGGACCCTCTGTCTTTCTCTGGGTTTTCACTCTGATTGATGGAGCATATCCATTTGTTGCTTCATAAGGAAAAATGAATAGAAGGTCAAATTTATGTTGCCTTGAATGTTTGAAAATATCCTCATTATACCCTCATGTTTGCTTGATAGTTTCAGAGTATGCAATTCTGGGTGATAATCATGTCCTCTTAGAAGTTGTAGGCATCAAGTCCATTCTCTAAATTAATGTATGGCCATGCCATTCTAATTTCTGATCTTTTGTGTGCTCTGAAGGCTTCTCTTTTGTCGGGGTGTCCTAGGATTTTCTCATGATTTACCTTGGTGTGGATCTTTTTTAAATTCATTGAGCTTGGAAGTCAGTGGTCCTCTTATTTTATTTTATTTTTTTCATGTATATAATATTTCCTCTTTTTTTCTGTTGAAGTATAGTTGATATACAATCTTACATTGGTTTTAAATATACAACACAATTGTTCAGCAGTTGCTCATATTCTTAAATCCTCCCCCAATGAGTGTAGTTACTGTCTATCAACACAGGAAAATATTATAAGATCATTGACTATATTCTCCATGCTGTACTGCCATCCCTGTGACCAACTTATATTATAATTGAGAATTTTTGTGCCCCTAAATCCCCTTCACCCTTCCCAAATACCCACCAACCCCTCCCCCATGGTAATCACCAGTCACTTCTCAGTGTCTATGAGTCTACTGATATTTTGTTCATTTTGTTTTGTTTTGTGTTTACATTCCACATACAAGTGAAATCATATGGTATTTGTCTTTCTCTGCCTGGCTTATTTCACTCAGCATAATGCACTCTAGGTCCATCTCTGTTTTTTCAAATGTCAGGACTTCTTTTTTATGGCTAAATAATATTTCATTGTGTACATGTACCACCTCTTCTTTATCCAGTCATCGGTTGATGGACACTTAGGTTGCTTCCATATCTTGGCTATTGTACATAATGCAGTGATAGAAATAAGGGTGCATATATCTTTTCATATCAAGGATTTTGTTTTTTCTTTGGGTTAATCCTTAGTAGTGGAATTACTGAGTCATATGGTTATTCTGTTCTTAAGTTTTCTGAGGACCCTCCTATTGCTTTAGTGGCTGCACCAGTTTACACTCTCATCATCATTGTAGGCGGGTTCCCATTTCTTCACATCCACACCAACACTTTTGGATAGTGGCCATTCTGACTGGTGTGAGGTGATACCTCACTGTGGTTTTGATTTGCATTTCCCTGGTGATTAAGGATGTGGAGCATCTTTCCATGTGCCTGTTGGCCATTTGTATTTCTTTTTTTGGAGAAATGCCTGTTTAGATCCTCTGCCCATTTTTAAATCAGGTTATTTGATTTTTGGTGTTGAGTTGTATGAGTTCTTTATATGTTTTAGATGTTAACTCCTTATTGGATAAATTATTTATGAATATATTCTCCCATATTTATAGGTTGCCTGTTTGTTCTGCTGATGGTGCCCTTGCTCTACAAAAGTTTTTAGTTTGATGTAGTCTCACTGCTTCATTTTTTATTTTCTTTCCCTTGACCAAGGAGATGTATCCAGGAAAAAATTGCTCATATTTACATTCAAGAGATTTTTGTCTGTTTTCTTCTAAGAGTTTTATGGTTTCATGACTTACATTCAGGTCATTGATTCATTTTGAGTTTACTTTTGTGTATGGAATTAGACAGTAATCCAGTTTCATTCTCTTGCATGTAGCTGTCCAGTTTTGCCAACACCAGTTGTTGAAGAGGCTGTCATTTCCCCATTGTATATCCATGGCTCCTTTATCATATATTAATTGACCATGTATGTGTGGGTTTATATCTGGGCTCTCTATTCTGTTCCATTAATCTATGGGTCTGTTCTTGTGCCAGTACCAAATTGTTTTGATTACTGTCGCTTTGTAGTAGAGCTTGAAGTTAGGGAGCCTAATACCCCCAGCTTTGTTCTTCCTTCTCAGGAATGCTTTGGCTATTCAGTCTCTTGTGTTTCCATATGAGTTTTAGAACTATTTGTTCTAGTTCATTGAAGAATGCTGTTGGTATTTTGATAGGGATTGCATTGAATCTGTAGATTACTTTAGGCAGGATGGCCATTTTGACAATATTAATTCTTCCTATCCATGAGCATGGGATGTATTTCCATTTATTGGTGTCTTCTTTAATTTCTCTCATGAGTGTTTTGTAGTTTTCAGGGTATAGGTCTTTCACATCATTGATTAGGTTTATTCCTAGGTATTTTATTCTTTTTGATGCAATTGTAAATGGAGTTGTTTTCTTGATTTCTCTTTCTGCTAATTTGTTTAACATATAGGAATGAAACATTTCTGTGTGTTAATTTTGTATCCTGCAACTTTACTGAATTAAGTTATTCTAATAGTTTTTTTATGGAGTCTTTAGGGTTTTTTATGTACAGTATCATGTCATCTGCAAACAGTGACAGTTTAACTTCTTCCTTACCAATCTGGATACCTTTTATTTCTTTATGTTGTCTGAATGCCATGGCTAGACCTCTAGTACTATGTTGAATAAAAGTCGGGAGAGTGGGCATCCTTGTCTTGTTCCCAATCTTAAAGGAAAAGCTTTTAGCTTTTCGCTGTTCATTATGATGGTGGCTGTGGGTTTGTCATACATGGCCTTTGTTATGTTGAGGTACTTGTCCTCTATACCCATTTTGTTGAGGGTTTTTATCAATGAATGGATGTTGAATTTTTTCAAATGCTTTTTCAGCATCTATTGAGATGATCATGTGGTTCTATCCTTTTCTTTTTTAATGTGGCATATCACATTGATTTTACAAATATTGTAACATCCTTGCATCCGTGGAATAAATCCCACTCAGTCATAATGGACAATCCTCTTGATGTATTTTTGAATTCAGTTTGCTAATATTGAGGATTTTTGCACCTATGTTCATCAGGGATCTTGTTCTATAATTTTCTTTTGTTTAGTGTCTTCATTGTTTTGGTATTAAAGTGATGCTTCCTCATAGAATGAGTTTGGCAGTAGTCCCCCATTTTCTACTTGTTGGAATACTTTAAGGAGGACAGGTATTAGTTCTTTTTCAAATGTTTGGTAGAATTCACCTATGAAGCCACTGGTTCTGTACTTTTGTTTGTTGGGAGTTTTTTTATTACCAAATTTTGTTACTGGTAATTGGGCTCTTCGGATTTTCTGTTTCTTCCTGGGTCAGTCTTGGAAGGTTATACTTTTCTAGGAATTTGTCCATTTCTTTTAGGTTTTCCAATTTATTGGCATATAATTTTTCATTTAATTCTCTAATAATTCTTTGTATTTCTGTGGTATCAATTGTAATTATTCCTTCTTCATTTCTGATTTTGTTTATCTGTGCACACTTTTTTTTCTTGATAAGTCTGGCTAGCAGTTTATCTATTTTATTTATCTTCTCAAAGAACCATCTCTTGGTTTCATTGATATTTTACTGTTTTATTCTCTATTTTATTTATTTCTGCTCTGATCTTTATTATCTCCCTCTTCTACTAACTTTGGGTTTTATTTGTTCTTTTACAGTTTATTTAGTTGTGAGATTAGACTGTTTATTTGGGGTCATTCTTGCTTCTTGAGATAGGGCCCATGTTGCTATGTACTTCACTCTTAGAACCACTTTTATGGCATCCTACAAATTTTAGACTGTTATAGTTTTGTTTTCATTTGTCTCCATGTGTTGTTTGATTTCTGTTTTAATTTGTTCATTGATACATTGATTATTTAGAAGCATGTTTAGCCTCCATGTGTTTATGAGGTTTTTTTGTGTTATTTATTTCTAGTTTTCATACCACTGTCATCTGAGAAGTTGTTCACCACAATTTCAATCTTTTTGAATTTTGAGGCTCTTTTTGTGGCCTTGTATGTGATCTATTCTAGAGAACATTCAATGTGCACTTCAGAAAAATGTGTATCCTGATGCTTTGGGGTGGAATATTTTGTAGTTATCTGTTAAGTTGATCTGATGTAAAATGTTCAGTGCCTGTTTCCTTACTTATTTTCTGTCTGGATGATTTGTCCATTGATGTAAGTGGTGTGTTAAAGTCCCCTAATATGATTGAGTTGCAGTCTATTTCTCCCTTTGGTTCTGTTAGTATTTGTTTTATTATAGGTGCTGTTGTGCTGGGTATATAGATATTTATAATTGTTATATCCTCTTGTTGGACTGACCCACTTATCGTTATGTAATGGTTTTCTTTGTCTCTTGTTACTTTCTTTTGAAGTTTATTTTGTCTGATATAAGTACTGCTACTCCTGCTTTTTTCTCCCTATTATTTGTGTGAAATATCTTTTACCATAGCTTCACTTTCAGTCTGTATGTCTTTGGGTCTGAAATGAGTCTCTTGTATGCAGCATATAGATAGGCCTTGTTCCTTTATCCATCCTGCCACTCTATGTCTTTTGATTGGTGCATTCAATTTATGTTTAAGGTAATTATTGATAGGTATGTACTTATTGCCATTTTATTAATTGTTTTCTGGTTGTTTTTAAGTTCCTCTCTGTTCCTTTCTCTTATAGTCTTGTTATTTGATGGTTTACTTTAGTGTTGTGATTGGATTTCTCTTTTTTAATTTTTGTGTGTCCATTATAGGCTTAAGTTTGTGGTTACTGTAAGGTTCAAGGATAGCTTCCTAACTATACCACAATATTTATGAAGTTGATGATTGCTCTAAGTCAAATACAATCTAAAAGTACTTTTTTTCTTCTTCCTCCTCCATACTTTATGTATTAGATGTCATAATATGCTTTTTTTGTATCCCTTTTGTGTAGTTTTACTACATTTTTGTTTTTTTTTTAACTTCATACTTGCTTGGTAAGTAATTGGTCTACTACCTCTACTGTGGGTTTGTTTTCACAGGTGAAAAATATTTAGGCTTAAGAACATTTCCATCAACAGAAATCCCTTTAACATATCCTGTAATGCTGGTTTAATGGCTATAAATTCCTTCAGCCTTTACTTATCTGGGAAATGTTTAATCTCTTCTCAGATTTGAGTGTGATTATCTGCTGGGTTGAGGGCTTTTGGTTGAAGGTCCTTTTCTTTCAATACATTGAATATTTCATGTCACTCCCTTCTGGCTTGTAAAGTTTCTGCTGAGAAGTCTGCTGATAGCCTGATGGAGTTTCCCTTATAAGAAATTTTTTGCCTCTCTTTAGCTTCTTTCAATACCCTCTCTTTATCCTTAATCTTTATAATTTTAATTGGTGTTGTAGTCCTAGGATTCCTTTTGTTAGGGGCTCTCTGCACTTCTAGGACCTGGGCATCCATTTCCTTCCTTCAGAGTGAGGAAGTTTTTAGCTATTATTTCCTCAGAGACTTTCTACTCCTTTGTCTCTCTCTTTTAGTGGTATCCCTAGTATGTGAAGATTGTTTTACTTAGAGTTGTCACACAGCTCTCTTAGCATCCTCTCATTCCTAGAGATTCTTTTTTCTCTGTTTAGCAGCTTCACTGTATTTCTGTTCTCTAATTTCCATCTCATTGTTTCCTCTACTTGCAGCAATTTATTATTCATTCCTCCCACTGTATTTTTCATTTCAGACACTTTATTCTTCAGCTCTGAGTGGCTTTTTTTCAACTCTTGTATCTCTTTGTTGAAGTCTTCCCTGAGATTGTCAATACTTTTCTGCAGATCAGTGAGCATATTTGTGACTGTTCCTTTGAGGTATTTATCAAGAAGATTCGTGATCTCTGTTCATTTAGCCCTTTTTCTAGTGTCTTATCCTGATATTTTCTTTGGAACATATTCCTCTGCCTCCTCATTTTGTCAGGGTTTCTGTGTTTCTTCCTTTGTATTAGATAGAATTGCTATACCTCCTAGTCTAGAGAGTAATGTCTTTATGAAGAAGGTATCCTTTGGTGCCCAGAACCTCAACATTCTACTCACTGGTGCCTCGTTCTCCCTGGTGTAGCCCCAGTTGCTGTTGGTGGGCTGTGGGCAGGCTGCCTTTCTGCCTGTCTGCCTACACTGGCTGATCTCTGTCAGCATAGGGTGGCAGCACACCTCAGCTGGCCCTTTGTGAGCTGTGCAGTGGAACTTGTGCTGGGATTCTTGTGGGCGGAGCCATCTTCTACCTGCCCTGCAGCAATAACAGTACTGCTGGGCTGATGGATGGGTGGGTAACACAGGTGTGCAGGGCAACACAGTGCAGGGCTGGGCCCTGCCAGAGGAGAGGAAGGAACATTCAGAGCTGGCTCCCACAGGTGCCTCCCCAGTTGGGCTGAGAGAAGGCCCAGAAAGCTGGCAAAGTCTCCCTCCATCTGCCAGGCAGCAGGGCCTGATACTGCCTGGCCAAGTGTGCCAGGTAGGCAGGCAGGTGTGGGTGCACAGGGAGGTGACCTGGGCTGAGCCAGTAGTGAGGGAGCTGGAGTGTTTGGGGCTCCCAAGAGTGTCTGGCCAGTTAGGGTGAAGAGGGCTGGGGAAGTGTCACCTGCCCTTTCTCCTGTAGAGATAAATCCATTCAACACTCACTCTTCTGGCTCCCTTCTTATTGCTAGTAAATCTTTCAAACTGCCTCCTCTGTGAGTCTCAGTAGGACCGCTGGAGGGTGCCTGTCTTCCACAAGCAGTTCAGCCTGCCAGAGTGCTCCAAATGCCTGTCTTCCACAAGCAGTAGGAGTCTCAGCCTGCCAGAGTGCTCCAAATCTCTCAGTGACCAACCACTTTAATCACCAAAGCCCAATGCAGTGTAGACTCATTTTCCAAGAGCAGATCTCCAGGGCCATGTATGTAGAGTTCCTGAGCACCCATCCCCTCCTTATTCCATTCCTCTTCCTCCAACCTGTTTGCTGGGATGGGGGAAGGGCTTGGGTCCCAATCGATCACAGATCTGCCACTTTATCCTTTTCTGTATGATCTTCTCTTCTTCACCAGTTGAAGATGGTCTACTCTGCAGGCTTCAGGTTGTTTTCAGGGTTAGTTATTTTTGCTATAGTTGCTTCATTGATGTGTTTGTGAGAGGAGGATTCTACTTTACTTCCTGCTCTGCCATCTTTTTTCTCCCCAAATCATCAGTGGTCCTTTTTAAATCTAGAGGCTCACACTCTTCAGTTTGAGAAATTTTCTTTTTCCATAATTCCTGTCCTCAATTTTTTTTTCATATGCTGTTTTTCTAGAGATCTTCTTAATTGAAAAGTTGGGCTCTCTTAATCAATCCTATAATGGTTTTGTCTCCTCTCCTTTATTTACTTTTTCCTTGTCTTTTTGTTCACCTGTCTGAAAAATTTCTTCAATTATATCTTTGAAACCTATTGAATTTTTATTTCTGCTACTTCTAGCATATTTTTAATTTCAAGAACTTTTTCTCTGCAATAGGGAATTTCATGTCATTCTGTAATTTCAGTGATACAGTATTTTCTTGGATCCCTTTGAGGTTTTAATTATAAATTTAAAAATAATTTCCTTTGTTCTCTGTATTATTTGTTTTGTTTGGTTCCTTTTTTCCCTTTGTTTTAGTCTCTGTGTTTAATACTTGGGGCTCCCTCTATCTGGTAATCACTGCTGGAAATTCAAACCTAAGAGGGAGGCACTTACTTGTACTCCCATGAATAAGAAAGTAAAATGATCCAGAAATAATTTCCCCCATAAACAACCAGAAAGATGGAAACAATACAGAAAAAAAACTATTTGCAGACATTGGACAACAGGTAGCATATAAATGTGACCCCTGAAAGAAGGGAAACAAGTGAGTTGAGCCTCACCATCACCTAGGCTTTCCACCTGGATCTAATGCCCGGACTGTGGTACAGGAGATAGAGATTGGACTTTAGGGAGGTCAAGGTGGTTAAAAATTTCAGAGCAGAGTACTTAAATAGCAACAGGTACACATACTTCCAGAAATTTGTATAGGGTCTTTCTTGAGATTTAGGTTGAATACCAATCTGTTTATGCCTATGGTAAAATTCCACTAGTCTGCACAACAACTTCCAAGAAAATAATAAATGACAGGAAGCCATGAGATAAATCTCAGATCTTACATAAGGCTAAAAGACATTCAAATTTCTGCCAGTCAGGGTGGAGAGCTGTCACTGATTGCCTAGGGCATTCAGTGGAAACCCCAGAAGGACCATGCTGCCTTCTGGAATGGTGGAGCTAAGTTGGAGCTGGGATAGTAGATACTCTAGAATTCCCTTAAGAGATCTGGAAAACAAACTTTAAAAGGATCAAAGTAATCCACAAGTAACTTAAACTGACTGCCAGAAAAAGCTTGTTACCCTTTAAAGGAATATAAAATTCAGCACTTGGTGATATGAAATTCACAATGTTTGGCATCCAGTCAAAAATCACTAGCCGCATGAAGAAGCAGGAAAATGAGACCTATAACTAAGAGGAAAATCAGTTATTAAAAATTGACTGGGAAATTATAGAGTTGATGGACTTAGCAGCAAGGACATTAATACAGCTGTAATAAATATGCTCCATATGCTCAAGGATGTAATAGGAAACATGGACATGATGAGAAGAGAGATGAAAGATATATAAAAATCAAATGGAGTTTTTCAAGAGATGAAAAACATCTGAAAAAAAAATGTACTGGATGGGATTAACTTTAGATACTGCAGAAGAAAAGTTCAGTGAACTTGAGCAATAGAAACTGTCCAAACCGAAACAGGTAAAAAGAAAACACTAAACAGAGCTTCAGTGAACTGGGAGATAATATCAAGCTCTATAACATGCAGGTAATTGGAGAGGGATTATAGGAGAAATATTTGAACAAAGACCAACCCCCAAATCCCCAATTTGATTACAACTATAAAGACACTGATCCAAGGTTCTTAATGAAATCCAAGTATAAGAAACATACAGAAAATCACATTTAAAATGCCAAAAATCATAAATAAGGAGAAAATCTTCAAAGCAGCCAAAGGAAAAAAAGGTAAATTATACAGATTACAAAGATAAAAATTAAAGTATATTTCTCACTAGAAACTGTGTAGTCCACAAGACACTCAAGTGACATCCCCAAAGCACTAAAAGAAAAAAAAATCAGTCAATGTAGAATTTACCCTTATTAGAAATATCTTTTTTTAAACCTTTGTTAAAATTGAAGTATCATTGATATACAATCTTATATTGGTTTCAAATGTACAACACAATGGTTCAACAATTATCCATATTGTTAAATTCTTACCCCTTCTAGTATAGCTACTGTCAACATAGAAAGATGTTGCAGAATCAATGACTATATTCTCCATGCTGTACTACCATACCCCTGACCAACTTATATTGTGATTGCAAATTACTGTGCCCCTTTATCCCCCTCACACTCTCCCCCAACTCCAACCCCTCCCCCTTGCTAACCACTAGTCATTTATCAGTATCTGTGGGTCTACTGATATTTTGTTCGTTCTGTTTTGCTTTGTTTTTATATTCCACGAACAAGTAAAATCATATGGTATTTGTCTTTCTCTGCCTGGCTTATTTCACTGAGTATAATACCCTCTAGATCTATCCATGTTGTTCCAAGTGGCAGAATTTCATTACTTTTTATGGCTCACTGTCCAACCCTCACCCCTCTGGCTCACCTCCCACTGCTGGCAGGTCTTTCAAACTGCTGCCTCTCTGTTGGGTCTTAGTGAGACTAGTGGAGCATGCCTGTGCTGCACAAGTGGCTGATGTCTCAGCCTCCCAGAGTGTTCCAACTGTCCCTGGTGTCCAGTCCTGCTAATCACCAGATTCCAGTGCAGTGGGGACTCATGTTCCTGGAGCAGATGTTCAGGGCCAGGTCTGCAGAGTTCCTGGGTGCCTATCCCCTCCTGCTCTGTTCTGCTTCTTCCCACCTGAGCTAATTAATTACCACCGTATTTACAATACAAAAAAAATGTTAAAGGAAAGTCTTCAAGCGGAAACAAATTGATACCAAATGGAAATTTGGATTTACGTAAAAGAAGAATGCTGAAAATTGTAAATAGGTATGTAATTATAGAAGACATTTTTATTTAAGAGTTTTCTTTAAAAGGTAATCACTTAAATTTTTTAAAATTTAGATGGAGGAGGGAGGAAAAACATGACTGTGTGAGAAATGAGGCAGAAACCTTCTCCCAAAACCACATATAACACAAAAATATAGCTAATACAAGTAATCCTGAAAGAGCAACCTGAAGACTGCCGAAGAGACTGCCTACATCTGGGAAAAGGAGAAGACCTCACAGAAAAGGGTGAAAAATGGAAGCAAAGCAGTGGTCCAGCGAGACACAAGCGCTACCCCCACCCCAGCTCACAGATGGGAGGAAGAGAAATGGAGTTGGGAGGGAGTAGAAGAGCAGGACTGCTGAACACTCCAGGAGCACAAAAACACATTTCATGGTTCTCTGGAGATTAGTGGGGTTGGAAAACAAAGACAGGCAGAATACTTGGAGAGACTGAGATTCCAGCTGTTTGTGGAGAGAAGGTATGTACAACCAGCCGCTCCAGGACAAAAGAAAGGCAGGTGCTTTGAAAGACTTCCCAACAGTGAGAGGTGTACTAAAGGGACAACGATTACACAGAGCTTGCTGCTAGGAGAAAGGGCAGGTGGAAAAAATCGTCATAGCACACATAGCCTAGAAGGTTTGGAACTTTCAGGAGCTTCAGACTCTCCATACCCCTGGCTGGTAGTGCAGCCCTGAGGCACCCCACTGTGATATGCAGCCTGCTGCTCCTTCCTCCAGGCAGGCATCAGTCTGCACAACTACTGTCCCTGCCATAGTGCCAAACCAGATGGAAGGTGGCCCTGCCTATGGGGGTGTAATGCAGAGGCTCCTCCCTGTGTTCGTGGCCCACTGGACCTGGCAGTGGAGGCAGGCACTGCAGCTGGGAAGCAGGAAAGAGCACTTTCCTTCTGGCAGGTATCAGTACCGTACGCCTGTGACCCGCAGCATTGCTCCCGGGGCTGGGCAGTTCCAGAGAGTAGACCTTCTGGGTACTAGAGGTCACTGACTACACAGAGTTATTACTCCATAGGAATCACTACAAAAATGAAACAGCAAAAAAATATGGTAAAAACAAAAATTCAGATGCCGGAAAGAGGACTTAATGAAACTGAAATCACCAATCTTCTTGATAAAGATTTCAAAATAAATATTATAAATGTGTTTACGGAGCTACAGAAAAATACTCAAGACCTCAGGGAGGACTTCAAGAAAGAGATAGAAACTTTGAAAAATACAGTATCTGAAATAAAACATACAATGGAGGGATTTAAAAGCAGATTAGATGAGGTAGAGGAGACGGTAAATAAACAGAAATTAGAGACCAGGAAAACAAGGAAGCTGAGGCACAGAGAGAAAAACGAATTGCTAGGAATGAAAGAATAATAAGAGAACTGTGAGACCAATCCAAACAGAAAAATATTCGCATTATAGGGGTACCAGAAGAAGAAGAGAGAGAAAGGGGGATAGAAAGTCTCTTTGAGGAAATAACTGCTGAAAACTTTCCCAATCTGGGGAAGGAAATACTCTTTCTCGTTATGGAGATGCAAAGATCTCCCAACACAAAAGACCCAAGGAAGACAGCACCAAGACATATAATAATTAAAATGGCAAAGATCAAGGACAAAGCAAGAGTATTAAAAGCAGCCAGAGAGAGAAAAAGATCACATATAAAGGAAAGCACATCAGCCTGTCACCGGACTTCTCAGCAGAAACCTTACAGGCCAGAGGGAATGGCATGATATATTTAATGCAGTGAAACAGAAGGGCCTCCAACCAAGAATACTCTGCATAGCAAAATTATCATTTAAATATGAAGCAGGGACTAATCAATTTCCAGAAAAGCAAAAGTTGAGGGAATTTACCACTCACACACCATCTCTAAAGTATATTTTAAATGGACTTCTCTATATGGAAGAGCTCCTAAGGCTAAATAGCTGTCACTAGAGAAAATAAAAACCACAGTAAAGGAAGCAGACCAATTAATTACTAACAAAATGCAAAATTAAATAAGTTACCCACAAAGTCAGTCAAGGAATACAAAGAGAGTACAGAATATGACACTTAACATATAAAGAGTGGAGGAGGAAGAAAAAGAAGGGAGAAAAAGAATCTTTAGATTATGTTTATAATAGTGTAATAAGCGAGTTAAGTTAGACTGTTAGATTAGTAAACAAGCTGCCCTTGAACCTTTGGTAACCACAAAGCCAAAGCCAGCAATTTCAATAAGTACATGTCTATTGATAACCACCCTAAATGTAAATCCACTGAATACAGCAATCGAAAGACACAGAGTTACAGATGGATAAAAAAGCAAGACCCATTTATATGATGTCTACAAGAGACTCACTTCAAACCCAAAGACATTCACAGCCTATAAGTGAAGGGATGGAAAAAGATATTTCATACAAACAATCAGGAGAAAAAAGCAGGAGTGGCAATACTTGTATCAGATAAAATAGACTTCAAAACAAAGAAAGTAACAAGAGACAAAGAAGGACATTGCATAATGATAAAGGGGTCAGTCCAACAAGAGGATATAACCATTCTAAATATCTATGCACCCAACATAGGAGCACCCAAATATGTACAACAAATACTAGCAGAATTAAGGGGAGAAACAGAGTGCAATACATTCATTTTAGGAGACTTCAACATACCACTCACTCCAAAGGACAGATCAAACAGACAGAAAATAAGTAAGGAGACAGAGGCACTGAACAACACATTAGAAAAGATGGACCTAACAGACATCTACAAAACACTCAACCCAAAAGCAACAGGATACACATTCTTCTCAAGTGCACATGGAACATTTTCTAGAATAGATCATGTACTAGGCCACAAAAAACCTGAATAAATTCAAAAAGATTGAAAATGTACCAGCCAACTTCTCAGATCACAAAGGTATGCAACAAGAAATAAATTGTGCAAAGAAAACAAAAAGCCCACAAACACATGGAGGCTTAATAACATGATCCTAAATAATCGATGAATCAATGACCAAATTAAAACAGATTAAGCAATATATGGAAACAAATGAAAACAACAGCTCAATGCCCCAACTTCTGTGGGATGCAGAGAAGGCAGGTTCAAGAGGAAAGTATATAGCAATTCAGGCCTATCTCAAGAAAGAACAATCCCAAATGAACAGTCTAAATTTACAATTAATGAAACTGGAAAAAGAAGAACAAATGAGGCCCAAAGTCAGTAGAGGGAGGGACATAATAAAGATCAGAGAAGAAATTTTTAAAAATTGACAAGAATAAAACAATAAAAAGAATTAATAAAACCAAGAGCTGGTTCTTTGAGAAAATAACAAAATAGATAAACGCCTAGCCAGACTTATCAAGAAAAAAAGAGAGTCTAAACACATGAACAGAATCAGAAATGAGAAAGGAAAAATCACTATGGACACCACAGAAATACAAAGAATTATTAGAGAATACTATGAAAAATTATATGCTAACAAACTGGATAACCTAGAAGAATTGGAAAACTTTCTAGAAAAATACAACCTTCCAAGGCTGACCCAAGAAGAAACAGAAAATCTGAATAGACCAATTATCAGCAACAAAATTTAATTGGTAATCAAAAAACTACAAAAGAACAAAACTCGTGGACCAGATAGCTTCACTGCTGAATTTTATCAGACATGTAGAGAAGAACTTATACCCATCCTCCTTAAAGTTTTCCAAAAAGTAGAAGACGAGGGAAAACTTCCAAACATATTCTATGAGGCTAGCACCACTATAATACCAAAACGAGGCAAAGACACCACAAAAAAAGAAAATTACAGACCAATATCCCTATGAACATAGATGCAAAAATACTCAACAGAACATTAGCAAACCGAATTCAAAAATACATCAAAAAGATCATCCATCATGATCAAGTAGGATTTACTCCAGGGATGCAAGGATGGACCAACATTCGAAAATTCATCTACATCATCCACCACATCAACAAAAAGAAGAACAAAAACCACATGATCATCTCCACAGATGCTGAAAAAACATTTGACAAAATTCAACATCGACTAATGATAAAACCTCTCAACAAAATGGGTACAGAGGGCAAGTACCTCAACATAATAAAGGCCTTATATGACAAACCACAGCCAACATATACATAACAGTGAGAAGCTGAAAGCTTTTCCTTTAAGATCAGGAACAAGACAAGGATGCCCACTCTCCCCAATTCTATTCAACATAGTACTGGAGGTTCTAGCCATTGCAATCAGACAACACAAAGAAATAAAAGGCACCCAGATTTGGCAAGGAAGAAGTTAAACTGTCCCTGTTTGCACATGACATGATATTGTACTTAAAAAACCCTAAAGAATCTACTCCAAAACTACTAGAATTAATGTCTGAATCCAGCAAAGATGCAGGATACAAAATTAATACACAGAAATCTGTGGCATTCCTATATACTAACAATGAACTAGCAGCAAGAGAAATCAGGAAAAAAATTCCATTCACAGTTGTATCAAAAAAAATTAAATACCTAGGAATAAACCTAATCAAGGAAGTGAAAGACCTATACTCTGAAAACTACAAGACATTCATGAGAGAAATTAAAGAAGATATGAATAAATGGAAACACATCCCGTGCTCATTGTTAGGAAGAATTAATATTGTCAAAATGGCCATCCTGCCTAATGCAATCTACAAATTCAGTGCAATCCCTATCAAAATACTGACAGCATTCTTCAATGAACTAGAACAAATAGTTCTAAAATTCATATGGAACCACAAAAGACCCCGAATAGCCAAAGCATTCCTGAGAAAGAAGAATGAAGCCGGGGGTAATTAAACTGCCTGACTTCAAGCTCTACTACAAAGCCACAGTACTCAAGACAATTTGGTGCTAGCACAATAACAGACCCATAGACAAATGGAACAGACTAGGGAGCCCTGATATAAACCCAAGCATATTGGTGAATTAATATACAATAAAGGAGCCATGGATATACAATAAAAAGAACTAATGAAACCAAATGACAGCCTCTGCAACAGCTGGTGTTGGCAAAACTGGACAGCTACATGTAAGAGAATGAAACTGGATTATTGTCTAACCCCATACACAAAAGTAAACTCAAAATGGATCAAAGACCTGAATGTAAGTCATGAAACCATAAAACTCTTAGACAAAAACATAGGCAAAAATCTCTTGGACATAAATATGAGCAACTTCTTCATGAACATATCTCCCCAGGCGAGGGAAACAAAAGCAAAAATGAGCAAGTGGGACTAAAAAGCATCTGTACAGCAAAGGACACCATCAACAGAGCAAAAAGACATCCTACAGTATGGGAGAATATATTCATAAATGACATATCCGATAAGGAGTTGACATCCAAATTATATAAAGAGCTCACGCACCTCAACAAACAAAAAGCAAATAAGGCAATTAAAAAATGGGCAGAGGAGCTGCACAGAAACTTCTCCAAAGAAGAAATTCAGATAGCCAACAGGCACATGAAAAGATGCTCCACATCGCTAATCATCAGAGAAATGCAAATTAAAACCACAATGAGATATCACCTCACACCGGTTAGGATGACCAGCATCCAAAAGACAAACATCTACAAATGTTGGCGAGGATGTGGAGAAGGGGGAACCCTCCTACACTGCTGGTGGGAATATAAATTAGTTCAACCATTGTGAAAAGCAGTACAGAGGTTCCTCAAAAAACTCAAAATAGAAATATCATTTGACCCAGGAATCCCACTCCTAGGAATTTACCCTAAGAATGCAGCAGCCCAGTTTCAAAAAGACATATGCACCCCTATGTTTATCGCACCCCTATTATTTACAATAGCCAAGAAATGGAAGCAACCTAAGTGTCCATCAGTAGATGAATGGATAAAGAAGATGTGGTTCATATACACAATGGAATATTATTCAGCCATAAGAATAAAACAAATCCTACCATTTCCAACAACATGGATGGAGCTAGAGGGTATTATGCTTAGTGAAATAAGCCAGGTGGAGAAAGACAAGTATCAAATGATTTCATTCATCTGTGGAGTATAAGAACAAAGAAAAACTGAAGGAA
The DNA here is from genome assembly GCA_032199065.1 of Smutsia gigantea. Taxonomy (NCBI): domain Eukaryota; kingdom Metazoa; phylum Chordata; class Mammalia; order Pholidota; family Manidae; genus Smutsia; species Smutsia gigantea. Next base: position 293,733 of record JAVSCE010015101.1, on the reverse strand, counting down.
CAAAACAGTAGTAGACTCACAGAACCCAAGAACGGACAAACAGTTACCAAAGGGAAAGGGACTGGGGAAGATGGGTGGGAAGGGAGGGATAAGGGGGGAAAAAGGGCAATTACATTTAGCACCCATAATGTAGCAGGGTCGGAGGGGCATACGGGCAAGGCAGTATAACACAGAGAAGAAAAGTAGTGATTCTATAGCATCTCACTATGCTGATGGACAATGACTGTAATGGGGTATGTGGTGGGGACTTGATAATAGGGAGAGTCTAGTAACCATAAAATTGCTCATGTAATTGTACATTAATCATAGCAAAATAAAAAAAGATATGTTAAGGTCCTAACCCCCAGTATCTCAGAGTATGACCTTATTTTCAAATTAGGTAATTGCAGATGTAATTAGGTAAGATAAGGTCACACTGGGGCAGAGTGGGCCCTTAATCCAGTATGACTGAGGTTCTTATGAGAAGATGGAGAGAAAATATAAGGGAAGAACATTATGTGAAGATAGAGGCAGAGGCTGGAGTTATGCAGCTAGGAACCAAACTAGGAAACCAGTTTGCAGAGTATGCCTGACAGAGCCAAGGTGAAAATCGCCTTTGGCCTTTACTAGCTATCTCCTTATTAAAAGGCATCAAAGATATGTCCAAGCCTAGAAAACTTTAGAAAATAACTAAGGGATCATCAATATTTAAACCCTTAAAGATAGCCAGTAAAATGGAAAATCTGATATTATTCTGGGTGAATATAAATCTATATTTTAAATGTTGGAGTTTGCTTCTTGGGACTTTTTGACAGCCAACAAAATTATTATGTATTTATCATGTTCCAAGAACAGTGCTATGTGCTGGGAGTACAGAGATCAATAGGGAGCAGCATGTACCCCAGTGCCTTGCTCACCATTCTTGTGAGAAACAGACATTCAATGCACTATTTCAAATAATAAATTAAAAGATTACAAGAGTGGAAAGAACCAAACAGAATAGTTCAGGGTGCCATCTTAGCATGTAATGGGAGATCTGATGATGATGTATTATGTAACCCCTGCTTTCCGAAAAAGCCCCCTGATTTGTAGCCTTTGCTTAAACCATGACTCATGTCAGGCTATCTCTGTCACCAAAGGCAAAGTTGGGATGAGAAACACAGTAGCAGACCAGTACATTGTACTTTCAGCTTTAAATGGCCTCAGGAACATGGATAATAGTACAGTGTAGTGAAATAATTAGGATGTAATGAGTTTCAGGTGTTTGTTACACTTTTTCTTAACATATTTAATTGTGTTTATATAATTTAATCTCTAATGATGGCTGCTTAATATCCAGCTTGTGAAACTCCACCTCTCATAAGCTGTAACAAGTTTGGGGCTGGGTGTTAAGAAAGGCTCCAGAAGAGGTGACATTTAACCCAAAGGATGAGCTGGAATTAACTAAGTACAGAAGAGGTGAGGAGAACCCTTCCAGACAGGAGCAATGGCACATAAGACGGTCCTGGGGTTAAAGAGAGCCTGGCAAATTCCACTTATAGGAATCTACTCAAAGAAAACAAATCATTAATTTGAAAAGATACTTGCACCCCTATGTCTACTGCAGCATTATTTACAATAGCCATGATATGGAAGCAACCTAAATGTTCATTGATAGATGAATGGATAAAGATGATATGTTTTGTATAACAGTGGATTATTACTCAGCCATAAAAAAGAATGAAATCTTGCCGCTTGTGACAACATGGATGGACCTAGAGAGTATTGTGCTAAGTGAAATAAGTCACAAAGACAAATATCATATGGTTTTACTTGTATGTGGAATCTGAAAGACAAACCAAACAGAAATAGACTTGTAAACACAGAAGGGGCTCTTGGTTACCATGAAGAGGTGGGATGAAGGGGATAAAGAGGTACAAACTTCAACCTGTAAAATAAATTAGTCACAGGGATGGAGGTACAGCATAGGGAAAATAGTTCATAATACTGTAATACCTTTGTATGGTGACAGTGGGTAATTACACTTATTGTGTGCATTTAGTAATGTATGTAATTGTTGAATCACTATGTTATTGATCTGAAACCAATACAGTGTTGTATATCAACTATATTTCAATTAAAAAAATTAAAAACTTGAACCTGGTATACTTGAGAAACTGAGGGCAAAGAAGGTGAGGGAAAATATGGGAAAATGAGGCTAAAAAGAAAGACAAATTAAATGATGCAGAGCCTTGTAGTCCATAGAGAGGATCTTGGACTTTATCCTAATGGTAGACCATTGAAGGTGTTAAGCAGGGGAGTGATAATCAGATCCAAGATTTACAATACCATTCTGCTCTGTGAATGGATTAAAGGACTCAAAAGTGGATGCAAGACAACAAAAATATAAGCAGCAAAAGAAAAAAATAGGTAAACTGACTTCATCAAAATTAAAAACTTTTGTGTATCAAAGGACACTGCAAAGAGAGTGAAAAGACAACCCACAGAATGGAGAAATTTACAAATCATATATCTGATAAGGGTCTAATTTCAGAACATAAAACTCTTACACCTTAGCAGCAAGAAACCAAATAAGCCAATTAAAAAATGGGCAAAGGACATGAATAGACATTTCTCCAAAGATATACAAATGACTGACAAGCATTTGAAAAGACATTATCATTAGTCACTAGGGAAATATACATTAAAACCACAGGCACATACCACTTCATGCTCATTGTGATGGCTGTAATTAAAATAAAATAGAAAATGCCAGCTGTGGCGAGGATACAGTGAAATGGGGACCCTCCAATTTATGGTGGGAGTGTAAAATTTTACAGGCACTGTTGAAAGTTTTTGATGGTTCCTCAATAAGTTAAATGTAGATTACAGTATGACGCAGCAATTCCACTTGTAAGTATCCCCTCCAAATTGAAACAGATGTTCAAACAGAAACTTGTACATAAATGTTCATAGAAGCACTATTTATAATAGCCAAAAGGTAGAAACAACCCAACTGTCTTTCAACTACTGAATGGATAAACAAAAGTGATATATCCATATAGAGGAATATTATTCAGCTGTAAAAGGGAATGAAGTACTGATACATGCTGCAACATAGATGAAACTTGGAAACATGCTGAGTGGAAGAAAATGGACACAAAAAGCCACATGTTGTATGATTTCATTTATATGAAATATCCAGAATATGCAAGTTTATAGAGACATAAAGTAGATTTGTGGTTAACAGGGAGAAGAGAATAGGTTGTACTGCTTAATGGGCATGGGGTTTTATTTTGGGGTGTTAAAAATACTCTAGAACAAGATAGTGGTAATGTTTGCACAACATTATGGTTGTCCTAATACCATCAAATTGACACATTAAAATGGTAAATTCTGTTAGGTGTATTTTAACACAAGAAAAAAAGTGAATGTCAGGAGCCTGTTGGGAAATATTTGGTAGAACTGTGGGATTGAGCAGTGGGTCAAGGATAACTTCAAAATTTTTGACGGTATTAACAGCATAGGTGGTGATGCTATTTACCAAAATTAGGAAATTATAAAGGTAGGAATGGAAAGATCCTGAGATCCTTTTTGGGTATGTTGTATTTGAGATGCCTGCAGAACATTCTTCCTGAAACAGAAATTCAGGAAGACAGTGGCTACCTGTGATATCTTCCTCATGCTTGTTGCCTGTATCTCTAGGTAGCTGCTGCACCTCCAGACTTCCTGTCTATGTGACAGAAAAGAAGGTGAAGAAGAGTGGGTGCAGAACAGGGGGAAAATCATTCCCCGAATGATTAGTCTTATTATCACATGTGCGTCACATGGCCACCCCTTGCTACAAGGGAATGTGCAAGAGTAATTTTGCTGGGCATATTGCCACTTTCAAACAAAACTGATTCTGTTTATGAGGAAAACACTGGATGGACACTAGGTAAGCAGATATCAGTGTCTGCCATATGGTGTTATTACTGTCATGAATAATTCTGGCAGAATTTGGACAGGAAGCCTGGAAAATAGTACCAGGTAGAGAAATATCCTCTTAACTTGTCAATGAGCTGAGTGATTTCAATTATTTTCATCTAATGTTTCCCCAAGTGGCTTTGACTTTCCAACATCCCCTCCAACCCCAGATTTGGAATCACTCTTCTTGTAAAGGAAGAATAGAAATTAGCCTCTCTCAGCTGGGAAGTTCTGTAAGGTACATGTATTGGTGCAAATGCTCTAGAAAAATAGTTAGCCACACAGATGAAAGCTACAGTCCTAACTTCTGTCGACACATAGGACGTTGATAGCATGTGGATCCAGAAAGGTTTTCAGTCACCCAAGACTTGGTAAAAAATTTTGTTTTCTTGGCGAGGATGTGGAGAAAGGGGAACCGTCCTACACTGCTGGTGGGAATGTAAATTAGTACAACCATTGTGGAAAGCAGTATGGAGGTTCCTCAAAAAACTCAAAATAGAAATACCATTCGACCCAGGAATTCCACTCCTAGGAATTTACCCTAAGAATGCAGCAGCCCAGTTTGAAAAAGATATATGCACCCCTATGTTTATCACAGCACTATTTATGAAAGCAACCTAAGTGTCCATCAGTAGATGAATGGATAAAGAAGATGTGGTATATATACACAATGGAATATTATTCAGCCATAAGAAGAAAACAAATCCTACCATTTGCAACAACATGGATGGAGCTAGAGGGTATTATGCTCAGTGAAATAAGCCAGGTGGAGAAAGACAAGTATCAAATGATTTCACTCATCTGTGGACTATAAGAACAAAGAAAAAACTGAAGGAATAAAACAGCAGCAGACTCACAGAACCCAAGAATGGACTAACAGTTACCAAAGGGAAAAGGACTGGGGAAGATGGGTGGGAAGGGAGGGATAAGGGGGAAAAAGGGCTATTACAATTAACACACATAATGTGGTGGGGGTGGGGTTGGGGGATACGGGGTAGGTAGTATAACACAGAGAAGACAAGTAGTGGTTCTATAACATCCTTCTATGCTGATGGACAGTGACTGCAATGGGGTATGTGGTGGGGCCTTGATAATAGGGGGAGTCTAGTAACCATAATATTGCTCATGTAATTGTATGTTAATAATAGCAAAATAAAAAAATAATTAAAAAAATTTTTGTTTTCATATTCTACTTCAGCTAGAATTTTCATTTCTTGGCCTTTGGTCAAAAATGGGAACATTTAAGGAAAAAAAACCACTTTTGACTCTTGATGAGTAGGCCTAATTTAAAACAAATTTTGTTTTAAGTTACAAAAAGAGACATTCTACTTAAAAAAAGTCAACTAACACAAAGTTAATTTTTACACTTCACTTTTAACAGGGGAGTAAGTGTGGAAACCTCAGGGGTGACGTGTCTGATGCTATTCCAGGCGCGTGCTTGGAGGAGCACCGAACAGAGGCAGAGCTGACGCCTAGTCTATGTTTGAGAATTATTTAGAGAAAGTAGTGTCATTTTCCTCTACTTGCCTCAAGAGACCAGTGTTTAATTTGTGACTGGGAGGAAAATACCACCTTCCTCTCCTGTGCCACAAGGCTCTGTTGCCTCATTTATAAAACATACATCCGTTCCTCTAGGTAATTCTACTCAGGTAAGCATTAAATTCGACTCTGTGCTTTTTCTCTTTGCTGTTTTAAGAAAATAACATTTAGAAATTAAAAATGGAAATGACAGGCTGCAGTGGGGCATATTGGAAAGAGCCCTGCTTTAGGAGCCAGGATACTGTGGTTCTCATCCTGGACCTCCTAACAAATCCCTCCACTTTTCTGGGGTTCTGTTTCCTCATCTGTAAAAAAGGAGGCAATCTGAGGTGGAGGTGGCTTTGAGTGGCTAATCCCCGACATCCCTTCTGTGATGATGTATTCTGTCAGCCAAGGTGTTGAGTGGCTGTAGCAGTAAATTGTGCTTCCAGCTGCAAGTACTAAAAAAAATGACTTTATGGAAGTAAAAGTGACATGGAATAAACTCCACATAATTTGTACAGCCTGACAAATTTTGATATTTATATATATGCATCAAGTCACTGTAACACTCAAGATAGTGAATATGTGTTCCTCCTGGGTGTCCATCCCCACACACCTCAGGCAGCCATTGATCTGCTCCCTGTCACTATAGATCACTTTGCATTTTCTAGTATTTTATATAAACAGAATCAATAGTATGTACTCTTTTGTCTGACCTCTTTCACTTAGTAGTAGTATTTTGAGATTCATCCATGTCATATTGTGTATCAGAAGTGCATTAATTTTTATTACTAAGTAATATTCCATTGTATAAATATATCACAGGTGGTTTATCCATTTATTGAAGGACATTTGGATTGTTTCCAGTTTTTTGACTATAACAAAGTTGCTATTAACATTCGTGTAAACATTTCTGTATATCTTTGGCTCTTGGGTAAATATATAGGAGTAGAATCATAAGGTAAGCAGATTTGTTTTTTCAAGGAAACTGCCAAACTGTGTATAATATGGTTTTACCATTTCACGTTCCCACCAGCAGTGTAAGAGAGTTCTGGTTCTTCTCTATCTTTGGCAACACTTGGTATGGTCATTTTTTTTTCAATTTAGCCATTCTAATAGGTGTATATGATACCATATGGTGGTTTTAATTTTTGCATTTCCCTAATGATGTTAAGCATCTCCTTATGTGCTTATTTCCATGTATTTTTCACATATTACCATGTTTTCTTGGTGAAGCATCTGTCCAAAATTTTGCCTATTTCTTTATTGGACTGTTTGTTTTCCTATTATCAAGTTTTGAAAATTCTTTATGTAGTCTGGACATAAGTCTTTTAAACAGATATATGATTTGCAGATATTTTCTCTCAGTATGTGTTGTGTCTATGCATTCTCTTGACTGTCTTTCAAAAAGGAGTTTTTTTATTTTTACAAAATTCAACTCATCAATTATTTATTTTATGGATTATGCTTTCAGTGTTATATCTAAGAAGTCTTTGTATAACCCAAAGACACAAAGGTTTCCTGTATTTCCTTCCAGAATCTTTTTAAAAAACAGTTTTAGATTTTATATTTAGGTCTGCTAACCATTTTGAGTTAAATTTTGTATATGGTGTGAGGTATAGATCAGACTTCACTTTTGGTCTTTTTGCATATGGATATCCAATTGTTCCAACTATCCCCTATTGAACTGCTTTTACAATTTTGTGAAAAATTAGTTGTCAGTATATGTGTGGGTTTATTTCTTGTCTTTCCATTTTATTCCATTGATTCATTTGTGTAGCTCTACATCAGTATCGTCCTGTCTTGATTATTGTAGCTTTATAATAAGTTGTGGATTGGGTAATAGCTACAGGTTTTAAAAAGGTGGTTGGCTTTATTTGGCTTTGCATTACAATATGAATTTTACAATCAGTTGGACAAAAAAGCCTCCTGGGATTTGGGTTAAGATTCATGGTATCTGTAGACTGGGGGAAATGACATTGTTACTATTTTGTAAACAGTTCATCCATTTATTGGTGTCTTTTAAATTGTTTTCAGTAATGTTTGCAGTATACAGTTGAATTTTTTTTAGATTTAAATGTGTCATATATTTTATGGTATTGTAATTGGTATTGTTTTAAAATTGTTCAATATCTGATTGTCCATTGCCAGTATATAGAAATACAATTGATTTTTATTTGTTGTCCATGTATCCTGCAACCTTGCTAAACTCACTTAGCCATTCTAGTAGCTTTTTTGTAGATTCCACTGGATTTTCTACAATCATGTTGTCCATGAATAGAAAGTTTTGTTTGTTTCTTTCTAATATGAATGCTTTTCATTTCTAACTCTTGCCTAATTGCATTGGCTGAAACCTCAAGGGCAATGTTGAATACAAGTGTTGCAAATATCCTGTCTTGTGTCCTTAGGAGGAAAGAATTCAGGCTTCCATAGTTAAGTATGATGTTAGCTGTATGTTTTTATAAATGCTTTTTATCAGATTAAGAAAAATTCCTTCTCTTCCTACTTTGCCAAGAGTGTATATCAGGAATGGTTGCTGAATTTTGTTAAATTTTTTTTCTGCATTTATTGAAATGATCAGATGGAGTTTTTTTCTCTTTAGTTTTTTTTTATATATATATAATTTATTTTGGTATCATTAATCTACAATTACATGTGCAATATTACGGTTATTAAACTACCCCTTCATCAGGTACCCCCAACCCACCCCATTACAGTCACTGTCCATCAGCATAGTGAGATGCTATAGAATCACTAGTCTTCTGAGTTGTACAGCCCTACCCGTGGCCCCCGAACATTAAGTCTGCTAATCGTAATGCCCCTTTTTCCCTCTTATCCCTCTCTTCCTACCCATCCTCCCCAGTCCCTTTCCCTTTGGTAACTATTAGTCCGTTCTTGGGTTCTGTGAGTCTGCTGCTGTTTTGTTCCTTCAGTTTTTTTTTTTTGTTGTTGTTGTTCTTATACTCCACATATGAGTGAAATCATTTGATACTTCTCTTTTTCGGCATGGCTTACTTCACTGACCATAATACCCTTTAGCTCCTTCCATGTTGTTGCAAATGGTAGGATTTGTTTTCTTCTTATGGCTGAATAATATTCCATTGTGTATATGTACCACATCTTCTTTATCCATTCATCTACTGATGGACACTTAGGTTGCTTCCATTTCTTGGCTATTGTAAATAGTGCTGCGATAAACATAGGGGTGCATATGAATTTTTTGAACTGGGCTGCTGCATTCTTAGGGTAAATTCCTAAGAGTGGAATTCCTGGGTCAAATGGTATTTCTATTTTTAGTTCTTTGAGAAACCTCCATATTGCTTTCTGCAATGGTTGAAATAGCTTACATTCCCACCAGCAGTGTAGGAGGGCTTCCCTTTCTCCGCATCCTTGCCAGCATTTGTTGCTCTTAGTCTGATGCTGGCCATCCTAATTGGTGTGAGGTGATATCTCATTGTGGTTTTAATTTGCATTTCCCTGATAATTAGTGATGTGGAGCATCTTTTCAAGTGCCAGTTGACCATCTGAATTTCTTCTTTGAAGAATTGTCTGTTCATAACCTTCACCTATTTTTTAATCAGGTGATTTGCTTTTTGGGTGTTGAGGCATGTGAGTTCTTTATATAATTTGTATGTTAACCACCTGTCGGATTTGTTGTTTACAAATATATTCTCCCATACTGTAGGATGCCTTTTTGTTCTGCTGATGGTGTTCTTTACTGTAGAGAAGTTTTTTAGCTTGATATAGTCCCACTTGTTCATTTTTGCTTTTGTTTCCCTTGCCCAAGGAGATGCATTCAGGAAGAAGTTGCTCATGTTTATATTCAGGAGATTTTTGCCTATGTTGTCTTCTAAGCGTTTTATGGTTTCATGACTTACATTCAGGTCTTTGATCCATTTCAAGTTTACTTTTGTGTATGGCATTAGACAATAATCCAGTTTCATTCTCTTGCATGTAGCTGTCCAGTTTTGCCAACACCAGTTGTTGAAGAGACTGTCATTTCCCCATTTTATGTCCATGGCTCCTCTATCATATATTAATTGACCATATATGCTTGGGTTTATATCTGGGCTTTCTAGTTTGTTCCATTGGCCTATGGGTCTGTTCTTGTGCCAGTACCAAATTGTCCTGATTACTGTGGCTTTGTAGTAGATAGAGCTTGAAGTCGGGGAGTGTAATCCCCCCAGTTTTATTCTTCCTTCTCAGGATTGTTTTGGCTATTCAGGGTCTTTTGTGGTTCCATATGAATTTTAGAACTATTTGCTCTAGTTCATTGAACAATGCTGTTGGTATTTTGATAGGGATTTCATTGAATCTGTAGATTGCTTTAGGAAGGATGGCCATTTTGACAATATTAATTCTTTCTGTCCATGAGCATGGGATGTGTTTCCATTCATTTGTATTTTCTTTAATTTCTCTCATGAGTGTCTTGTAGTTTTCAGAGTATAGGTCTTTCACTTTCTTGGTTAGGTTTATTCCTAGGTATTTTATTCTTTTTGATGCAATTATGAATGGAATTGTTTTCCTGATTTCTCTTTCTGGTAGTTCATTGTTAGTGTATAGGAATGCTCTCCACCCATTTTTTAATGGGGTTATTTTTTTTTCATTATTGAGGTGTATGAGTTCTTTATATATTTTGGATGTTAACCCCTTATTCGATAAGTAGTTTATGAATATATTCTCCCATACTGTAGGTTGCGTTTTTGTTCCATTGATGTCCTGAAGCTTTTTAGTTTGATGTAGTCCCACTCACTCATTTTTTATTGGGATCTGTATTTTCAGCAAGCTCTGAAAGTTATCCTAAGAATCAAATTTGGGAATTACTTCTCTAGAGTAATTCATGTAGTGTTAGATAAGCAATAAATTAATTAAAAACCCATTAACAGGCACTTATCAGCTTGTTGGTTACCTAATACTGCATATATTAGCAAGGCTTTGTTTATAATTATTGCTACTTTGATTTAGTTGTATACATTGTCTGTGAAAATAAACTGTCTATATTGTGGCTGCAAATATTGATGACTGGAAAAGAACACTCCTGGCTGGTTTCCTTCCTTTGGAAGACTAGTGACATGGACAGTGATTGCTTGGCAATAATCATTCTTTGTCCATTTACTTAGTGAGGAGATAAAGTTTTGACCAATGTTTCATCACCACCTCTGCAGCACTGCTGAATGCGCAGCTGAATCATGAGCTTCGTCACGTTCTGCGGTTCCCTGTGAGTCCAGGGAAATGTCCTGGAACATTTCTGTCAGGGTTTTCATTGCTAGTGGCATCTTTCCATTTCTTCAATGTCCAGGCCCTTGAAATGAAGGATGGACTTGCAGCACATACGTCCATCCCACACAGACATCGGCAGACCATGAATTTTAGACCTAAAATGTTCAAGGCTGCAGAGGAAGCTCAAGGGTTCAGGAGGCTAATATGTGAAAATGATATGTGAATAAAAAATATGTAGATATACAAAGAAAGGGGATGTAAGCTAAATGGGAGATGCACATAGTGGTCTGAGCTTTCTGGTTGGGAACATTGTCCCTAGACATGTTTGGCACATTGTAGATTCCAGTGCAGGCTGGCTGATCACAGCCGAGCAGAGCAACCAGTTAGTGGCTGCAGATAACTCTCTAGATACGTCCTGGGCACGGCGAAAGTCCCTGCAACTTCCTTTCTCTGCCAGACTTCTGTCCTCATACCTAGAAGATTAGGCTGTCTGTGCAATAAGAGACAGAAGAGAGCCTGGAGGAGCCCAGTCTACCAACAGATAGTTCAGTTAATCAGCTACAAAGGGCACGAGGGAAATTTTGGAGGTGATGGAAATGTTCTACATCTTGATTGAGGTGGGGTTACCCAGCCACATCATTTTTCAAGTCGTTGAATGGTATGTTTAAAAAGAGTGAAATTTTATTGTAAATATTAAATTGTGCTTCCATAAAAGTGACTTTAAAATAATACATTAATTAAATGCTGTTTAATTCAGTGCGTATAAGATTAAAAAATACTTAGGATAGAAAGAAAATTAAGAGTGAAGCAAAAAATAAGATTACATTTTCTTTTAAGCTCTATGTGGCAAGTTCAACATTCTTTTCTAAACATGGACCACTTCACGACTTGCATGTCCTCCTTGCACAGGGGCCATGCTGATCTCTGTATCGCTCCTGTTTCAGTGTGTGTACTGCTGAGGCAAGCACCAACATGCTTTTAATGATTCAAATGTCAGCAAGACATACTACTCTAGAAGTTTGTAATTATGCTTGTTTCTTACTTTCTGGTTTATTGCCTGTCTTCCTAAAATTTCAGCTCCATCAGGATAAGAACTATGTTGATTTTCTCACTGAAATATCTTCTATCACAAATATCTTGACAACAGTACCTAAGGCACAAAGGGAGTTCAGTCTATATTGGCTGGAACTGTACAAAACTGCAGCTTTTGTAGATTAAAAAAATAAATATTAACAGGTTCATATGGTTCAGTCTAGCATTTGTTGAATGAATGAAATTTCTTCCCAGAGTGATTTCTAAAGAAGTTGTAGAAATACTCCCATCAAGGTACCTATGTTGCTTCCACTACCAATATATTTATAAAACCTACTTTTGAACATTTCTGACTTGTTTCGCCCAGATTTTCATAGACTGAAGGAGACCTCCAAGAACTTTCTTATCTATAATTTATGCTAGTGTCTCATATTACTGGCGTTTTTGAGGTTTATCCTAACACAAATTTCACTGTCTCTAATGACAATATGTCTATTTTCTCTTGCTCTATCATGCCTGGAAATTGGAAAACTGGACACCATTCTGTACTTTCTACTGAATTCATCAAGGAAGTATTTAACATCTCTCATAAGCCAGGACTTTGGTAGTCCTGATACCTTTATCAAATATATGAAGATGAAGAGGGCATAATATCTATTCTCTGGGAGCCCCCAGTCCAACAGGGAAGTTATTTGACACAAATTCATCTTTTGAGGCAGGAGAAAGAAGGTGATAAGTTCCATAAATGAGGCATAAAGTATTATAGGATATCCTTATGGGAGAAAATAATTAAATTCCTATATTACAGACAACATGATATAAATATGTGTGCGTATGGGTAGGTATATGTGCTGTTTGGGAGGAAACAAAGAAGTGTGTCTCTAATTCAGTGTCAACATAGGTCTCACCAAGGAAGGCATGACAAAACCCAAAAGCATTAATGGAAAAAATTAATATAAGAAAATCATAACAAAGTTAAAAGACAAGTAATAATCCTTTGACCTAGCATTTCACTTCATTTCAGTGTTTATAAAATAATTGGGAACAACCTGTGTCCAACACGAACTGTGGTACAAGGCAGCTGAAAAAGAATGAAGAGCCTTGTGTCCTGCCATGGAGTGGACACAAGGGTGTTGAGTGTCCATTGAGTGAAATATTAAATGAAAAAACTAGGATCAGAACATTTTTTATCACTTGTTATATGTTTTTTTGTAAGAAAGTGAGAGACCATATAGACATTTTGCTCATGTTTACAAAATGAACAGGAAAAATGATTTAATGTAGGGAATAGGGAGGAACAAGGTAGAGGGATAGAGGTGGAAATGATACTTCTTTGTGCTTATCTTCCTATATAGTTTTGACTTTTGAGTCTTGCATATTATCTATTTTTAAAACTTAAATAAAAAAGATGAATGACTTTCTAGAAAAACCCTATCAAGGATTAATAGCCATGTTATGGACTAAAGGTGTCATGAAATGTTATGGAGTGAATGTTTATATCCCCTTCCCCCAATTTATATGTTGAGGATACTGGAAGGTGGGGCCTTTGGAAGATAATTAGGTCGTGAGGGTGGAGCCCTCATGATGAGATTAGTGCCCTTATGAGAAGAGACATGAGAGCTTGCTATCTGTCTCTGTGCCATGAGAGAATACAGTGAGAAGATAGCCACCTACAAACCAGGAAGCCAGCCTTCACCATGCATGAGGTCTGCTAACGCTTTGATCTTGGATTTCCTAGCCTCCAAAACTGTGAGAAATATTTGTTGTTTAAGCCACCCAGTCTTATAGCAGCTTGAACTAAGATAAGGCATAATAAATAAAAGCGCTTACAAGTCAATTTGAAATTTCAGTCTAATGAGCAAAGAGACTTTTATGGGAAAACACACTCTTGTGTGTCTTCTCTACTCTCAATACACTATCTAACCACTGGCATTTCTGATCACCAAAAATGGGGTCGTTTTTCCCACACTGAGCTCTCCTGAAACACCAGCTGAGTGTCCTACAGCTTAACTCAATCTTGACACTATCTACCTGGAGATAGCATCAGATCCCACAGGGTCCAGTCTCACAGCCCGCCACCCCAGCCACCTTCAGGTGCCAGCAGCACTTTCAGGTCGTAATCTGTGCTTCGGACTGGCCACTGAGCAGAGCTTTCCATCACACCTCTCCAGTCCAGTTAATTTGCTAGAGCAGCTCACAGACGCAGGAAAACTACTTAGTTGCTAGACTATCGTTTATTAAAAAGGATGTTAAAGAATACAAATGAACAACCAGATGAAGATTTACATAGTGTTTAAAAGATTGATAGTATCAGTGAAGCGTAGGAGAATGGGGAAACAAACTTACTATTCAACTGTTGGTACAAGTATAAATTGGTAGGGCCTATGGAAACACCTTCAAAATTCCAAATCTAGAAATTTATGCCAAGTACATGCTTACAGTGAACACCAAGAAGCATACTGCACACAGTGGTGTTTATTGCTGGATTGGTTGTAATAACAAAAATTTGGAAATAGCCTAAATGTCCAGTATATTATAATATAGCCATTCAATGGAACACTAGGCAGTCATAATATAAAGTGGCTCTGTGTGCCAACATAGAAAGATCCCTGAGATATTATCATGTGTACAAAGCAAATTGCAGTACTTAAGGTCATATTTTTGTAAGGCAAAGAATGATTTTATTATACCTATGTGTGTGTGTATATATATATATATACACATGTATATGAAAAAATCTGGGATAATAGATACCAATGTTAATAATGGTAATTCCTAGGGATATACAGCCTATATTTCTATATCATTTGTATTTCTTACAATGAACCTGCATTGCTTTTAAAATCATAAAAAGAAGATTTTAAAACTCATGTTGGAAAGATTCAAGTGAACCTCATGGAAGCACGGACATTTTGTGCCATCAGGAACTCTCAGAACAGAAGGAAACCTTCAAGGTCATCTTATTTTGTAGTTTCCAAATGCAAGTTTGTATTCTAATTTCATCAGAAGCACCAGGGAAACTTTTAAAGAACAGATTTCTGGTCTCCATTTTCCAGAGATTCTGATTCAGCATTTCTGGCGTGAGGCTAAGAAACCCATATTTTTCACACACTCTCTCCAGGTGCTCTTCCAGGCATAAGAACCATGTAGTTCAACCTCCGGGCCTATGCAGTGACCCTCTAGAGCTCTGATGCAGATCCTTTCACTGACAAACATTCAAACACAATGAGAACCTTCTAAAGAGAAAATTCCCTGTTTCATTGATCAGAGGTAAGTGGGACTCCTTTGCCCCTGCAAGATCTGTGTAAGATTGGTTCAAATGCTGACAATTTCACAGCATGTTAAAGTTCAAAGTCCTCCCCAAGACATTTGCAAATTTCAGAGAAGGGGCAGAGGAGTAATGGTCCCAAGGGGCCAGGAGCCCTCTGCTGTGATGGGGTGGGACGCCACTGCAGGCTGTAGGCTCACGTGTCCTCACACCCGCCTGGGTCTTGCACCATCTCTACTTCTCCAGGCATGTGCTTGAGGGACAGGGCCCTGGGCACAATTCACGAGACAGCCAACGACTGAAAAAGAGCTGACATTCCACTTCTCCACCCACCCATGGCTCCAGTCACATAGACTTCACATTCTTTTCCCCAAAAGTTTTCCCCACAGACACTCCCAAGGCTCAACTCCTCCCTTCATTCAGTTTCCTGCTTAAAAGTCATCTCAGAAAAGCCTTCTCTGACCACCCTATTCACTCAGTTGCTTTCCTTGGCTTTGTGTTTCTACTGGGCCCTGCCTATGAGCTGACCTGCTGTGTTTATTTGTGTGTTATTCTACTATCTATCTCCCCAGTAGAATGTGCCCCCACGAGATAGGCACTTGGTCTGCCTGCTTTATTTACGCTCTATCCCTGTGGCTATAACAGCACCTGGTACCGAGGACTGAGTGCTCAAAAATGTATATTGATGGAAGGAAGGAAGGAGGGAAAGAAAGGGAGGGGAGGAGAGGGATGTTCTGGCCCCCCCCAGTCCATTCTGTCTTCCCCAACTCTGCCTCTCAGCCCCTTCTAGCTTCCCACATCTTGCTGGCTTAACCTACCCCCTCTCCTTTTCTACTCACTCCTCTTTCTCAGGAACGCAACAAATTCCTCTTCTCATTTTTAAAAATAGGCTTTATTTTTTAGAGCAGTTTTAGGTTCACAGCAAAATCGAGCTAAAGATACATGCATTTCCCCAGTGCTTTCTGCCCCACATGCACAGCCTCCCCCCTTATCAACATCCCCCTCTTACAGGAATTTCCCTCACCTCCTCTAATCCCACAAAATCTGACATTTCTGCTCCAGCAATTTCTCCACCATCAATTAGACTTACCAAGGCATCTCCCCCAATCATAGACTATTTTCTCCATGAGAGAAATTCTGTGCCAGGGACAAAGAAATGATATTTATATTCATTCAAAATACCTCTCTCCAAAAGTGCTACTTGGCAGCCTTAGTTTACCCCTCAAGAGCAGAAGAGAACGTGCCACACGGCCATCCTGAAGCTGAAGACATTTCTTCTGGCTGAGCTCCTGGGCCCCCAGCGCTGGTTCTCTGCTACCTGGTTCCTTGTGTGACACGGCTTCCAGAGCTCTTCTGCAGGCTCCGATGCTCTTTACCCAGAATGCATCTAGCTTCCAGTGCTCTTCTTAAAATGCAGCCCACACACCCGAACACACCCCGGGTGTAGCTCAGCTGATCCAAAGAACAGTGGAATCATTACTTCCAAAGATGTGTCTATGACGTTCCTTTAATGTGTTAACCAACAGGGAGCCAGAAATGTGCCTCTCCTTTTCCTGACCTGAGTTCCAGGTGGTTGGGATTTTACCACCATGCATATTTTTGCCAGAGATTAAATGAGAGGTCAAATAAAGGTGTGGAGATCATTCTTATCTTCCCAATCAGATCGTGATAGCCCCAGCTCTGGTATCAATTCCCAGATACGGTCCTCTGGGAAATTCAAGCCGAATTCTCCAGATTCAGCAGCTCCCTATTCTGTTAGAGACACTCCTTTTAGAGGAAGCTAAAATCCCCCAAAGAATCCTCTGTATGATTAAACTGTCCAAATGAAACCTCTGCTAAGAACACACACAATGTGCTAGCAGTTGTTTTCAATAATTTAATCGGGTAAATACACTGTTATCCTCCAAAAATAACTTCTTTCTGGGTCAGGCTCCCATCTCCATTCCTTCCTTGAGGCAAGTTCGAGATGCCTAACATTATATTAACTTTCTTTAGGATCCACTGTAGTCAACTAGTGTAGCCCGTTTAAACGGGCACCTGTGAAGACTGTTTGGAGCACAAAGCTGGACTCATGTATGTTTCTGGAACATGGTCTTTGTGGTGGATACAAGCGGGCTGGCCCCTGACTTAGCACCGCCCCAGCTGCCCCCTAAGCCTGGCCAGGGCCAATTGATCCAGGAGTAGAAGACATGACCTGGACTGAGCGAAAGAGAATTTGAATGCAACGCAGAAGGCAGGTGGAGCGAGGCGTCTGGCGCCAGCACCATGGAGGCATCCAGGACCTGCCCTGCTCCCACCCTCCCCCTGCTGCTGCTCTTTCTGCTATTCAGAGTCCTTCCTATCAGTCTCTTTGATCGTGATGACCAGAGTTGAACAGTAGTCAGTACGGAACTGGAGAGGAGCTTCCAGGGTATTGTCAGGAACCTATCATAGCCCTGGCTCCGCACCATTCCGGTCGAGCCTTGCACCAAACCTTTGCCTGGAGCCTGAGCCTGCATTTACAACAGGCTCCCAGGTGATGTGTGCGCTGCTGGTCCACAGACCACACCTGGAGTAGTGAGGGCTCAGAATACACAGAGGCCCCAAGGTTTAAAGGGGAAGCTAATATAGAATGACCAAATCTAGGCATTCTCCTCTAAGTTAGAATTATATACAATAGGCAGGACTGTTAATAACAGCTAACGCTGCTGCTGCACTACACTCTTGTATAGTCTCAGGGGATCATCCTAACAACCCATGAGATGTGTGTTATTATCCCCATTTTACAAATGAGTCAAGCAAGGTTTAGGGCTTGCCCAGGGTCATACAGCTACTGAAAAGGAGGCCAGGTGCAACCCAAGCGGTCAGATTCCAGAGCCCTACTCTTAACCAACACACAGCAATGGCTCTCTGCGGGCTTTTAGGCCTAAGCAGAGGACTGTATGCTGGAGCAGGCTCAACGCAGTGTGATTGGGTGAGATCACCTCCAGCCGTGGTTCATCAGTCCAGGCTTCCCGTGACTCGGATGCATCCCTCTGGGCTTAAGAGCCAACTGTCTCCCTGTATTAGTCAGGGTTCTCCAGAGAACTGGAGCCAATAGAGTGTGTGTGCATGTGTGTGGAGAGAGAGAGAGAGAGGAATTTATCAAAGAAACTGGTTCACATGACTGTGGAAGCTGACAAGTCCCAGGACCTGTTGTCAGCGAGCCGGAGACACAGCTATGTTGTTCTAGTCTGAAAGCTGGCAGGCTTGAACTCTGGGAGAATCAATGTTTCTCAGTCTGAGGGCAGGAAAAAACCCCAACGTCCCTGCTCAAAGGCAATCAGGCAAGAAGAATTCCTTCTTATTCGGGGAGGGTCAGCTTTTTGTTTTACTCAAGACTTCAGTGGGTTGGATGATGATGTTAGGGAAGGCAATCCGCTTTACTTATTCTACAGATTTAAATGTAAAATTTGTCCAAACACACCTTCACAGAAACACCCAGAATAGTGTTTGAACAAATATCTGAGCGCCTGTTGGCCCAGCCAAGTTGACACATAAGATTCACCATCTCCCCCACACTCTTCTGAGGGTTTCTGCAACTGACAATGTCCCATCCCTGGGCATGGGATGATGTAGTCTTGACGCAGGCTGCAGACTGGGCTTCTGCCCACCCCAGCCTCATGTAAATGCGACCAAATAAGCTTTCAACCAGTAAACACAGACCTTCAGTCAAGGATGATTTTGGTTTTATTTTTTAGAGTTAAAGCGATTTTCTAGAAGACATCTAGATGACACCTCCAGCCCTGAAATCTAACACCTTATGATTCTGGAAAAAAGTGTCAGTCTTTTGAAAATTATTTTGACGCAACTCAACTCTGCACCGTCACAAGGAGTTTGAGCCGGTGGGAAGGGGCTGTGTTTGCTCATGTCAGGGTCATCCCTTGGGCTGACTTGACAGACTGAAATAAAAGCATATGTAAACAACAAATAAATAAGTAGTTAACACCCTTGCCCCTGCAAAACTTTTTAGAGAAGTGCGTTTTCTTAGGTGGCATTGGAGGTGACATTTAAAACCAAAATGAAACTTGAATCTAATGAGGCAGAGAAGTCATTTTATAGTAACTCTTTATTTTAACAAAACTTAGTGAACAATATTTAGCTAACAAGGGTAATAAATGAGTCACCACCAGCAGGGAACTTTGTACCAGAAAACTCTGTATAATCACATTTCTCAAGGAGATAATTTATAGCATTATCTGGCAGAAAAGGCAGAGAGAGAGGGTACAACCTATGAAATTATTAACTGAATGCTCTAAAATTACTCTTTATTATGGGTTGTTTTGTTGACAAAGAAGTACGGGTAATCTTCATCCCAAACAAATTGTGTAATTACCGTCTCCACCTTGTGATCCTTCAGCATCTGGAATTGTCATTCCCGCCAGGCTACAGGAAATGAGTTTACAGCAGGGCTGGAATCTGGCAGAGCCTGGTTCATTCTCTTTCTGAGCTGGCCATCACCGAGACTTAAGTAGAACTCTAAGGATGCTCATGCAGTAAAGACCTGCTTCCATGATGCTCTGCTGGTAACAGACACGGGTACTGGCTCTAAGTATGTTGCTAGCTCTGAGCAGCTTCTCAAAAATGGAGTCCAAAGTTGGTGGGTCAAGGCCTCCCACTGTACTTCCTCTACAGACCAGGTCCTTAGCACAGCCAGGCCTCCTGTAGCCATGGGCCAATTTTAAGTCCTGGGATGTGCCACACTCCTTCCTGTCACAGGGCCTCCTTCCATGCTGTTGTTCCCACTTTCTCTACTTTCCCCTCTCCTCCTTAGATACCACCTTTTGTCACTGACTCATGGACGCATTCCCTAACCTCCTTAACCAGCGCAATTTCCTTCTTACATGTTCTTTTTACAGCATCTCATTCCTCTGCCTTGTAACTCTTGTCCCAGCTGCAATTTACATATGTGTGTAATTACGCCATCTGTGTTGGTGTCCCAGCTAAACTGTAGACTCCATGGGGGCTGGGCCCCATCAGGCTGTGCTCACTTCTGTATCTCCAGGGCCTTGTCCAGGGTGTGGCACATCGTCAGTGTCAATTACAAATATTTGTTAATGAGTGATTGAAAGGGTGGTTGGTGAGCAGGGAGAAGGCTGTGGACTCAGGGAACTGAGGAAGAAATGACCATTAGGGAGCTCCAAACCCTGTGGTTTTGCCCTGGGCATATATACTGTCTTAGTCTGTTCCGGCTACTATAACAAGATACCCCAGACTGGGTGGCTCCTGAACAGCAGGAATGTATTGCTCATGGTTCTGGGGGCTGGACGTCTGAGATCAGGGAAGTCTGGGGCTGGTGCCAGGATGGTCAGGTTCTGGTGAGGGTCCTCTTCCAGGCTGCGGGCTGCAGGCTTCTTGTATCCTTACATGGTGGAAGGGGCTAGGGAGCTCTCTGGGGTCTCTCTTCTAAGGGCCTTAATCCCACCCACAAGGGCTCCACCCTCATGACCTAATCACCTCTCAAATGCCAAGTTCCTAATACAGTAGTCCCCTCTTATCCAACCAAGATATTTCTAAGACCCCCAGTAAATGCCCGAAACTGTGGCTAGTACTGTACCCTATATATTCTGTTTTTTACCTATACATACATACCTATGATAAAGTATAATTTATAAATTAGGCACAGTAAGAGATTAACAACAATAATAATAGAATAATTATAACAATATACTGTAATAAAAATTATGTGGATGTGCTCTCTTTCTCTGTCTCTCACAAGATCTTACTGTATTGGACTCACCCTTCTTCTTGTGATGATATGAGATGATAAAATGCCTACATGGCAAGATGAAGTGAGGTGAATGATGCAGGCATTGGGATGTAAGGCTGCTTCCTATTATCTGCTTCCTACTCAACTGCTGCTAACTGAAACCATGGAGAACAAAACTAGATACAGGGGGATTATTGCATCACCTTGGGAATTAGGATTTCAGTATATGAATTTGCAGGGGATGCAAACATTTCAGACAATAGCACATATTAACTGTGGAAGTGATGAAAACTGAGAAGTGGTATATACCATAGTTAGAAGCTCAGCCCCCAGGTCAGACACTCCTGGTTTGAAATGTACTTTTGTCATTTGCTAAAATGTACAACCTGAGCAAGTTACTTCAACTCTGCTTCCTTGGTTTTCTCGGATGTAAAGTGGGGTTGATGCCAGTATCTAACCCAGTCACCGGTGAGACTACATGAGATAATGCACGCATGTGTTTGGCACATAGTAAATGCTCAGTAAATGATAGCTGGTGTTACTATTAAAGGAAAGACCCTAAATCCTCAAAACCGTCCTCACCTTGATCACTGTGATATGTGGATACATGGAACTTAACTCGGCAGCCTGAAGATATTTTAGAATAGTCTGATAGCTTATCACAAGGGTTTTTTTGGCATCAATAATTATGTGGGAGTTAGTGAAAAGTGAGATTTAAGAAAAGAAAGTATTTTTAACAAGCACTCACGTGACATTTGAACTTGGATTAAAAAGCAAGATATGTTGACATTTCCAAGATAAGCTTTCAGGAGGAAAAAGCGGCATGTCTAGGACCCAGAAGCCATCGTGAGATGACTCAATCCCTTTCCCTGTGCATTCCCTGGGGCTCTTGCCCTATGAGGTACTGTGTTCAGGGCTACCGTCCCCCATCCTGTTTGCTAAGTGGGTCTTGCTGCCCACTAAGGATCATGCCCAGGGGGATGGCCATTTCAGCTCAAGTCCAGGGCTGAATTGTTAGAGCAACCCCCAAGTTCTGATTTAGTCTCTATTTGGCCCATTTTTAGTTCCAGGTGCCCTAGCTGTGAAGCCTTAGACCTTTGGGGGTTCTCACCTGCTCCTGGCTGAGAAGTGAGCTGCTAAAGAACCACATTTGTCCTGAGTTCCTTAGATTGGTTCCATCCTTGGATCCGAATGATTTGGTTGCCAATTTCTTTTTACTTTGAGTTAGTGGGGAGGTGGAGTCGGGGAGCTATACTGAATATAGCCAATGAAAGACAGAGAAGTCATTCATTCTGGTAAACAGGCAGGATTCCAACCACCTTATCTGTGCAAAGATAAGCAGAACTGGCATGATATTCAAGGACTCTAGAGTGAAAAAAATAACCGAAGAGGACTGATTACTGGGATAGGGCTAAAATGCTGACTGGCCCCTCAAATAGGTTGCCTGTTTAGTTTATGAAAAAATGCAAATATTCCAAGAAAGGAAAATATTTAATAACAACAACTTACATTTATTGGGCAGTGATGCCAGGCATTGTGCTAAGAGCTTTACACAAATGATCCTATAAAACCTTCACGACAGACCCATGATTCATCACTTTGCAGACAAGGAGATAGAGGCACGAAGGGCTTCAATTTGTGCACTGAAGGTCGCACAGAGGTCAGTGGAGGACAGAATGAGAACCCAGGCAGCCTGGCCTCAAAGCTATCCCCTTTACTACCACTTGGAATTATCTCCCAGTTGTTTCTATAACATTCATCCTCCTACAGTTTATGCCAAATGAAATGGAGAAAATTAAATCCAGACACAGTTATGGTTTTGAAGAGCCAACCATCATGTAGAGCTATCAAAACCTATGTGGAAATATTAAATAGAAGCATTTAAATGGAACTTATTATGTTCCGGGCACTATTCTGAGTACTTTATGTATATTAACTAATTTAATCCTCAAGACAAACTTTGTGGTGGATCCTATTATCATCTCCATCTTAGAAATGATGAAACGAAGTGCCTAAGCCACACAGTTAGAAAGGGGTAAAGCCCATGTCTGAATCCAAGCTCTTAAAGGGATAAAAATATTGAGCAGACAGAAACTGGGACACAACCAGAGGTGCTGCGGTACAGATGGGCTCACTTCACACTTAGCAATCTGAGTGAGCTTGTTCCACCAATGGCAGATTCATGTAGCACTTCTCCCCCTTTCCACAGTGCTTCATTTAAAATTCATTCATTCCACCAAAGTTTACTGAGCACCTGCAATACGCCGGCCCAGGAGAGTCACTGGCATGGAATAATGATAAACTGAGGTACTACAGAGGACCTCTGAGTAAACAGAAGCCATTCAGACCAGATGGGAGAGGTCAAATTGGTTTGGCACAGGGGCCTCAGGATGGTGGAAAACTGCCAAGCTCACAAAAGGAAATGTAGTTTAAGCAGGGGCAAATCTCATCTAAGACCCAGAGATGCAAAGGAGCCTAGTATCCGGAGACCAACATGGAGCTGAGTGCAGTTAGAGCACTGGGTGGAGAGATGGCCTACAGAAAGAGAGAAGAAAAAGAAGTATGGGGGAGAAGGTCAGGAAGGTGGGCACAGGCTAGATCATGAAGGTCTGTATGTGACAAACTAAAGAGCTTTAAGTCTTTCAGCAGGCCACAGAAAGCTACTGGGAAAGTCTAAGCAGGACAGTAAACTGGTCTGATTTGCAGTGTAGAAGCCTGGCAGTGCAGCGCGAAGGATGAATTGGAGGTGCGAGTCTGGGTAGGGAGGTCGTTCTAGGTTGTAGCAAGGAGAGGGAAGTGAAGTTCTCATGGGGCTGAAGGAGCTGAGGATAGACCCTGGCTACTGTTCTGCTGAAATTGGTTTATTCTATGCCTGACATTTCTTTGATGGACTCAAACCATTGAATGCATTAGTGTTTTTGCAAAGAATTCACCAAGTCTTATTAAAATTGTCATATCCTCTCAAATTTTATGAGAATATACTTTCAGTGACATAGGAGTCATCAGGTGAGCTGTGCTCACACAGACTCAATCAGATGGGCTGTGCTCATGCAAAAGATGAGGCTGAGAACTCAGGGTCGAGGGCCTGTATCGTTCTTCTGTCTCGACATGCGAACAGTGTGGCTCCTTCTCTTGACTAAGGGAAACACTTATGAGTAAGTACTTATCTTCTGCCTTAGTGAATTATTCCAAACATATTCTCCTTTTTAATCTTGTTTTAAAAGTGGAAAAAAGTTTTCCACTTTTAAATCCATGGATTAATCTCAGCATCACTAAAAGGGGCACAAGGAGACATTACATGTGTCCTAACATGATGCAGTCAACACCCATGACTGAGTCCAGCCTACATCACTGTCTGCATCTAACCAACAGCTTATGGGAAATATGGGGACTCGAGGGGTACGTAACCATAAGGAAGCAATCGGCAAAATTTCCGATGTGGGACATTCTACAGGACAAACTATCAGCTTCTTCAATAATCTGGTAGCATAAAGAGATACAAAGAAAGGATAATCATTACGGAATAAAAGAGACTTAAAAGTATAATAACCCAATGCCATGTTTGAACCTGATTCAAGGGAAAAAAAAACGTAAAAGACACCTTTCTCAGTTGGGGATGACATCGAGGAGTTATTAATTTCATTGTGATAATAGTACTTTTTAAAATCCTATTATTATATTGGAATATTTCAGATGAAATGGTATGATCTCTGAGATAAATGAAAGAAATTTCATTCAATTAAAATGAAAGAAGATTGGCAAAATGTTGATGTTGGTTAATGAATACCTGGAGTAAATTATACTAGTGTTCCGTGTGTTTGCTGGCTTTTCCACTGTAAAATTAGCATAAGCACGCTAAGAAAAACAACATATATAAAGGAATTAACTGTATCCTACCACTCTTAACCCAACCATGGTCGATATTTAGTGTGTTTCCTTGCATTTCTTTTCTACACACATACTTAGTTTTTACACTGGCAATCATTTTGTGTTTCTAATTTTACTTTTTTTTTTTCACATAATAGAGCATCTTCCATGTAACTACCTGGGCTTCATAGCCGGGTAATAGCTGGTGTGCCAGCCCTTGAGAGATGTGAGCTCACAGCTCACCTGACTGTGAGTCCTTCTCCCTAACTCTGTGTTCTTGCAATCAGCCATGATGGGAATATTTAAACCATGGAAACCAGCAAGCATTACAAATCCGAGCTTTTCTCCCCCAGGAAGTGGGTTGTTAAATATTTACTAGCGCATGACTGTTTACAACCAGAGAGAAGATGAGGAGAAATGGAGGATTAGGGGGCAAGAGGCAGCAGCTGTCCTGGCCTCCCCTGTAGAGTACTAATGGTGTAGCCAGCAGGTAACAGGTCAGTCCATCTCCATTAGTGGGGCTGTACAAGTCTGGCGTCAGAGCATAAGGTTCTGACTGCCTGCAATGATTTTTCTCCTCTCACGTTTCCCCTTGTACTAGACAGTTATCATCCGGAGGTAGAATCCTTTCTCCACCTGCACTCTGTTGTACAAGATCTCAGTCTACTACTGTGGCATTTATATATTTTTTACCTCAACTAAGAGTAGGAAGTGCATTGTTCTCCACAACTCAGCACACACACCAAAAGTTTCAAAACTGGATAGTGATCCTTGCAATTTCATTCCATTTCTCCTCCTCCTTCTCTTATTTTCTTTTTAAAACTGGTGAAGACCACTAAATTAATTCTGTGACTTACAAATGAATCACCACTCATGTCTTGAAAAGCACCAATCAGGCGTGCCCTGAACCAACTACCCCCATTCAGTTCTTTTTGATGGTTTCATTTTCCAAGTTTTACCTTTTCTTCTGCAGGTTTTTGCATCTGTCAATTATTTCAAAACTATTTAGCTTATCCACTATTTATTTGTATATCTTTGAAAAAGTCCTTGGAAGATCCTCCAAACATCTGCATATTTGGTTTCATCTCTGCCACTTCATTTCTTTTCTCTGCCCCCAAACCATTACTATGTAGGAAGCTCTCTGTAAAGACAGACACCAAAATACTGACAGATTCTCTCTGGATGGTGAAATTTCAAGTAATTTTTTTTAAGTTTGTAGTTTATAATACCTACATAGTATTTGTATAAAAATAGAGCAAGTATTTAAAATCATCATTGCTTTATTTAATTAAGACATTAGCTGCTAGAGCTTTTAAAGATGCTGGTTAATGCTTCTCAGGGTCTTATTAATTTTTTACTTTCTTAATCATTCAGAAAGAAGTTTGCAAATAGCTGCAAACTAACAGTCTTTGAACGGTATCACTGTTTTGTAGTATTTGTTTCCTTTATCATCCTTTTCTTCTATCTAGCCTTTCAACTCTCTTAAAATACTTATGTAAATATATAATTTTTTATCAGTTCGCTAGTGTCAATCATCCAGAATCCGTTCTTCAGCTGGCTGACGAATAGTAGAAAACTATTGTTCTTAAATCTTACTAGGTAACAGATCATTTCTGTCTTCCCTGGGGGTTCATAATTCAGCAAAGCTGCCAAGCCTCAAAAGTAATACAATGGGGGTTGTGTTTCTTCTTTGTCAGACCTAGACTAATTTGTTGACTATTAGTTGGACATTAGCAATAATATTGTTTTTAAATTGTGTACAACCTACAAGGACTTTGTGTTCTATTTAACTATTTCAATTTTTAGATAAGAGTTGGTTATTATATGTATATTTCTTCATGGTTTGACCAAGTTACATTCACTCAGGGCCCCAGTCAAAATAAAGGCATGAACTACAACCTCAGGAGTATTATTAGATCTAGTTAAATTGCCAACCTGCAAACGTACCCACTTTATATCATTTCTGACTCTGCCTTCGATTCCTTCTAGGGAAGCAAGTATATGGGCGTAGGAGAGAAAGGAATAGGTAGTACTGGGTGGTCACCTTTCAGAGCTGGCGTGCCAAGTCTTCCTTTATTTACTCCCTTGTGTTGAGCACACTCTCTTCCCTTTGAAGCCCTCTGGACTCAAGTCCTGGTTGCAAAGTTCAGAGTCTGCAGAAAGCCAGCCAACCAGAACCATCTTTTGCCACATCTTTGCCAACTTCAGACTCTATCAATTGAAATATTAGTCAAAATAATAAAGTCATGGAAGCAGAACGTGAATGATTTCCCCGAGTTTTTAAATAAGCAGAATTCTCTACTTTCTTATTATTACCACTCCCGCTCTGGCACCACTCCTCTCAGCAGCTAGGCATGCAGCACTGCCATATTGTTTCCTATGCCTCCATCTCTGTGTATTTTTCCTCTCCTCTGGTTTTCAGGTCTACGTCCTTCTTTCAAATATATTTATCTGTCCAGTTCCCATTCTCTCAGTGTTCAGTTTTATGTGAAGCAAATCTCGGGATCTGAGTTGACCACCCACTTACGAGCTGTAAATGTGACATGGCAGCTATAAAAGTTCCATAGGAGTATACCAGCCTTGGGTCTTACATGGTTATTCTCCCTATGTGCAAATTATTAATGCTATATGGTCCTCCTCACAACTAAACTATGGCATTAGAGGCTGCCTGACAATCAAAGCTAGGAAGCTAGGTTGTATTAGGCAAACGCATGTGCCCCAAATAATCTGGAGAATGATTACATTGACTGGCAAATACTGAAGGCTTCCTTTCTGTCTGTTTCCTAAGTCCACCAAATCATTCCACATCTTGAACACTTCTTCATTTTAAGTCTTTCCACATGTGCGCTAGATCCCCTCTTCTCTCTTACTTAAGATACCACACCAGAAATTCTCCCTTCTCTCTCCTGCAGAATCAATTTTTTCTTCTCTACTGAATAATTTTCATCAACATACAAACAGGCTGTCATATCTCTATATTTTAAAACCCTCTCTTAATCTCACTTCTCCCTCCAAGCACTGCCCTAATTTTCTCCTCGCAACAAAGCTCCTTAAGAATAAACCCACTGTCTCCCATTCAATCAGGTTTCATCCTCAACACTTCAGTGAAACTACTTTTCTCAGTCACCGGAGATCTCCGCATTTCTAAATCCAACAGTTATTTCTCACTTTTCACCTTACACCCCCCTTCACTACCATTTAACACAACTGGTCACTTGAAATACGTGCCTCTTTTAGCATTTTCTCCTGTGCTTCTCAATCTCTTTTGCTGATTTCTTATTTCCCTGGTCTCTAAATGTTTGAGGGTCCAGGGCTCTGACCTCTGTCCTCTCTTATCATCTTCCATCACTCTCTAGGTGATCTCAACTGGTCTTATTGCTTTAAATACCAGCTATATGTGAATGATTCCTACATTTGTATCTCCTGTCAAGACCTCTACTCTGAAGTCCAGACCTGTGCATCTGTTGCTGCCTACCCCAAACCCGACACCGCTGAATGAGCTCCTGGTATCCTCCTGAACCAGCTGCCCCTGCCGTATGCTCTTCCTTGGCTAGTGGCAACATTGCACTTTGAATTCTCAGGCCAGCAACCATGTGTTGTCATTCTGATGTCTTGTTTTTCTCACACCTCACACAGGCTCCAGCAGCAAATCCCATCAATTCTACCTTCAAAATATATATCTTAAATTTGATTACCCCCACTGCCACACTCTGAACTAATAATTATCCTTACCTGAATTATTTCAATTATTTTTTCATTGTTTCTTCTTTCTGCTCTTTCTCCCGTACAATCAGTTCTTCACCTAGCAGCCAGAGACCCTATTAAAGCATAGGTCAGGTGATGTCAGTCCCCCACTCAGAACCTCCCATCTCACTTGGAATAGGAGCCAAAGTCCTAACCGTGACTTACAAGGCCTCAGTTAGTGTGATTTCCCACGACTGTTACCTCTCTGAGCTCACCTCCTGCTATACCCAGCCCACTGTTCCTCTCCACCTCTTTCTTTGCAGTCTAGCTACACTGGCCACCTTTATGTTCCTCAGACACACAAAACATGCTCCTACCTCAGGGCCTTTGAACTTACTATTCCCTCTACCTATTCTCCTCCTCCAAATAGTTATGTGGCTTACTCCTCACTTCCTTAAGGTCTTTACACAAAAGTCACCCTCTCAGTGAAACTTCCTTGGCCATTCTACCTAAATTTCACACAGTTCACCTTCCCTGACCCTGCTGTACAATATTTATTCTCCCCCTTTCCTTTTTTTTTTTCTCTTTGGCACAATTAATCTTCATTTACTTATACTGTGTTCATTGTCTTCCACACTGGAATGCAAGATCCATGAAGGCAGGGATTTTTCTTTATTGTAGTCTCTACTGTCCCCCCCCAAAAAAATATGCCACTTTGGCATAAGGACTATTGGGAG
Organism: Smutsia gigantea; assembly: GCA_032199065.1. Taxonomy (NCBI): domain Eukaryota; kingdom Metazoa; phylum Chordata; class Mammalia; order Pholidota; family Manidae; genus Smutsia; species Smutsia gigantea. Next base: position 264,752 of record JAVSCE010015101.1, on the reverse strand, counting down.
CTAAAGACACCTGAGAAATAGCAGATGCAAGAAAAGCATTCTGATCTGCCCATTTCTTCTTGAAAACAGGGGATAAAAACTCTCATGTGAAAGATGCCCTTCCTGTGCCAGAAGGAAGGCAGCATTCTTATCATCAAGGACAAGAAGCTGAGACCAAGAGTTCTTTGTAAATAGACCTTGTGAAAATAGTTCTTCTCTTCCTTTAGCCTCCCTACATAGTTGAGTTCCTTCTCCACAATTGCCCCTCTTTGTGCAAGCTGATATAAAAGTGGAGTTTTTAATCGTGAAAACATGGGGATTCACAATTTCTTTGGGTCTTCATTTCCTTATGAGGATTCACATAAAACTGATGTACAGTGTATGCTTTTCTCCTGTTAATCTGTCTTATGTCAGTTTAATTCTCAGGTGCAGTGGAAAAACTCTAAGAGGGTAGAGGTAAGATTTTGCCTTCCTACACATAATAGCAGCCTCCCTCAGAGAGTTGCCATAGTACTTTGGAGGCACGCCACTCAGATCTCCCTGCTAGAAAGGACCTGCCCTTCGTTTGTAAGGAGTGCAGCGATCTGACAACCTCCAGCTCAGTGCCTTTGGGATCGACTGCATCATTTGTGGTGAGGCCAGGCTCTTCCTGAGCACAGCACAGCCAATGAGCGAACCCAGCAGCGTACTAGAGTCTGGCATTTCTGCTCAGCGCTCTCCTGAGCCCACCCCACAACCCCCCACTGACCCCCTGCTGGGTCGGCCTAGAATTTATCTGCGCTGCTTTGTGGCCCAAGCCTCTCCCTGCCAGTTCATTCTTCTTTTTATAGTTTATAGTCTTCTTTTCATATTCCCCAATAAACCAGAAGCTGCTTGTCAATGATGCAGACACAACTACTCTGTAGATTAGATAAGACATCTAGCAGAGTGCCTGCCCCAGAGTTCAGTTTTCATTAAAGTTCACCTTGCAGTCTTCCTACTGATGAAAAAATGGAAATGTAAATAATCCTAAACAGTGAACAGCTTGGGAAACTACTGAGATTTAGGTCTGTGGGCTTGCTTGCACTCATTACTGTTAGGTGAGTTAGCCTTGTTTCTGTATGCCAGCACATGGGAGCACAGAGAATGTGTTGAAAGGAACACCGATTTCTAGCCCTGTCAGTAAAATGGAAACACCAAAATCTCTGTCTCCTTTTGGTAATCTGATTGGCTGATTTGAAGTTAAATTCTGACAATCATTAGCAAATTACTAGATGATTTCCAATGCTTGAAGCAGAAACGCCTTATGTGAGATTTAGCAGTAACACGGCCATTGCACCAACACCCAGTAAGGAAAATGCAGCTTTTAATCAATGAACGGGAGCCTTCCGCTTAGTGTGCGTGGCAGAAACAGCCCAGAGCATGGTGGGGTGCAAGAGTCTAGGAGCAGGCTGGTACCTGGCATCACAGGCGCAGAATTTATTGGGATGCGGCACCTTCTGGACCCCAGAAGTGTTGGCAACTGAAGCCCTCCTGGAAGGGTCTTTGGTTTAGCCAGCTAGAACTGGTTTGCTCCTTCAGATTTCCACAGAGGATGGGAGGAGTGGGCAGAAATCAGTTGAATTTGTTTTGTGATGGAAGTATCTACCAGGAAATGACTGCTTTGGGTTCCCGCCAGCCTCAGTAGGAAGGTTAATTAAATCATTATCCTGCTGGCTAGCATTTAGAGAGTGGATGCCTTTAATCAACAAAGAAGTTTCAAAAAGCGGTCAGCTGAAACCAGAGTTAAGATGCTCCTTGCCCCACTCTCTAATGGTGCCCAGCCCAGGCTTATTAACCTTCTGCACCAACAGACTGGGTCAGCTGCAGAGGAACTTGTATTATCTGCACAGTTACCTTCAGAGCCTGACCAGGAGTCATCGCCTTTGTCACCGCAGTTCCTGTAGCATTGAAAGAGTTCCATTTGAAACAGCTGACTCAGGAAACTCAGCGTTTCACAGAGGTGACAGGGCGGGCCTTGTTTTCCGGGAGCACGAGCAGCAAACGGAGACGTGACATCCATCAGTTACATGGTTGCTGATTGTATTTATTAGACTTTGCAAGGAAGAGGATATGCAGAGGCCTCGGTGTCTCCCCTAAGTGGTTTTGATCTATAGATTTCTTGTCTTATCAATAAGAAACTTGATTGTGTTAAGTGCATTTTTCCAAAAGGCTGTTATGAGAAGAGGAAATAACAAAATGGTACACCAGACATAAGACGCCACGATGGCTCTTGTTGTGTGAGAAAAGCTTAAATGGTAGAGGTGCTAGTTGGTACGGAATTTCTGACCAGGACGTTTAATGACCAATTGCTTAAGTCATCAAATGAAGAAAGAGAGTATCCTGTTCTGTTAATTTTCTATTGCTACTGTAACAAAGTGCCACAAACCTAGTGCCTTAGAGCAGTGCAAATTTATTCTCACAGTTCTGGAGGTCAGCATTCGGGCATGGGCTGCACAGGGCTAAAATCAAGGCGTCAGCAGGGTTTTGTTGCTCCTGGGAGCTCCAAAGGAGATCTGTCTCCTTGTTTTTGCACCTTCTAAAGGCTTCTTGCTGCATTCCTTGGCATATGGCCCCCAGCTAGCAATCCCATCCCTCCAACTTCCGCTTCTGTTGTCACATCTCCTTCTCTGACCCCCCTGCCTCTTCCTTTCCCTTGTAAGACCCTTGTGATTACATGGGCCCACCAGATAAGCAGGATAATCTCCTGCATTGTCAGATCCTTAATCAATCTGCAAATTCCCTGTACCATGTAAGGTAACACAATCACAGGTTCCAGGAAAAAGGACACAGACATCTTTGGGGAACCATTATTTTGCCTACCACACCTATTAAGGGGATTGCTGCTCTTCCATCTCAATATTAGAGTTGTTTCAAATTCCTTTTGCCATGGGAAGACAAGATAGCCATGTAGATATGGTCCCTCAGAGACTCAGAATCCCATCTTCCCTTGTCAAATGCAATTTTTATTACTCAGGCAATGGCCATTTTATAGGACCATAAAGATAATGGCACCTCCTGGTTGAACAGATGGCCTCTCAGCACAATGCTGAGATAGGTACAGCAATGGTTTCATAGCTGGGAAACAGAGGTAGGGGGTGCAGGGGATGGAATGTATTGGGATGGCTGGGGTAGGTAGGAGGTGGGGGACACTGGAAGGGTAAGATGGCCTCCAAGTAGAATCTAATGTCTCCTGAGTTTCTAGTTATTGGGAAAACCTCGCTAGGAAGAGTCATCCAGCCTTGAAAAACAAGAGCATCTTCCTCTTTACCTGCCCTTCCCATCTGAAAAGCTGAGATGGGGAGGGGCTCAGAAGGGCGTGGCAAATTGAAGGAGCATGAGCTTTGGAGTCAGACAGAATGGGTTCCTGTCTCTCTTCTGTAGCTTGGAGCACATCTCCTACTCTCTCTGAGCTTTCTTATCCTCATCTGTAAAATGAAAATAATATCTACATGGTAGGACTGATGTAAAGGTCAGACACAGAATGTAAAGCTTAGAGGATATTGGTTGGTTCATGGCAGGTACTCAAAGATTTAAGTGCCAATATTACTATTGTTATTAGTATTTTTTTTTTATTATATCAGGAAGTAGAGATTGGTGTCAACAAGTCGGCCAGGAAATTTTTAACTGGTTGGTATTCTTCACATAGTTACAACCACTAGATATTTCACCAAACAAGGTGAGAGGACTTGAGGGAAAGAATGATAAAGAAAAATGACTTTTCTCCCCACTCCCTGTGGCCTACCTACCCAGACACCCTCTGGAAGAAGTCTGGTTGAGTACCTTCTAAGGTCGTGAGGAAAAGAATTGAACATAGTAACACCCTGAACCTTGAAGATGTTAAAATTTAGCCAGCAGAGAAGCAGTTTTGTTCTTCAGGTTGCTGGCTAAATTACACTAATTTTATTCTCTTCCAGCAAATGTTGAGGTCTGAAAGGACCCCATCTTCCCCTCCAGTGTTCAGAGCTAGTTGATGTGAGTCACATAGCTAGAGCTCAAAATATCACTGGTGGGGGGGATTCAAGATGGCAGCATGAGAGGTGAGACGGAGAGCTCCTCCCAAACCAAAAACAGTACAAAAATATAATTAATAAATACAACTAACCTTTAGACAGCAACAAGAAAGAAGGCTGAACCAGACTGCATATAGACCTCATGAACAGAGCAGACCTCAAGAAACAGGGTAACATATGAAAGCCTTAATCTGGCTGGACCCAGGCCCTTCCCCCACCCCAGCTCACCGATGGGAGGAAGAGAAAGAGAGGGGGAGGGGGTGGAAACCTGGGACTGCTGGGTACCTAGCCCTGGCAGAACCCTATATTGTGTGGTGCCCTGGGCATTGGGGAGGTCGGACAGGAGGAGTGCTTGCGAAATTGACATTCCGGCCGTTTGTGGAGGAGGGGATCGACACCCGGCAGCTCTGTGTCAGAGGAAAGGCAGGGAGTCTGAGAGGCTTCCTAGCAGCCAGAGGCTGCTGAAGGGGCAGGGTTCGCACCGAGCTTCCTGTGCGCGAAAAGGGACAGCTGGACAAGGTTACCTGGGTGTGCTCTGCCCAGCTGGTTGGGAACTTTGAGGAGCTTCAGGTGCTCCATCCCCCTGACTGCCTACTCAGCTCCGAGGCCCCCCACTGTGACACACAGCCTGCCAAGCCTTCCTACTGACCTGCAGGCACCTGCTCACAAACCGGCAGTCACTACGCAGGCATCAGGCCAGCCAGAGGGAGGCCCCGCCTACAACAGCCAGAGATGCAAAGCACAGAAGATTACTCATGTGTGCTTGGCCCACTGCCTCTGACACTGGAGACAGGCACTGAAGACAGGAAGCAGGAAGCAGATCTTTCTTCCCCCCAGGCACCAGCTCTGCTCCCCTGCATCCCCCAACCTCACTCTCAGGGCTGAGCAGCTCCAGAGACTGGAGTTTCTGCACACTAGTGGGCACCACACAGAAATATGAAATGTCAAAAGAACACGGCTCAGACCAAAGTCTCACAAACCCCAGAAAGAGGGTCAAATGAAACCGAACTCACAAGTCTTCCAGAAAGAGAGTTCAAAATGCTCCTAAACATTCTTATGGAAGTGCAGAAAAATATTCAAGACCTCAGGAATGAATTTAAGATGGAGATTAAATCATTAAGAAATACCATATCTGAAATGCAACATACAATGGAGGGATTTCAAAGCAGATTAGATGTAGTAGAAGACACGGTAAATGGAATAGAAATTAGAGATGAGGAATACAAAGAAGCCGAGGCACAGAAAGAAAAAAGGATCTCTAAGAATGAAAGAATATTGAGAGAACTGTGTGACCAATCCAAATGGAACAATATTCGCATTACAGGGGTACCAGAAGAAGAAGAGAGAGAAAAAGGGATAGAAAGTGTCTTTGAGGAGGTAGTTGCTGAAAACTTCCCCAATCTGGGGAAAGAGATAGTCTCTCAGGCCATGGAGGTGCACAGATCTCCCAACCCAAGGGACCCAAGGAAGACAACATCAAGAAATATAATAATATAAATGGCAAATATCAAGGATAAAGACAGACTTTTAAAAGCAGCTAGAGAGAGAAAAAAGTTCACATACAAAGGAAAACCCATCAGGCTTTCATCAGACTTCTCAAAAGAAACCTTACAGGCCGGAAGAGAGTGGCATGATATATTTAATGCAATGAAGCAGAAGGGCCTTGAACCAAGAATACTCTACCCGGCAAGGTTATCATTTAAATTTGAAGGAGGGATTAAACAATTTTCAGATAAGCAAAAGCGGAGAGAATTTACCTCCCACAAACCACCTCTACAGGGCATTTTGGAGGGACTCCTCTAGATGGAAGTATTCCTAAGGCAAAACAGATGTCATTCAAGGGAAGACAAAGAGTACAGAATATGATTCATAACATACAAAGAATGGTGGAGGAAGAAAAAGGAAGAAAAAAAAAGAACCTTTAGGTTGAGTTTGTAATAGTATACGAAATAAGTTCAGTTAGACTGTTAGATAGTAAGGGAATTGCCCTTGAACCTTTGGTAACCACAAATTTAAGCCTGCAATGGCAATACATGCATACCTATTGATAATCACCCTAAATGTAAATGGTCTGAATGTACCAATCAAAAGACAGAGTTACTGAGTGGATAAAAAACAAGACCCATCTATATGCTTACTACAAGAGACTCACTTCAAACCCAAAGACATACACAGACTGAAAGTAAAGGGATGGAAAAAGATATTTCATGCAACTAATAGTGAGAAAAAAGCAGGAGTTGCAGTACTTGTATCAGACAAAATAGACTTCAAAACAAAGAAAGTCACAAGAGACAAAGAAGGACATTACATAATGATAAAAGGGTCAGTCCAACAAGAGGATATAACTATTATAAATATCTATGCACCCAACACAGGATCATCTACATGTGTGAAATAAATACTAACAGAATTAAATGGGGAAATAGAATGCAATGCATTCATTTTAGGAGACTTCAACACACCACTCACTCGAAAGGACAGATCAACCACACAGAAAATAAGTAAGGAGACAGAGGCACTGAACAACATATTAGAACAGATGGACCTAGCAGACATCTACAGAACACTCCATCCAAAAGCAACAGGATACACATTCTTCTCAAGTGCACATTGAACATTTTCAAGAATAGATCATATATTAGGCCACAAGAAGAGCCTCAGTAAATTCAAAAGGATTGAAATTGTACCAACCAGCTTCTCAGATCACAAAGGTATGAAACTAGAAATAAATTACGCAAAGAAAATGAAAAATCCCACAAACACATGGAGGCTTAACAACATGCTCCTAAATAATCAATGGATCGATGACAAATAAAAACAGAGATCAAGCAATATATGCAGACAGAAGAAAACAATAATTCAACACCACAAAATCTGTGGGATGCAACGAAAGCTGTGCTAAGAGGGAAATACATTACAATACAGGCCTACCTCAGGAAAGAAGAACAATCCCAAATGAACAGTCTAAACTCACAATTAATGAAACTAGAAAAGGAAGAACAGATGAGGCCCAAAGTCAATAGAAGGAGGGACATAATAAAGATTAAAACAGAAATAAATAAAATTGAGAAGAATAAAACAATAGAAAGAATCAATGAAAGCAGGAGCTGGTTCTTTGAGAAAATAAACAAAACAGATAAACCCCTAGCCAGACTTATCAAGAAAGAGTTTACACACATAAACAGAATCAGAAATGAGAAAGGAAAAATCACAACAAATACCACACAAATACAAAAAATTATGAGAGAATACTATGAAAAATTATATGCTAACAAACTGAATAACCTAGAAGAAATGGAGAACTTTCTAGAAAAATACAACCTTCCAAGGCTGACCCAGGAAGAAACAGAAAATCTGAATAGACCAATTACCAGCAAAGAAATTGAATTAATAATCCAAAAACTACCTAAGAACAAAAAGCCTGTACCAGATGGTTTCACTGCTGAATTTTATCAGACATTTAGTGAAGACCTAATATCCATCCTCCTTAAAGCTTTCCAAAAACTAGAAGAGGAGGGAATACCCCCACACTCATTCTATGAGGCCACCATCACTGTAATACCAAAACCAGGCAAAGACACTACAAAAAAAGAAAATGACAGACCAATATCCCTGATAAACATAGATGCAAAAATACTCAACAAAATATTAGCAAACTGAATTCAAAAATACATCAAAAAGATCATCCATCATGATCAAGTGGGATTCATCCCAGGGATGTGAGCATGGTACAGCATTCGAAAATCTGTCAACATCTTCTACTACATCAATAAAAAGAAGGACAAAAACCACATGATCATCTCCATAGATGCTGAAAAAGCATTCGACAAAAATTAACATCCATTCATGATAAAAACTCTCAACAAAATGGGTATAGAGAGCAAGTACCTCAACATAATAAAGGCCATTTATGACAAACCTACAGCCAACATTATACTTAACAGCGAGAAGCTGAAAGCTTTTCCTTTAAGATCGGGAAAAGACAAGGATACCCACACAATAGCCAAGATATGGAAGCAACCTAAGTGTCAATCAGTAGATGAATGGATAAAGAAGAGGTGGTAGATATACACAATGGAATACTGTTCAGCCATAATAAAGAAACAAATCCTACCATTTGCAACCACATGGATGGAGCTGGAGGATATTATGCTCAGTGAAATAAACCATGTGGAGAAAGACAAGTGCCAAATGCTTTCCTTCATTTGTGGAGTATAACACCGAAGCAAAACTGAAGGAACAAAATAGCAGTAGACTCAGAGACTCCAAGAAGGAACTAGTGGTTCCCAAAGGGGAGGGGTGTGGGAGGGTGGGTGGGGAGGGTGGGAGAAGGGGATTAGGAGTTTTATGTTTAGTACACATTATGTGGGATCAAGGGGAAAACAGTGTAGCACAGAGAAGGCAAATAGTGAATCTGTGGCATCTCACTGCACTGATGGACAGTGACTGCAATGAGGTATGGGTGGGGACTTTTTAATATGGGTAAGTGTAGTAACCACATTGTTTTTTCATGTGAAACCTTCATAAGAATGTATATCAATAATACCTTAATAAAAAAATAAATGGTGTTGAGAAAACTGTATAGCTACATGCAAAAGAATGAAACTGGGCCACTGTCTTATTCCATACACAAAAATAAACTAAAAATGGATTGAAGACCTAAATATAAGATCTGAAGCCATAAAACTCCTAGAAGAAAACATAGGCAGTACATTTAAATCCTGGCACTAGTAATTTTTTTCTGGCTATATCTCCCCAGGCAAGGGGTACAAAAGCAAAATATACAAGTGGGACTACATCAAACTAAAACCTACTGCACAGCAAAGGAAACCATCAACAGAAGGAAAAGGCAACCTACTGAATGGGAAAATATATTTACAAATGATATATCTGATAAGAGACCAACATCCAAAATATATTAAGAACTCATACAACTCAACATTAAAAAATCCAAAAAACTAAATTAAAAATGGGCAGAGGACCTGAATAGACATTTTTCCAAAGAAGACATACAGATGACCAACAGGCACATGAAGAGATGCTACACTAATCATCAAAGAAATTCAACTCAAAACCACAATGAGGTATCACCTCACACTGGTCAGAATGGCCACTATCAAAAGACAAGAAATAACAAGTGTTGGAGAGAATGTGGAGAAGGGAACTCTCCTGAACTATTGGTAGGAGTGTAAATTGGTACAGCCACTATGGAAAGCAGTATGGAGGGTCTCAAAAAACTAAAAATAGAAACACATATGACCCAGTAATTCTACTTCAGGGCCCACTGATAGATGAATTAAAGAAGGTGTGGTACATACACACAATGGAATATTATTCAGCCATAAAAAAGAAAATGTTGCCATTTGCAACAACATGAATGGACCTAAACTGTATTATGCTAAGTGAAATAAGAGATAAGAAAGACAAATACCATCTAATTTCAATTATATATGGAATCTAAAAAACAAATGAACAAACAAAACAGAAATAAACTCATAAACAAGGAAAACAGACTGGTGGTTGCCATAGTGAAGGAAACTGGGGGGAGTGGATGAAATAGATGAAGGGGATAAAGGGATTTTTTAAAATAGAAATTCAGTTCAATTAAATCTGATAGAAATGACTGTCAGGAACATTTAATAAAATTTCTCTTCCATTTTTATTGACTTCTATAGATCAAGAAAACTGTAATATATAAAGTCAGAAATGCCTATTATATGGTTATGCAGGAAAATTAAATATAAAGGTATTACAAATCATTTCATAGCTGAACTTTGAAAAAGAAAAATTACTTTTAGCTTGCACCATCTAGAGGTGAAAAATATAATTCCTCACTTAACTTTAAATTAGAGTAGAAAAGCAGTATAGGGCCTTGGTCATTTGAGGTCTATTTTGAGTCTGTTGAGAAGGGGTAAGGGGAGAGTGGTGTTGAAAAATGGCTACCATGTCAACAAAATGATTTTCTGAATAGAATTTTTTCTAGAAGTGGTCCTCGTGGTGCTTAGATTTTAATGCTGCTGTTGTTATTAGTCATTACTTTCTTATGTGACACTCACACTTTTTTTCTGACTGCCTCCTTCTGCCTCACCCTGAAAGAACTAAAGGGGTATGTTTTAGACCCATCTGTACATGTTTGAACATCCTTGTCTGATCTTATCAAGCACCATCATTGTAGGTAAAGCCTTCCTTGTAGGATTTTTATGATAACCTCTATATGCATTCTCCAAGTTATCTGGTACATGAATCCTTAATCTCTGCACAAATAATCATTTGTATAATTAAATAAATCACCCGTTTGTACAGACTAGGCTTACTATCTCTTTGTGAGTTTTCACTGGCCACCAAAAGAGAATTTTTAAAATACTCAGCATAATTTTATTATTTTAAGCTGATTTCCTTACGTTGTACAACTGACTGAAAAGCAGTTTTTTATATTGTTGTTGATTCAAAAATATGTCATAAGAGTTGTGTTATTCTACTTTGGTTTCCCTGTTTTTTACTACCCAGTTCTAGCAAAGACTTACAGGTATCCCCACTCCCCATAATCACTGTGGTTCATTTAACCCCTCTTGTCCGGTGGTTGTATTAACCTTTTTAAAAACTCAGTTCTAGATGCTGCCCTGGGGAAATCTAAGAAAATATTTGTATTCTTCAAAATGCTTAAATTTCACTGAATTATCCTAGGAGTTTCAAAGAGGTTGCATAAAAAGCCCACTATTGTTTTTACCTGTTCCTCTAAAGATAAAGTGAAGAATTCATTTTTAAGTAAGGGTTGCTTCGGAAAATAAGAAGCACCATACAAACCTCTCAAAATCACAAATATGTTTGCTTACTGGAGAGTAACTTGAAAACTAGACAAAGGGAATTTGCAGACATAATAGGTTTGATTTAATTTAAATACTCTCATTGAGAGAGAGAGGAAGGAGAAGGGGAGTGAGAGGGGAGGACAGAGAGAGACAGACAGATATAGAAAAAGAGAACAACTTAACCTTTGAGGTAATATTGACCTGTAAACAATTAGATTTTCTCAGAAGTACTAGGACAGCAGAAATTCTTAGTATGTAAGTGCTTTTAGATCAGGAAGCAATATCAAGAATATGGTAGCTCCCATCCTGCATCAGCATGAACCAGAGCAAAACATTAACACCTAGAATACTATTCTTTGAATACAAAGTGTTTAGATCTTTAGTCAGTTAACTGGTGACTTCATTAAGCAACTTATGCATGCATTTCTTTGATAGCTAAACATAATTTTTAAGGGAATTAGACTTCTCATTTTCTTTTATTCTCCAGAGAATGAGTTTGAGCCCAATCATTTATTTAATCTTGGTTTATTGCTATAGATTACATATTCATACAACCATAAAAATCAGAGAAAATGCTTTGTAACTTCTATTATTCTTGTTTTATAACTTTGCAAAGATGTTTGCTGACATCAGCACCTATTCATATGCTCTAAAATATGTGTATATAATATTTAATTATAAACCCATTTTGCTAAACTCTTTATTGTTACTTATTAGTAGCACTGTTCTTTTTCTAATATACCATCATTTCTCACCTGGAATACTGTAATAACTGCTTCCACTTTTACTTCCTTATTATATATAATTTTTTATTTTTAATTATGCAATATTTTATATATGCCACATATATATTATGAATGTAAGTTGTAAAACCTGAGCATTGTACTCACCAATCATTTAAGAATATAAAATTACCAAATGTCTTTGAAGTCCCCTGTGCACCTCTATTTGATCTTTTTATCTAAACACCTTGTGTTTACAATTCTGATTTTTTATGGTTTTTATCCCACATATTTGTGATCTAAATAATATGTTCTTAGTTTAGTGTTATGTAAAACTTCATATAAATGGTTTTATACTGGAATGTGTTCTCTTTTGCTCTATTCTATGTTATTATGTGTATAACTACGGTTCAGCCATTTTTACTACCACATAGCATTCCCATGTATACATATTACAAAATTTATCCATTCTCTTGTTATTGTACATTTTTTTTTGCTCACACACACAATGCTTCCATGAATATTCTTCTATCTTTCCCCTGTAAAATATATGCAGTATCTTTCCTAGGAAATATACTCTAAAATGGAATTTCAGGGTCTTATGATATACTTACCTTCAAATTTACTAACATGTTATCTAGTCCCCTCACTACTCTAGCCAACAGTCATACAAACACCTATAAGGGAGGCTATTTTAGACAAGCCATCCCCCAACCTACCAGAAATGCAAGTGTAACCCAAACAATATGAGCCAACCTAAATCCAGACCACAATAACCAACCCCCAACCTAGCTGACCCCAAAAGCATTGAGTTATGGCATTGTTTGTTATACAGCAATAGAAAATAATTAAGAAATCTGCTTTTATATTTCAAAAAATAAAGATTTATTGTTTTTAAGACATCTCTAATTGATTTAAAATTTGATTTAACTGTAGTCAAAAACATAATGTTTATAAGGCTAAGTCTTTGAAGCAGGTTGAGACTTGCTTTATGGTCTAGAAAGAGGGTTAGCAAACTGCAGTTCATGAGCCAAATGCGGCTTGCTGCTTCTTTGTTTTTTTGCCTTTTCTTTTCTTCTTTTTTTAAATTTTGGTATCATTAATGTACAATTATATGAGCAACATTATGGTTACTAGACTCCCCCCATTACAAAGTCCCCACCACATACCACATTACAGTCACTGTCCAGCAGCTTAGTGAGATGCTATACAATCACTACTTGTCTTCTCTGTGTTATACTGCCTTCACCGTGCACCAACCCCAACATTGTGTGTGCTAATTGTAATGCCCCTTTTTCCTCCTTATCCCTCCCTTCCCACCCATCCTCCCCAGTCCCTTTCCCTTTGGTAACTATTAGTCCATTCTTGGGTTCTGTGAATCGGCTACTGTTTTGTTCCTTCAGTTTTTTCTTTGTTCTTATACTCCACAGATGAGTGAAATCATTCAATACTTGTCTTTCTCCGCCTGGCTTAATTCACTGAGCATAATACCCTCTAGCATCATCCATGTTGTTGCAAATGGTAGGATTTGTTTTCTTCTTATGGCTGAATAATATTCCATTGTATATATGTACCACTCCTCTTTATCCATTCACCTACTGATGGACACTTAGGTTGTCCATTTCTTGGCTATTGTAAATAGTGCTGCAATAAACATAGGGGTGCATATGTCTTTATCAAACTGGGCTCCTGCATTCTTAGGGTAAATTCCTAGGAGTGGAATTCCTGGGTCAAATGGTATTTCTATTTTGAGTTTTTTGGGGAACCTCATACTGTTTTCCACAATGTTTGAACTAATTTATATTCCCACCAGCAGTGTAGGAGGGTTCCCCTTTCTCCACATCCTCACCAGCATTTGTTGTTGTTTGTCTTTTGGATTGTGGCCATCTTAACTGCTGTGAGTTGATATCTCATTGTGGTTTTAATTTGCATTTCTCTGATGATTAGGGATGTGGAGCATCTTTTCATGTGCCTGTTCGCCATGTGAATTTTTTATTTGGAGAAGTATCTGTTCAGCTCCTCTGCCCACTTTTTAATTGGCTTATTTGCTTTTTGTTTATTGAGGTGCATAAGCTCTTTATATAATTTGGATGTGAACCCCTTAACGGATATGTCATTTCTGAATATATGCTCCCATACTGTGGGATGCCTTTTTGTTCTACTGATGGTGTCCTTTGCTGTACAGAAGCTTTTTAGTTTGATATAGTCCCACTTGTTCATTTTTGCTTTTGTTTGCCTTGCCCAGGGAGATATATTCATGAAGAAGTTGCTCATGTTTATGTCCAAGACATTTTTGTCTATGTTTTTTCTAAGAGTTTTATGGTATCATCACTTACATTCAGGTCCTTAATCCATTTTGAGTTTACTTTTGCATATGGAGTTATACAATAATCCAGTTTCATTCTCTTACATGTAACTGTCCATTTCTACCAACACCAGCTGTTGAAGAGGCTGTCTTTTCCCCATTGTATATCCATGGCTCCTTTATCATATATTAATTGACCATATATATTTGGGTTTATATCTGGACTCTCTAGTCTGTTCCATTGGTCTATGGGTCTGTTCTTCTGCCAGTACAATTATCTTGATTACTGTGGCTTTCTGGTAGAGCTTGAAGTTGGGAAGCAAGATCCCCCCTGCTTTATTGTTCCTTCTCAGAATTGCTTTGGTTATTCAGGGTCTTTTGTGGTTCCATATAAATTTTAGAACTCTTTGTTCCAGTTCGTTGAAGAATGCTGTTGGTATTTTGATAGGGATTGCATTGAATCTGTATATTGCTTTAGGCAGGATGGCCATTTTGACAATGTTAATTCTGCCTACCCAAGAACATGGGATGCATTTCCATTTATTAGTGTACTCTTTCATTTCTCTTAAGTGTCTTGTAGTGTTCAGGGTATAGGTCTTTCACTTTCTTGGTTAGGTTTATTCCTGGGTATTTTATTCTTTTTGATGCAATTGTGAATGGAATTGTTTTCCTGATTTCTTGTTCTGCTAGTTCATCATTAGTGTATAGGAATGCAACAGATTTCTGTATATTAATTTTTGTAAACAAAGAAAACACACAAATAGGCAATAAGATTCTTAGCATCATTGGTCATAGGGAAAATGGAAATCAAAGTCACAATGAGATACCCCTTAAACCCTCACTACTACAGTTGTTATTATTTTATTTATTTATTTATTTATTTATTTATTTAAATTTATTTTGGTATCATTGATCTAGAATTACATGTGCAATATTATGGTTATTAAACTACCCCCTTGAGCAGGTCCGCCCCACCAACCCCATTACAGTCACTGTCCACCAGCGTAGTGAGATGCTATAGAATCACTACTTGTCTTCTCTGAGTTGTACAGCCTTCCCCGTGCCCCTCCAACATTACATCTGCTAATCGTAATGCCCCCTTTTCCCCCTTATCCCTCCCTTCCCACCCATCTTCCCCAGTCCCTTTCCCTTTGGTAACTATTAGTCCGTTCTTGGGTTCTGTGAGTCTGCTGCTCTTTTGTTCCTTCACTTTTTTTCTTTGTTCTTATACTTCACATATGAGTGAAATCATTTGATACTTGTCTTTTTCGGCTTGGCTTATTTCACTGAGCATAATACCCTCTAGCTCCTTCCATGCTGTTGCAAATGGTAGGATTTTTTTTCTTCTTATGGCTGAATAATATTCCATTGTGTATATGAACCACATCTTCTTTATCCATTCATCTGCTGATGGACACTTAGGTTGCTTCCATTTCTTGGCTATTGTAAATAGTGCTGCGATAAACATAGGGGTGCATGTGTCTTTTTCAAATTGGGCTGCTGCAGTCTTAGGGTAAATTCCTAGGGGTGGAATTCCTGGGTCAAATGGTATTCCTATTTTGAGTTTTTTGAGGAACCTCCATACTGCTTTCCGCAATGGTTGAACTAATTTGCAGTCCAACCAGCAGTGTAGGAGGGTTCCCTTTTCTCCACATCCTCGCCAACATCTGTTGTTGTTTGTGTTTTGGATGTTGGCCATCCTCACTGGTGTGAGGTGATATCTCATTGTGGTTTTAATCTGCATTTCTCTGATGATTAGCGATGTGGAGCATCTTTTCATGTGCCTGTTGGCCATCTGAATTTCTTCTTTGGAGAAGTGTCTCTTCATGTCCTCTGCCCATTTCTTAATTGGATTATTTGCTTTTTGTTTGTTAAGGTGCATGAGTGCTTTATATATTTTGGATGTCAACCCTTTATCAGATACGTCATTTATGAATATATTCTCCCATACTATAGGATATCTTTTTGTTCTACTGATGGTGTCCTTTGCTGTACAGAAGCCTTTCAGCTTGATATAGTCCCACTTGTTCATTTTTGCTTTTGTTTCCCTTGCCCGGGGAGAAATGTTCATGAAGAAGTTGCTCATGTTTATGTGCAAGAGATTTTTGCCTATGTTTTTTTCTAAGAGTTTTATGGTTTCATGACTTACATTCAGGTCTTTGATCCACCTTGAGTTTACCTTTGTGTATGGGGCTAGACAGTAGTCCAGTTTCATTCTCTTACATGTAGCTGTCCAGTTTTGCCAAAACCAGCTGCTGAAGAGGCTGCCATCTCCCCACTGTATATCCAAGGCTCCTTTATCAAATATTAATTGACTGTATATGTTTGGGTTAATGTTTGGATTTTCTATTCTGTTCCACTGGTCTGTGGATCTGTTTTTGTGCCAATACCAAATTGTCTTGATTACTGTGGCTTTGTAGTAGAGGTTGAAGTCAGGGAGTGTAATTTGCCCTGTTTTATTCCTCCTTCTCAGGATTGCTTTGGCTATTCGGGGTCTTTTGTGGATCCATATGAATTTTAGAGTTATTTGTTCCAGTTCATTGAAGAAAGCTGTTGGTATTTTGAGAGCGATTGCATTGAATCTGTAGATTGCTTTAGGTAGTATAGCCATTTTGACAATATTTATTCTACCTAGCCAAGAGCATGGGATGAGTTTCCATTTGTTAGTGTCCTCTTTAATTTCTCTTAGGAGTGTCTTGTAGTTTTTAGAGTATAGGTCTTTCACTTCCTTCATTAGGTTTATTCCTAGATGTTTTATTCTTTTTGATGCAATTGTGAATGGGATTGTTTTTCTGATTTCTCTTTCTGTTAGTTCATCGTTAGTGTATAGGAAAGCAACAGATTTGTGCGTGTTAATTTTGTATCCTGCAACTTTGCTGAATTCAGGTATTAGTTCTAGTAGTTTTGGAGTGGAGTCTTTAGGGTTTTTTACGTACAATATCATGTCATCTGCAAATAGTGACAATTTGACTTCTTCTTTTCCAATCTGGATGCCTTGTATGTCTTTGTTTTGTCTGATTGCCATGGCTAGGACCTCCAGTACTATGTTGAAAAACAGTGGAGAGAATGGGCATCCCTGTCTTGTTCCCGATCTTAGATAAAAAGCTTTCAGCTTTTCACTGTTAAGTATGATATTAGCTGTGGGTTTGTCATATATGGCCTTTATTATGTTGAGGTACTTGTCCTCTGTACCCATTCTGTTGAGAGTTTTAATCATGAATGGATGCTAAATTTTGTCAAATGCTTTTTCAGCATCTATGGAGATGATCATATGGTTTTTGTTCTTCTTTTTGTTGATGTGGTGGATGATGTTGATGGATTTTCGAATGTTGTACCATCCTTGCATCCCTGGGATGAATCTCACTTGGTCATGGTGTATGATCCTCTTGATGTATTTTTTAATTCGGTTCGCTAATATTTTGTTGAGTATTTTTGCATCTACATTCATCAGGGATATGGGTCTTTAATTTTCTTTTTTGGTGAGGTCTTTGCCTCGTTTTGGTATTAGAGTGATGGCTTCATAGAATGAGTTTGGAAGTATTCCCTCCTCTTCTCTTTTTTGGAAAACTTTAAAGAGAATGGGTATTATGTCTTCTCTATATGTCTGGTAGAATTCAGAGGTGAATCCATCTGGCCTGGGGTTTTGTTCTTGCGTAGTTTTTGATTACCAATTCAATTGCGTTGCTGGTGATTGGTCTGTTTAGCTTTTCTGTTTCTTTTTGGTCAGTCTTGGAAGATTGTATTTTTCTAAGAAGTTGTCCATTTCTTCTAGGTTTTCCAGCTTGTTAGCATATAGATTCTCATAATATTCTCTTATAATTCTTTGTATTTTATTTCTGTGGGGTCTGTCATTATTTTTCCTTTCTCATTTCTGATTGTGTTTATGTGTGTAGATTCTCTTTTTCTCTTAGTGAGTCTGGCTAGGGGTTTATCTATTTTGTTTATTTTTTCAAAGAACCAGCTCTTGGTTTCATTGATTTTTTCTATTGTTTTATTCTTCTCAATTTTATTTATTTCTTCTCTGATCTTTATTATATCCCTCCTTCTGGTGACTTTGGGCCTCATTTGTTCTTCTTTTTCCAATTTCAGTAATTGTGTCTTTAGACTATTCATTTGGGAATGTTCTTCCTTCTTTAAATAGGCCTGGATTGCAATATACTTTCCTCTTAGAACTGCCTTTGCTGCGTCCCACAGAAGTTGTGGCTTTGTGTTGTTGTTGTCATTAGTCTCCATATATTCTTTGATTTCTGTTTTGATTTGGTCGTTAACCCATTGATTAATTAGGAGAGTGTTGTTAAGTCTCCATGTATTTGTGAGCCTTTTTGATTTCTTTCTAAATTTTATTTCTAGTTTTATACCTTTGTGATCTGAGAAGTTGGTTGGTAGAATTTCAATATTTTTTAATTTACTGAGGTTCTTTTTGTGGCCTAGTATGTGGTATATTCTGGAAAATGTTCCATGTGCACTTGAGAAGAATGTGTATCCTGTTGCTTTTGGGTGTGGAGTTCTGTAGTTGTCTGTTAGGTCCATCTGTTCTAGTGTGTTGTTCAGTGCCTCTGTGTCTTTACTTATTTTCTGTTTGGTTGATCTGTCCTTTGGAGTGTGTGGTGTGTTGAAGTCTCCTAAAATGAGTGCATTGCTTTCTATTTCCTCCTTTAGTTCCGTTAGTATTTGTTTCACATATGCTGGCACTCCTGTGTTTGGTGCATATATATTTATAATGGTTATATCCTCTTGTTGGACTGACCCCTTTATCATTATGTAATGTCCTTCTCTATCTCTTGCTACTTTCTTCGTTTTGAAGTCTATTTTGTCTGATACAAGTACTGCAACACCTGCTTTTTTCTCCTTGTTGTTTGCATGTAATATCTTTTTCCATCACTTCACTTTTTAGTCTGTGTATATCTTTGGGTTTGAGGTGAGTGTCTTGTAAGCAGCATATAGATGGGTCTTGCTTTTTTATCCATTCTATTAATCTGTGTCTTTTGATTGGTGCATTTAGTCCATTTACATTTAGGGTGATTATTGATAGATATGTACTTATTGCCATTGCTGGCTTTAAATTCATGGTTACCAAAGGTTTAAGGGTTTCTTCTTTACTATTTAACAATCTAACTTAACTTTCTTGTTAAGTTATTGTAAACACAGTCTGATGTTTCTTTATTTCTCTGCCTTCTTATTCTTCTTCCTCCATTCTTTATATACTAAGTGTTTTATTCTTTGCCTTTAGTTAGTATTTGGATGGTCTGCTTTCTTTGCTATGATTTTATTTTCTCTGGTGACATCTTTTGAGCCTTAGGAGTGCTTCCCTCTAGAGCAGTCCATTTAAGATATTCTGTAGAGGTGGTCTATGGGAGGGGTTGTTATTATTTTAAATAAGGAAACACTGAACATGACAAACGTTGACATATGTGGAGAAATTAAAACTCTTGTGCATGGCTGGATGATGCAGTCATTCAAAAAGTCTGGCAGCTCCTTAGAAAGTGGAACATAGAATTCTCATATGGCTCAGTATCCTGCATCTTTGGTGAATTCAGACATTAGTTCTAGAAGTTTTGGAGTGGAGCTGCTTGTTTTTAGAAATAAAGTTTTATTGGTATACAGGCACACTCGTTTGTTTACAGATTGAGTATGTTAACAAAAGCAAGAATTGAATAGTTGTGAGAGAGACCAGGTGGTCCTCAAAGCCTAAAATATATATATTATCTGGCCCTTTACAGAAAAGGTTTTCCAAACTCTGATCTAGAACATATGGCTTAATTTGTATTAAAAATGCATATTCTTCAATTCATGGACATTGACTTCCTATTTATATGAACTTGTTTAATCATTTTCTTCAGATGTTCTATACATTCATTGATTTTTTTCCTCTGCTTAACTTATGATTCATTGAAAGGTATATTAAATCCTCCACTGTGATGTGCTTGTCAATTAATCTTTGTCAATTTTAGCTGTATACATATGAAGTCATGTTGCTAGGTATAAGCAAATACAGAATCATTTATATTGGGCTTACCAGTGCTCACAGTCACATTGGCGGTTCTGGTCCTCATCTCAGCTTTCTTGGGCAATGGCCGACAACAGCACATTTTCATTTACATCAAGCTTGGTGACAGTGAGTAGAACCTGCTGGGAGAGATCTTCAAGATTTTTAAGGAGAAAGGATTCTGTTTTGTGGCAGTATATTTTATTGAAGTACCTAAGCAACATTCAAAACAGCATTACACTGCCTGAAATACAGACTATCTGAAGGGGATGAACTTGGGACCAGTTGTGCCTCCTGTCCCCTGCTTTATGCCCTGCCTTATACTCTGAGGATACTAGACTTTTATCCTGTCACCTACAGAACTGTTAAAAGAGGAGCTCAAGAAGAAAGTTGATTCTGATTCCAAAATTTATTACAAAGCACACTGGCATAAAGACAGACATATAGACCAATGGGCCAGAATAAAGAGCCCAGAAATAAACCCTGACTCAGACAGTCAACTGATTTTCAATAAGGTTGCCAAAACCATTCAATGAGGAAAGAACAGTGTTTTCAACAAATGGTGCTGGGGAAACTGGATATCCACATGCAAAAGAATGAAGTTGAACCCTTATACCATATACTAATTTTACCTCAAAATGAATCAAAGACATAAATGTAAGACATACAACTATAAAATTCTTAGGAGAAAACGGGAAAATACTCATGACATTGGATTTGGCAATGGTTCCTTGGCTATGACACCAAAAGCACAGGCAAAAAAAGAAAAAATATAATTTTGACTTCATAAAAATTAAAAAATTTTTATGCATCAAAAGAATGAACACTATCAAGACAGTGAAAATACAACCCTGAGAATGGAGAAAATATTCACATATCATATATCTGATGAGGTTAATATCTAGAACATTTAAAGAATTCCTAAAATTCAACAACAGAGCTAAGCAACCCAATTCAAAAATTGTCAAAGACCTTGAATTTCTCCAGACAAAACACACAAATAGGCAATAAGATTCTTAACAACCTTAATCATAGGGAAAATGCAAATCAAAGTCACAATGAGATATCCCTTCAACCCTCATTAGCATGGTTGTTATTTTAAATAAGGAAAAACTGAACATAACAAATGTTGACAGATGTGGAGAAATTAAAACTCTTGTGCATGGCTGGATGATGCAGTCATTCAAAAAGTCTGGCTGTTCCTTAGAAAGCGGAACATAGAATTCTCATATGACTCAGCAGTTCTACTCTCAGGTATATCCCCAAAAGATCTGAAAACAGGAACTCAAGCAGATACTTGTATGCCAGTGCTCCTAACAGCATTATTCACAATAGTCAATATGGAAATAACTGAAGGGTCATCAATAGATGAATGGATAAACAAAAGGTGGTACATATATACAATGGAATATTATTTAGCCATAAAAAGGATTGAAGTGCTGATACATGCTATAACAAGGATGAACATTATGCTAAGTAAAAAAATCTGGGCACAGAAGGACAAAGATTGTATGACCACTTGTATGAGGTCCTGTATCTAGAATGGGCAGATTCATAGAGACAGAAAGTGGAATGTTGGTTACCAGAGGCTGGGGGGAAGGGAATGGGGATGTATTTCCTAATGGTTAGAGTGTATGTTCTGGATGTTAACTAGAGTTTATGTTTTAGGTCATAAAGTTTGGGTGATAGTGGCGATAGTTACAAAACATTGTGAATGTACTTAATGCCACTGAATTGTACACTTGAAAGTGGTTAAATGAAAAAAAATAGTAAAATTATAATCTCTGTTATGTATATTTAATCACAATTAAAAAAACAAACAAAACAGGAGTTGTGTGACCTGGAGGAAGAACAGATGCCTTCAGGGCAGCCACCATCTTCAGTCTCTGAATTCATACTTTTGTTTCATTTCCCTCACATTTGTCCATTTAATTTTTCTCCCTTTTATTTAGCACTCATACCTGTTCTATAGCTGAAGCATTTTCTGGGATATCTTATCATGTTACCAGAAATGTAAATTGTCCCAACTTACCTTTTTATATAGTACTGAAGTCCCATTATGTTTTTAAAAAATGTGTGTGTTTATGTAAAAACATTAGATAATACTGTTAGATTTTTTTTAATCACATGGTGCTGAAGAGTATGTAAATAGTGTGCTTCCACTTGAGTTTTAATAAAGAGGGACAGATATGTGTTCATATTCACTACTTTCATACAAATAAAATACTTCTGGAATAATATATCAGGAACATCTTACAGTTTCCTCTGGAGAGAGAATAGAGAACTAGCGATTGGAGGTGGGAAGATGTTTTCACATTGCTTGAATATTTTACTCTGTATGTGTTTTTAATTTTTAAAATATACCTAAATCTTTCAAAAGGGGCCCCTACTTCCAATTTCCACTGAAAATGCATTGAGTAATATCTCTTCTGTTACAAGTTGCAAGCCCACTGCTTTAGGTTTATACAACCTTCTCCTTTAAGGAACTCATTTAACCACTGAATAACCTCCAGGCTTCACCAAGGTGAGCCTGACCCAGGTGATCAAGGTTTGCAGTCACTGCAGATACAGGCAGAGGCCTCCTGCTCTCTAGTTCCTTTTCTGCTCCCTAGACAGTGCAGTTCTTTCTAAGATACAGTCTTAGCTTCTCAGAGAGGAAATGGCTGACCTCATCAAACTTCTCATATTCTCTGTAGTGGAACTAAATATTCCCCCTGAAAGGATGTATCTGAAACTAAACTATAGCAACAAAAACATTTTGTTTAAAATGATGATTTTTCTTTAAGTAAAAATTAATATTCATTCAAGTGAGTTTGAACTTGTAAGGACTAGCATAGAAATATCTCCAAAATATCACAATGAAAAAAATCTAGTTTTAGAACAATGTAAGTTAAAAAATTTAAAGGCCAAACTAATGTTTTAAAATAAGAATATATCTGGACGATCTGTATATTTTTTGATGTTCATTCTTTACATTTGTGTAGTACAAAGAAGTTTAGAAGGGGAAATTGAAAATAAATCATAACAGTTCCCCACAGAAATAATTCCTATTACCATATGGGTAGATTTCCTTCCAGCTTCTCTCTCTTCCCCTCCCTTTTTCTCTTTCTCTTTCTTTCTCTTTGTTCTGTCTGTCATATGTGCATGTGGGTATATAGATACAGATATAGGTATTACAGTTGTAAATCTGCTTTACTCTCATCATTACAAGCATTTTCCCAGTCAATAAATATTACTTGAAAACACAATTTTAAATGTTAATATTCCTTTACATGGAAAATAATTTATTAAACTCGATCCCTATTTTTGCATATTTCCTTTTTTCTGCTCTGTAAGTTGATGAAAATCTTAATATGCAGAACTGATCTGTATCTTCAATCATTTCCACTGAAATTTTTTCTAGAAGTGGAATTACTGGGGCAGGAAATGTGAGCATTTTAAAACAGCATTAAGGCCTGACTTCTCTCTAAGGTGTGGTTGTACTACTTGTATCACTATAGTAAAACCTAATGCCTATTTGCCTTATCATGACTGGGTATAACTCTTTTTAAATTGTGTATTAAACACACACACACGCACACTTTAAATTTCTTTAAATACTAGAGATATTTAAAACATTTTAGATGTTTACACCATCTGTATTTCTACAATTTTTGACATCCATGTTTTTTTTCCCCTCAAAAAACAATCATTTCACTTCTGAGCATGTGTTTTTCGGTGCTGAGAGCAGGTACACAATGTCACCACAAGAGGTCCCTAGCACACAATTATATATTGAAATCGGAAGTGTATTGGGCTTAAGGCCCAATAAGATAGGGTCCTCCTGCGTGAACAGACTCACTAATTCCAGTTTTAGTGCCTCCAAACAATTGTTCGAGCCTCATAAGAACACGCCTCTGACACTGACAAAATTACTGAAGAGAACAAGGGACAGTAGCTCCGTAATTCAGAAAGCAAGGTGCTGAACGGTTGAACTCTGCCTTCCACCCTGCATCAAAACCTCCTGTAACTAGATTCTTCTTGTTAGAAATATTCATTCTCAAATTTCAAAAGAAATATAACTTAAGTCTAAGATGCCCTATGGTCATTCATTTGATTGTTCAGCAAATAATTATTACTCTCTTCATATTTAACCAGAAGAATGATAGCCTTTAAAAAGAATTTCAAAAACTATATATAGGGGGCTCTGTGCCACTGGCCTAGGTACTGGGAATATAATGAGCAAAACCAGACCCTGTTCTAGCCCAGCAAGCTCACACTTGCAGCACCCATCCGAGCACCTCCAAGCAGACTTGCAGGAAATTCATCCCAACAGGTGCTTTTGCCTAATAAACATCGTGTGCAGCCCGCACAGGAGGTGTCTGCTGCTCTGAGGTCCAGAGCACTGGTTCCATGACCCATGATTGCATCCTGGGCTGTTCTCTGTATCAGACACCAGCTATGTATGATGTATGACTTAAACTGCTTTTTAAAAACTTTACAGTATAATATACATACATCATAAAGTGTTCAAATTATACAGAAATATGAGTAACAAAAATTAAAATCACCCATAATCACAATCTTCACAGACAGCTATTTTTAAACTATCTTATAGATATATCATTATATATACTTACATATTTGAGAAATACGAATTGACTACTTACTATGTAGAAAGCACATTCCAAGAGCTCTGTCTTAGCTCAGGCTGCCATAACAAAGTATCACAGACTGGGTGGCTCAGACACCTGAAATTTATTTTCTCGCCATTCTGGAGGCTAAAATCCAGTAGATTTGTTGTCTGGTGAAAGCTTTCTTCCTGGCTTAAAAACAGCCACCCTCTCACTATGGCCTCACCAGGCCTTTCCTTAGTGCAGGGGTGGGGAGGTAGAAGGACCTCTGCTGTCTCTTATTTCAAGGACACTAATCATATTGGGTGAGGGCCCCACTGTTATGACCTCATTTAACCTTAATTACTCTAAATACAGCCACTCTGGGGGGTTAGGACTTGGACTTATAGATTTGAGGGTGGGGGAGGACGCAAACATTCACGCCGTAAGAGGCTGTGAGAAGGCAGAGGATTTGCCCACTTCTCACTAATGC
This sequence comes from Smutsia gigantea, assembly GCA_032199065.1. Taxonomy (NCBI): domain Eukaryota; kingdom Metazoa; phylum Chordata; class Mammalia; order Pholidota; family Manidae; genus Smutsia; species Smutsia gigantea. The sequence continues at coordinate 239,838 of JAVSCE010015101.1, read as the reverse complement.
AGGTGGTCGTGGTGCTAACTCTGTGTTTCTGTCTCTTTGTGTTTTGTTTGCTTTATTATCCTTTGGGGTTTCCACCGAGACTGGATATATGAAGTAAGAAGAGGAAGTGTCATTCAAGAAAGTTTTATTTCCCTCTTGGTGTAAAATCATTCCCTGGGAATGGAGGTTGAAGTGCAAAAATCTGTAACGGAGGACCACACGGAAGCATTTGTCAGTCTTGATCTCTCATTTTCTGGCTCTCCTCTAGGGGAGGGGTTGGTTAAATATATAATACATGGGCTCCTCCTTACACTGATCTGTTCTGCAAAGGAGCAACAATTCCAAACTGGTCTGGATTCCTTGGTTCAGAACATTTACTGACAACTCACGCTGCTGGGAATAGAGAGTTGAGTGAAATATGGTGTCTACCCTTGAAGAGCTCATGGTCTGGTGAACCGATAACGAAATTGTAGTAAGAGCAGTGCCTTCTAAGAGGTAAACTCAGGAAACCAGAGGAGAGACAAGGAGACACAGAAAGACTTGAGAAGAAATCACGCTTCTGTTAAAGTGTGAAGAGAACTAGGATTGAGTTTAAAGGATGGAGAAAGGCAGTTCATTAAGGCAACACATGCCTTGTGTGGATCTGTAACAGCATCGTCAATTCAGGGACTGGGGCTGGGGGACAGGTGGCGGGGCACCAGAGTCGTGGGGCCTGCAGGCAAGCGAGGGGAGATGCAGTGAGGGAGAGGCAGGGGCCAGATCCTGAGAGCTCTGTGCGCTAAGCCAGGAGCTGGGGTTTTATCCTGAAAGCCATGGATTACCACTACAGTATTTTAGCAAGAGAGTAACCTATCTGATTTTAGAATGATGCCTCTAGCGACACACAGAGGAGGGTCTGGAGGAAAGGGCAGGGTTAGCAACAGTGAAACCAGTTAGGCAGCTGTGACAGACACTATCGGTGACCTATCCTTGATCTACCCTCTGAGTCTTCCTTATTTAAAAATAATAATAAACTCAGCTAAGTAGCTATGATTCCTATCTTCCCTTACAACAGCTGTGACAATAGTTCCGGCAAAAGTGGAAACCTGCTGGGAATTTCTAGAAATGTCTCACTTGCCTGCCACCCTCACTTTTCACCTTGTCCTCCCACCTGGAATGCAGTTATGTAGGTCTGTCCTTGATAACTTCCTTGAGCTGCTGTACCAGCTCTGTACTGCTCATTTCTATTTGGTTTAACCACAGATTTGGGGTTTCTATTTCATGCAACCAAACACACTCCTGATATAATTGTTATTACAGCAATTTGGGTAAAGAAGTAATGAGAACCTGATCACTTGCTCTGAACGAAGGCCATGAAATGAAGCTACTGGTGACAGGGTAGATTTTAAACTATTAAGGCAACAGAATCAATTGGACTTGATTAATTGGATGTGCCTATTGAGAAAATCATCAGAGAGGTGACTTTCTCTCGCTCTGTGTTCCAGGACCATGTATCCACGGTCTTTCTACTTATTTTTTCCAACCTGCTTTCTTTTTTCCTCCCAGCATTTTCTCTTCCCCATTTCAAGAAGCCAGCCAGGCTTTCATGAGTCCTTGTTCAGTGGCATTTGTGTCGTTGGACCTAAAAGAGATGTTACATAAGACAGCCACTTCTCCTGGCCTTTGTTTTGAAAAATCTGTGTTCAGTTTGGGATTACACTGGTCATTTTCCGGGGCAAGGAGACTGACTGCTCATGGGCTTCCGTGTAAGGAACCGACGAGAGTGTAGTAAGAGCAGTGCTTTCTAAGACATAAACTCAGGAAACTAGAGGAGAGACAAGGAGACACAGAAAGACTTGGGAAGAAATTACACTTTTGTTAAAGTTAAAATGAGAGCAGCTGGAGAGATTTCCTGAGACTAAAACGGGGTGAGGGAGTTTGGTCTCCGTGGGTGTTCCTGGCCTCAGGGAAGGTCCCACTGAGCAGAGCAAGCCACTAGTTGGAGACTTTGGTGTTTTTTTCGCTCATCACCTAGTCCTTCTTATTTTATTCCCTAAGTATGTTTTGTGTCTCTCCATTTCCTTCCAACTCCATTGCCACAATCCTAGTCCACACAAATATTATTTCAACCCTGGGCTGCCTCAATATCCAATGTGACACTTGACCTTTCTCCATAAAATGATCTTTCAAATTTAGAGTATTTTAGAAAAGACACTAATATTTTCATGGCTTTCCTTTGCTCTTAAAATAAGGAAAAATTCTTTACATATCCTCCAAAGACTCACCTCTTCCAGATCACCAGCCTCATATCCCCATCCTCCACTCTGCCCCACTCCTACCATGGGGACCTTTCGGCAGCTAGAATGCTCTTTCTCTCCTCAAAGATTTAATCTTAGTCTTTTTTGCTGCTTGATCAGGTCTGCTTAAATGTCACCCCCCACCCCGACACACACACACACACGTCCTGCTTAATTAAGTTCCATTCAGGTTTCTACTGACTTCCTAACTAATGTGAGGTTTCAGCCCACATGTCATATCTTCAGAGAAGCCTTCCTGACTCCACCTCACTTCCCAACTAAATCAGGGACCCTGCTTTTAAGTTGTGGCTTTCTTTCATAGCATGTTCCCCATCTGTGAGATGTGTGAATATCTATGTATCCTTAGTTCCCCAGGGTAGGGACTGTGCCTGCCATTGTCTCTCCAGGGTCTAGTGGTGTGGCCTGCCCAGAGTTGGCATTCAATGACTATTTGTTGAATACAAAAAAATAAAGGAAGGAAAAAAGGGAGTCTAGAATGACTACCAGGCTTCTGGCACAAGCAACTAGGTGAATTGTTGTGAAATTCAATTCAGTTTAATTATTTTATGAAACAAAGCACAAGGACATACCTGTGCATGTACGATAAAGAGGTTTGGAAGAGGCCCATTCTCCTCTGGCTCTCTAAGGCTTCCCTGTGCATGGAATTGCCCTCTGATGGTAACATGTAGCCACCCAGGCAGAACTCTGAAAGGGCAGGCCGAATTTGCTCATTCAGGGACCTGTGTGGACTGTATCTGGACAGGATGATACCTTGAAAGGTTATCTTGAGATTTTATGAAGATGACAAAAAACACTGATACTAATTTTAAAATATGTTATATAGACTTTGATGATAACTGTGTGTCAGTGAGGTGACAATAATCTTTCAGTGCAGGTTCATGGAGATGATAAATGTGTCACTCTGGTGCTGAATATCCTTGGTCGGGGAGGCTGTGCGTGTGTGAGGACCAGGGGAACTCTGTGTTTCCCACTCAGTTTTACTGTGAAGCCTAAACTGCTCTAAACAAATAAAGTCTGTTAAAAAATAATAATGTTAAAGATAATTTACATGAAAACATAAAATCATGATTCTCATTCAGAAATAAACATACTAAAGATTATGTTTTATGCAGAATTAGGGAATCCAGCAGACGTTAAAACTGGAGAAGTCAAAGGCAGACATTCATAAAACAGGAATATTGCAATGAATGTGCAAATGGAGGTAAAGTGAACTTCCTCCTCAGTGGGGAGGGAGGTCAACTGAACCTCTGTTGGACAGGACAGAACTTTCATGCCTGTAGACAAGAATCATTTTGCATTTCTGTTACCTACAAGGTACAGAGTGTTATAAAATAGCTCCCATAGAATCCACATGTGTAACATGGAATAGGGTATTGTTTGCCATTGAAGCGCACATTTTCCCTAACATATGTCAGAGAAAAAAAAAATGCTGAGAATACACGCTTCTAAGAAGTGCCTGGCCCTAACGCTTCGGTAATCTAAAACAAAGGCTTGACTTGTGGTTCGTAGGACACGTATTGTACGTATGCTTTGTGTCTAACTAGTTTCATAAAATTACTGTGTGCCTAGATAATGATTAAAAAAATACTCCTCTTCCATCAGTGTTTGTATGTGCTAATCTGTAGAATCGTGGCTTATATCCTTTGTTAGGAAGTGTAAGAAAGCTCTCCTCTCCAGAGCAACTTTTTTCCTTGCAAGGACTGTGTTTCGTGGGTAGCTGTCCTAAACCTATCAAATAAAACTCTAATACCTTCCCTGGCATTTTACTCCGGGATTTTCTTTCACCAACACATACATCCAGCAAACCACAAAGGCAGTATGGCTCCACAATGAGGAGTATCTACTCTGTCGGCACAAACTTGGTTTAGTCCAGCCAGGATGGCTTCTTGGGTGCCCCCAGAATTTCCATCTCACGTGGTCTTGGTAGATGGAGGAAAACTGAATAGCACCCTGACATTTCTTCTGAAACATCATATTCATGCCCCTGCTCCCCGGACAGTAGCAAAGCACTGACTTCCTTGTTCCAGGCTTGATTTTTTTAAACAGTTTTATTGAGCAATAATTTACATACCATAAAATTCACTTGTTTTACATATACAATTCAATGATGGTTAGTAAATTTGCAGAGCTGTGCATCCATCACTTCAATCCAGTTTTAGAATATTTTCATGATCACAAAGAGAGCCTTCGTGCCCATTTGCAGTCAATCCCGGTTCCCATTCCAGCCCCAGGCAATCACATAGACTTTTTTCCCCTCTATTAATTCATCTTTCTGGACATTTTGTAAAAGGAATCATAGAGTATGTGGTCTTTTGGGCCTGGCTGCTTTCACCTGGTATACTTATTCTTTAGGTTGCTCATGTCTTAGCATCTTTCAGTAGTTCCAACATTTGTATTTCTGAATAAGTACCCCCCTATATGGATGTAACACTTTTCGTTTATCCATTTATCGGCTGATGGACATTTGGGTGTTTCCACTTTTTGACTGTTATGAATAATGCTGCTGTGAACACTATGTACAAATCTTTGTGTGGAAATATAGTTTCATTTTGTTTGGGTAAATACCTAGGAATGAAATTGCTGGATCATATGGTAAACATATTCTTGTAAAAGTTTTTTTTTAATTCATGTATAGTGAGACCAATGGATCAAGAGATGATTGAAAAGATAGTCAGTTACTCATAGTTTCAAGGGTGAGGGGCCCTCTGTGCCCTGCTGAGACACACAGGGTAGCACCAAGGTGGTCAGGAGGCCGAAAGGGGAAGACATGGGCAAGAGCCATTACTGTGATTTCTGCACAAAAGGGACAGGTGAGGCCGAGTAAGCAGGTTAGGACTGACTAGTTTGAATAAATTCAGTGGGCTCTGGGGCTTAGAGGCTGCCTCTAGTTGTGTAGTACCTGGCCCTGAAGTAATGAGGGTAGGGGGATAGTGGCTGTAAGTGTGAGAGTGTCTTAAAGAAGGTAGTTGAGGTATGTGTTTAGGATTGGTTGTTTTGCATATGAAAGGTGCCCTTCTGGGTAACTTGTCTACTCTCTAAGAATTTGCTAAACCTGGGAGGGGCAGTCTCCCTAGAGTGCAAAACCCTAGAGGTCCAAACAGCTGAATAAAAAGATATGTTTAATAGACACATGTTTAACTTTTTAGGAAACTGCCAAACTATCCTCCAAAGTGGTTACATCATTTTACTTTTGCCTCAGCAGTGTATGAAGGTTGCATTTCCTCTACATTTTCACAAACAGTGGTTATTGTCTGTCTTTTTGATTATACCCATTCTAGCAAGTGTGAAGTGGGATCTCATTGTGGTTTTAATTTGCATTTCTCTAATAACTGATAATGTTGAGCATATTTCCACATGCTCATTGGCCATTCCTGTATCTTCTTTGGTGAAATATCTATTAAAAAATTAGCCCATTTTTAAATTGGGTCTTTGTCTTCTTTTTATTGAGTTTTAAGTGTTCTTTATATAATCTGCCATATATGATTTGCTTCCTCACAACATGACACCCGGGTTCCAAGAAAGAGCATTCCAAACAACAGGAAGTAGAAGCTGTCAGTCCTTGTAGAGCATAGGCTTAAGTTCCAGACTGTCACTTCTGCCTCACTCTCTTGGTCAGTTAGTGACAATGAAACCCAGATGGAAGGGGCAGAGGAATAAGGTTCTCCTTTTGTAAGGAGGAGCAACATGCCCATACAGGGAGGACATGAATTGATTAGGTTATGTTTGGAGACTGGCTGTCCCACTTTCACATATTATTATAATTCTAATATTTGTAGTTAATTAAACATGTAAGTATAATAAATTAAGCACATAGGTATGGCTGATGTTATTTTAAATGGTCCAATATATTCTTCAAACATATTAAAACTCTCTTATATCTCTTAACTCAAAATTCCAAATCTAAGTCAATTACTCATTTACTCAGTTTAAATTGGAATCACAAAGCTAACCTGTTAGATGCTCCTAGTTTGCCAAATTTTCTTAACATTACAAATATTTTAAATACCAAACATATGCAGAATATGCCTTGTGACAGACAGTCCCTAAGGTGGGCCCCAGTGATTTCCCATCTCCTTGTGTCCATGCTTTCGTGTAATCCCCTCCTGGGCAGGATTTGTGGCTTGTTTCTAACTCATAGAATTTGGCAAAGGTGATGTATATGATGTCAGTCCCTTGATTAGGTTATGGTATGTCACTTCCATGATGATGTTTGTTATGTTGTTATGGTATGTTATGTTATGTTACAAAAGACTGTTTTAGCAGACAGCAATGAGAGATTCTCCTTGTGGGCTTGAATGACATTAGCAACCATGCTGGAAAAGCCTGCTGTGGACTAAGCGTGTATGTTCCCTCCCCGCCCTGATTCATATGTTGAACCTAACTCCCAGTGTGATGGCATTTAGAGGTGATTAGGTCGTGTGGTGGGGCCCTCATGAATAGGATTGATGCCCTATGAAAGGGACCCCAGAGAGCTCTCTTGCCTTCTTTCTGCTCCGTGAGGACATGACTAGAAGGTAGCAGTCTGCAGCCGGGAAGAGGGTCCTCGTCAGAACCTGACCGGCTGGCATCCTGCTCCCTGACTTCCAGCCTCCAGAACTCTGAGAAGAAAATTTCTGTGTATAAGCTACCTAGTCTCTGGTAGTTTGTTAAAACAGTGCAAAGAGACTAAGACAAAGCCCAGGTGACAAGGAACTGTGGGCTCTTCTGGGAAATGTGGGTTCTTCTAGGGGCTGTGGGTGCCTCTAGAACCTGAGAGAGCCTCCAGTGGACAGCCAGCAAAAAGCCAGGGTCCGCAGTCATGGGCCCCCAATCCTCAGAAACCGAGAAATAATAAATGTGTGTTGTTTTAAGCCATTGTTTGTGGTAATTTGTTAACATAGCGTTATAAAACTAAAGTATTTTAAATCAATACAAGAATATTAATATTATGGATATAATTTACTTTTTTCTTTAAATTCTAGTCTTCCTGGGTCAAAATATTTCCAAACAACAATTATACTATCTAAGCAAATTGGAGTTCTTATTTAATCTCAGCCAATTGAGATTGTATATCAACCAGAGAGTTTTTTGTTAATTGGGGTTAAGGATTTATTCATTTATAATTCACTAACAGGACATTACAAGCCCCTTCAGTACAGTTCTACATCTTAAAGGGGGTGATTTGGGGCTAACACATCTCCTACATTGAAATCCCGTGGTACCTATTCCTCTGTCCAGTTTAAGTCTGCTACCCCACCTCACCCTCCATGTAAGGTGTGGCTTGTTATTTGTTCCTTGTTTTGACATTGCATTTCTTTGGCTTTCGTAAGATATTGTAGTGCCTTACTGTATAGCTCAAAACTTGTTTTAATGGCATTGCCAGTATTCTTACCACACATGTATTATTCTTACTGACCTTCTCAGAACTTAATCAGTGTACCTTTCCTTTGTTTTTTCTTTCTGTCTTTCAGGTTGTAATTCATAATAGATATTTAAGTGGCATTTGTTTGGATTCTGCATGTTACATAACAGAAACAAAAACATTTGATAAAAAGCCCCCAACATGAAAAGATAAAACTGAACAAACGGGAAAAAAAGGAACTTGATAGAAACGAACAAGAACAGCAGAAAACAAAACTAACCAATAAATAACATCCTTGGAAAAACAATAGAAAATTTGTATCCATAAAACAAGGATAGGGTACTGTGAACAAATAAACAGAGACCCACAAGAACATTTGGAAATTTAAAAATATGAGAGCTGAAATGAAACATTTTAACAGAAGAGTTGGAAAGTCAAAGTTATCTTCTCCAACAAGTAGAACAAAAAGTCAAACGCATAGAAACTAGAACAGAAAGGATCTGGTTACGTGGACATAGAGCATCAATCCAGGAGATCAGTAAACATAGAAAAAGGAAAATGGAAGATAGAAAATTTCCCAGGACTGAAGGACATAGAGCCTCCAGATTCAAAGATCCCTCTAGGTGTCTAGCATCATAAAGAGCAAAATATCTACAAAGAGGTATATCTCTGACATTTCAGAACATCAGGTATAAAGAGGCAATCTTAAAAGCTTTCAGAGTGGCAAAACAGGTTACAAATAAAATAATGAGAATCAGAATGCCATAAGACCTCTCAGTAACACTGAACAGAAGATAATGGAGTAAACCTTTGAAATTACCAGACCAAACCATGCACCAAATGTAGGGGTAGATTAAGGCACTCTCCTTTCTTAGAACCTGCTAGAAGCTGTGCTGCAGCAAATATGGAGAGCAAACCAAGGAAAAGAGTATCATTGGACCCAGGAAAAGGAAACCTAACAGAGAAAACAGTTTGATAGAGAAGCAATTCTCAGGATGACAGCTGTGCAGGAGAGCTTTACAGTAACCCATCCAGACTGCAGGAGGAGGGTGGAGTAGAGGGAGGTCTCCAAGGAAAAAATGGAAATAGATTACCTAACATGCTTGAGCACTGTGGGGAAGAAAAAAACCTACTGAGAATATTTGACAGAGCAGATGGATCACTTGGAAAAACATTAAATAGAGGTATATAGAAAACAGAATTTTAAAAACAAATTCCAGGAAAAAATTAAAATTTATACAAATTACAGTATATAAATAATAGGATCATCACTAAACCATATTTACACAGCCATAATAATACACTGATTATTGATTTATCTAGAATGTTTTATCCTGATGAAGGAGAGGGAATATAGGAGGTGGTAAATATAATGGAATAAATCATCTACCTAATGAGAAGTTAATAGTTTCAAATTAATAAATCAAAAAATATCAGTGTAAATACACTACTTAGAAATATGAAGATAAATGCCAGGTTTAAAAAAAAAGCAAAGTTAGTTCAAAATAGTTGCCTATAGGGAATAGGGGACAGATATTTTCATTAAGAGCTTTCAACAGTATTTTGAGTACCTACTATATGTCAGACATATACCTCCTTCTCCTCAAGACATTAGAGTCTCTGTTAATATATCAGATATGCATGTAACTGTATATTACAAACAATAGCTTAGTTTATACTCATACACTGTTATGTATGTATATATAGAGATAGATATAAACACATTCATATTTGCAGTCTGGTATGTATCTATAAAGAATATGATATACATGTATGCATATTATATATGCATATATATATATATATACATGTACACTGTATATATAGAGAAACCAACAGATGTAGAGAGATTAAGGCGGACAGATAGAAAAACTGGATAGATACCTACCCAAACAATTAGCAGTCCTTACTTCTGACGGCTGGATTGAAGGGGGTACTTTCACTTTTTATTTTATACCCTTAAATATTACTTGAATTTGATGCAAGAATATACATTGATTTTGTAATATAAAAATCTCAAAAGCATAATAATTTAGGGACTATTATGTAGCTACAGCCTAATAGTGAACATTTCTTGATGAAAGATGCAGTGTTCTATGGCAATAAGAGATCGTGGGGCAGGGGGATGGGCAGCAGGAGGCCTGGGCTAGAAGAGGGTAGAGGACCGTGCAGGCTGGCGCTCAATCGGGATGTCGCTGCCGCAGATCCAGGAGAACAAGAGGTATGAATTAGATGCACTCTTTCACTGCTGAGCCTTTGTTCCTCCTCTTCCCCAGATTGGGAATCTGACCCCCACTCTTACTTTTCCACCTACTATTCTCATTCTTTAAGACTGGATTCAAATCCTGATTTTCCCACAAAGCCTCTCCATTCCCAGTCTCCTCTATAGAGTTCCCATGGCACTTTGTTTCTTCAAGTATAGCATTTCTTGCTGTTCTATCACTAGTTATTTATATCTTTTAACCAGACCATAAGAACTTTGAGGGTAAGAGCCCTTTCCTAGCATTAAAAAAACAACTCATAGTTCTAGTGTAAGGCTTTGTATGTCATAGATTCGCAATAAATGCTCATTGAATGAAAATCATTTTTAGAAAATTATAGTTAGAAATCTTTCTAAAGCTGTAATTTCATTTTTTTCTCTGTTGTCACTTAACATAAATAACTTTTTCCTAATTTCATTATACTTAATTTTAAAAAGTGATCATAATAACAGTGCCCAAAAATAAAAGCTTATTTTCCTGAACAGTATGATTTGATGTTCTAAATATCAGTACCTACTTCACGGGATTTCAACCTTGTCTTCCCTTAAGAATTACCTAGGGATTTAAAAAAAAATACAGTCCTCTGAGTGACTTCCAGAGATGTGGTTCAGTTGTTCTAAGATGGCCCTTATTTAAAAGTTCCTCAGGTGATACTGCCATGCAGCTTGGTTGTAGTTTTATGATCTAGTTCATTGACTTTAGCTCCAAAGACATTTCCTTTGAAATTCTTTACCAGAGAGAGAGATCAAAGACTTCACATAGATTCACTTGAGATCAATCTCACTTGGCTCTCTGGCTGATTCCGAGTCTTCCTCATTTCCACTAAAATTCTAGCAATGTTTAAACATATCCCATCACCCCTCCCCTACATAAATCAGGAGCTTTATTCTCATTTTACTTTTTTCACTTTAAAAAAAATTTTACTCATAATGACAAATGAATAAGGAATTTTGTCAGTTTGCCTTTATAATTCACTGTAAATGTCTTTTAAATAATTTGTTCAACTTTTTTGTTTCAGTTTTTTTAAAAAACATACTATGCATATAAAAACATAGATATATGTATACTGCATTTATGTAAGAACACACTTGTGTGTGTGTTTATACTTACAGTCATTGTTTAGCACCTTGTTTTTTTTAAACTTGTTCTGGGATCTTTTAAACATATAGATGTATGTTTATATATATGAAATTAACAGTTGATAAAAGCATAAATCAAAATGGCCAATAAACATATGAAAATATTCTCAATCTCATTGTAAATAGGAAAATGCACATTCAAACCACAGTGAGAATTAGTTTTCCATCTAAACTGTCAAAAGTTTGAAAATCTGATGAGAGTATGTGAGTAATGGAATGCTAAAACGATGCTGACTTGAGTATAAATTAGTATAACTACTTTGAAGAGCAAGTTGGCAGTATCTTAATGTATGAGTCAGCCATTGCCATAATAATGTATAAATAAAACTCAAGTCAACAAAAATGTCTTAAATATGGCACAAAAGAAAAATTAAAATAAACAAAAGAAAATTTTGATAAAATGAACTCTGTAAACTATTCACTATTGAAGAGTGAAAAGAGAATCTACAGACTAGGAAAAGGCATTTGCAATAATATCCTACAAAGGACATGTATCCAGAACATATAAAGAATTCCCACAAATCAAGAAGAAAAAGACAAAGGGTTAAAATAAAAAACTGATGAAGACTTACAGCCATGCAACAAGATAGTTAAGTGGCCAGTAAGCATATAAAAAGACGTGTTCATCAAAGACACAAATAGGTTGAAAATACAAGGATGGAAAAAGACTATGCAACAGCAAAAGAGAATTGGAGTGGCTACTACTAATATCAAATTAGACTTTAATACAAAAGCTACTAGAGAGAAACAGGGCCATTTTGTGATGGTAAAAGGGTCAGGAAGGTATAAGAATTTTATGCTTATGTTTACTTAAAACAGAGCCTCAAAAGCAAAACTTGGCAGAATTGTTTGGAGAAATGGACATTTCAATGATAACAGTTGGATTTGACCAACTTTGACAGACCAATTTCCAGGAATGGATAGAGCAGCTAGAAAGAAAAACATCAAGGAAATAGAAGACTTCAACTGCACTCTTTGTCACCAGACTTACTGGACACATAAAATGGTTCACGCAACAGCAAAATACGTATGCTTCTTAAGTACACATGGAATGTTGTCCAAGATGGACTGTATTTTAGGCCATAAAAAATGTTAGTACATTTTAAAAGACTGAAATCATACAAGGTATGTTCTCTGATAACAATGGTATGAAATTAGAAATTAATAGTGTTACAGTCTGAGTTTGTTCTCCTCAGTTCTTGTCCCCACCACAACAAAGAATTGAAAGGTAGAGACACAATAGTGAAGTAGAGCAAAAGTTTTATATGAATACACTCCAAGGGAGGAACGGACAAAAGTCAAGGTAGACATTTATATGGCATTCTGCTTAGGAGGCACCTCTTTGACTCACAGGGTGGTTATTTGATTTGTAGGTCCATCTATATAGCCATCCCTCTCAGTGCACATGTCCTTTTCCATGCTGAGGTATGATTTGTGCAGTTCTTATTTCTATCTGATTGTGGTCGAGCTAGGATCTGGCTGGTAAGAGAGTTATCTCCCTACAAAGCCTTTGTTATCTTCTTATGGGACCCTGTACCTGAGCAGCTTTTTCTTTGAACCTTATGTTGCCAGACAGCTACATCTGGGGTGAAACCTCAGCCTTGAAGGGGGAGGGCTCTTGACTGGGTAAAATTTTAATATTTCCAGAATATTTCGCCTGGCTCTATCAATGGGTAATTACCTGGGCAACAGAGGGCTTATCAGAACCTGAGAGGGGAAGGAGAGGGCTGGCTTGCTTCTGGTGGAGCAGAAAAGGGAGACGGCCCTGGACTATGGTTTGTAAGCAATATAAACGGATTTTAAACTTTATTTCTCCCTTTGACTGATTTCGGTTTTAGAGGTATTTTGCCCCAGGATTTTCTCTCCCCAGAGTTACATCTGGTGTAGTCAGCAGAATCTCTGAACCTGAAATCCATCATAATGGGTGCGAACTTTGGGAGGGCTGCCCCTAGAGATGATGGGGAGAATGGTGCTCACACCGAGGGATGTGTGTCTGCACTTGTGTGGTTGTGGAGACGCCACCACCGCTGCTGGCCATGCTGACCCCGGCCCATGGCCTGAGCCGAAAGCTGCTGCTGCTGACACTGCTGCTGCTCCTGCTGCCAGCAGGAGCCTGGTCACAACTATGGAAGGAGCAGAGGTCTGGGTCACCTTGACAGAGAAGCAACTGGCTGCTGTGTACCATGCTTTGCTGGCTACAGAGCCCATCACCAGAAGAGCTCTGACCAAGGTAATAACCACCTATCCCATTGCGGGGTGGGTATGAGACTGGGCCCCAAAAGCCACGGGGTGGCATGGCACAGACACCTACCATATATCATGTGTCTGGCCATTTGCCTTTGGCATCCCCAGGGAATAATGAAGCAGACACATTGACACAGGTGTACTGGCTAGAAGGAAAACCTGCCTCTGATGTGGCCCAATGGGTACATCAGTTTTGTTGTACACAGGGCAAAGGACAACGTGGGCTGTAGCCCATCAGTGGGGCTTGCCACTGACCTTTGAAGAAGTCAGTCAAGCCCGGAAGGAATGCCCTGTGTGCTCTAAGAGGGACTTGCAATGAGTCCCACAGCAACATGGGACAATAGTAAGGGAGCCAATAGCCCTCTTCAGGTGGCAGACAGACTATACTGGGCCTCTGCCCATATCAAAAGGATATCACATGCCATGACTTGTGTGGATATGACTACTGGACTATTGGTTGCTTTTCTCGCACGTTGTGAAAATCAGCAAACCACCAAGAGGGGCCTAGAATGTCTCTTTGCAGCTTATGGCTGGCCACTGGTGGTTAAGAGAGATCAAGGCACCCACTTTACTGAACATGTGTTGCAAAGATAGGTGCAGCAATTAGAAATAAAGTGGAAATTAGAAACTGTTAAATGGATGTATCCCTGGACATTTTGACACATGGACCAGTGATGGCTGGCTCTTCTGGCACCTTGGGGAAAAGGCCTGGAAGCTGGCCTCCTGTGTATTCCTGGAGTAACATCAGAGTGGCCCCCAAAGATCAGTTATTTTCTTCTAAGTCCTTGTGGCCTGAATGTGCCCCCTGGCTGCAGCTGCCGCATGATGGCTGAAATGGACAAACTTTGGACTTAATCTGCCTAGGACCTTGAATTTAGCTGAATCCTCTGGCTTGAGGATTATCATGATTTTATTGCTGTTGCTGTTGTATGTCATTAGTCTGGTCACAATGCTTCAGTTTCTCGCCCAGGGACTGTTGCGGAAGAGGGGGAATGAATAAATTGTAAGGCAAGATTTCTGGAGGGGTGGCCTGTGGGTAAAATTGTAATATTTCCAGAATATCTCACTTGGCTTTAGTGCATCTGCATATCAACAGGTGTTCCTCAGTGGTGGATAAAAGTATGGCTTTAGTGCATCTGCATATTAATAGGTACTCCTCAGGGATGGATAAAAGTTCATCTCCATATCAATGGTAATTACCTGGGCAACAGAGAGCTTATCGGAACCTGAGAGGGGAAGGAGAGGGCTGGCTTGCTTCTGGAAGAGCAGGAAAGAGAGACGGCCCCGGACTGCAGTTTGTAAGCAATAAACAGATTTTAAACTTTATTTCTCCCTTTGACTGATTTTGGTTTTAAGGTATTTTGCCCCAGGATTTTCTCTCCCTGGAGTTACATTGACTCTGAACAAGAAAGAATTCTCAAGCAGGTAGGAATGTAGGTAAGGAAGGAATTCATTAAAGCGAGAGTAGAAATGAATGGCAGCTGCCTTGTGGGCAGCTGAGAACAGGAAAGTGCAGAAGATTAGGGCAGATTCACTTGCCAACTCCTAAAGCCAGGGTCACTTGGTGTCCTGTGTCTGCTTGGATCTGCATGGCATGGGGACTAGCCCCTACCACCCCAGGATTTGGGGGAGTCACAGAGCCCAGGATGGAGTGAGATTATGTTCTGAGAACCTCCCAAAGGGGAGATTTTCAAGCAGGCTACTGCAGCTGCAGTTCCCTCCAGGTCACCCAGGCAACGGGAACTTGCAGGCCAAAACCTGAACTCTCAGCAGTCCCTCCCTACTTATTAAGAGTAAAGCAGAGACTAAGTGAAGACTTGGAAATAAAATGAAATAGCAAAGAAACAAAGACACTTATTATTGGAAAAGCACAGAGAGACAAAACACAAGCTGAGCAGTGAGAGGCTTTGTTTAAAGGCATGCACTTAAAGAAAGGAAAACATGTGGGCAACATCAGAGAGAAGGCTCACAGAAAGGCTGGGGATTCTGTCTTTTAAGGCTTTCAAGAATGGAGCAAAGGGCAGAGGGGAGGCTGTTGGTCGTAGGCTTGTCCTGTGGCCTCATGATGTCTCTCCAGGGAGGGACAGTATGTCCTCATCCTCATCAATCCTCTACATAATTCTGTAAGATAAACTTAAATACAAGTAATTTATTGATCAGGTTCCTCGCCAAGATAGTGGTTACTCTCAAGCAGTGGGGACATACCGTTAAGACGGCTTGCCCTGCCTTAAGATTGGGTGGGTTATTGTCTGATTACCAAAGACTGTGTTAGGAATCTTACCTCCTAACTCCCTGGTTTTTAAAATGGAATCTTAGCCTTAAGATGGGGTCCCTCCTGTTCTTACTATACTGTTTATATCTCGGCATTTTTCATCATAGGCAGGAAAAGTTAATCACGATGCTTGTCCCATGTCCCTGCCCTACCTCACTTGTCTTCCTCTTTTCCAGCTGCTCATGTCTATCTTTCCACCTAAGATTCCTAACAATAACATAAAGAAATTTGGAAAATGCACAAATATGTGAAAATCAAACAACATACTTCTAAATAATGAATGGGTCAAAGAAGAAATCCCAACACAAATTTAAAAAAATACTTTGTAATAAATGAAAACAAAAATACAACATACCAAAACCTATGATAAAATAGTGCTAAGAGGAAAATTTATACCTGTAAATACCTACATTAAAAAAAGAAGAAAGATCTCAAATCAATAACCTAGTTTTCCACTTCAACAAACTTGAAAGAGCACACTAAACCCAAAGCATGGAGAATGAAGTAATAATAAATATCAGAGTAAAGTAATAATAAATAAATAAATAATAAATGGAACAGAAAAGAGAAAAACAATAGAGATCAACGTGGGTAAAATTGTGATATTTCCAGAATCTCTCTCCTGGTTTTAGTGCATCTGCATATCAATAGATGTTTCCAAGGGGTGGAGAGATTAGTCCATCTACATATCAGTAGGTAACTACAAGGGCATGTGAGGGTTTATCTGGACCAGAGAGGTTGGGTGGAGCTCTCTTCTGCCGCCGCTGGGTCAAGAGAGAAACGGGAAGACTGCTCATAAGAAATAAAAGGGTTTCTTAACTTTATTTCTCCCTCTGACTGATTTCAGTCTTAGAGGTATTTTGCCCTGGGATTCCCACCCCTCAGTCCCCCATCCCCTCACCTCACCCCTGCCCTGGAATTACAATCAACAAAGCCAAACATTGTTTCTCTGTAAAGATTAGCAAAATTGATAAGCCCTAAGATAGACTGACCAAGACAAAAAGAGAAGATTCAAATTACTAAAATCAAGAGTAAAAGAGGGTCATTACTAATAAAAACAGGTTATAATGGAATACTATGAACAAATGTATGCTAACAAATTAGATACTCTACATGAAATGGATAAATTCCTAAAAACATACTATCAAACTGACTCAAGAGAAAATGGGAAATATGAACAGACTTGGAACTAGTAAAGAGATTGAACTAGTAAATAAAAACTGCCTGCCAAAAAAAAAAAGCTCAGAAAAAAATAGCTTCATTACTGAATTCTACTAATTATTTAAAGAGTGAATACTAAGCCTTCTCAAACTCTGCTAAAAAATAGGAGAGCATACTTCTAGCTCATTCTCTGAGTTCAATATTACTCTTACAACAAAGCCAGACAAAGACATCAGAGGAGATAAAAACTACAGACCAATGTTATTTATGAACATAGGTGCAAAAGCCCTTTACAAATATTAGAAAACTAAATCCCAAATCATATAAAAGTATTATACAGCAAGTGGGATTTATCCCAAGAATGCAAGTTTGATTCAACATATGAAAATCAATCAATATAATGCATTGTAGGGACTAGGGGCAGGCTGCCCCAAGATGTGCCATTGTGACATGCAGATTATTTCATAGTTTAAAACAATCAAGGCCCAAAAGACTCAGAAACAAACTTTGACCTCCCACCCCTCAACAGCATAAAAAGAATTTAGATAGAGGAACTACTCCAGGAGGACAACTGTCACCACAGATAGGTACATTATAATGTAAACTCAGGGTAGTAGACGGGAAAGAATGTGACAAAGCCTTTGGTTAATACTTGCCCCTGTGTCCCATTGGTTCTGTGTGACCCATCAGGTATTTTATTATCAAGCATTTACTCTTTTCATACTCCTGTGAATTACTTCCCTTTTGCTTTGAAGGCTCAGAGCCCTATCCCCTTCTCCTTGGTTCAGAATGACGTATATACCTCATTCTTCCAACTGTCTTTGGAACCCATGTCTATGGCTTCCCTGTAGGACGTAATTAAACTTTATTTATTTTTTACTCCTGTTAATCTCTCTCATACCAATTTAATTCTTAGACCAGCTAGAATTTCAGGAGGTAGAGGAAATTTCTTTCTTCCCCAACAATATCATAATATAATAAAGGAAAACCACAGGATCATCTAAATAGAGAAAAAAACATTTAAAAATTCAAACCCTTTCATGATAAAAACACTCAACAAAATACGGTAGATAGGAACTTCCTCAGCCTGTTGAGGGGCATCCAGGAAAAACATACAGCTAAAATCATACTTTCTTAAATATAATTTATTTTGGTATCATTAATCTACAATTACATGTGCAATATTATGGTTATTAAACTACCCTTCATCAGGTCCCCCCCACCAAACCCATTACAGTCACTGTCCATCAGCATAGTGAGGTGCTATAGAGTCACTACTTGTCTTCTCTGAGTTGTACAGCTCTCCCCGTGCCCCCCAACATTACGTCTGCTAATCGTAATGCCCCTTTTTCCTTCTTATCCCTCCCTTCCCACCCATTTTCCCCAGTCCCTTTCCCTTTGGTAACTATTAGTCCGTTCTTGGGTTCTGTGAGTCTGCTGCTGTTTTGTTCCTTCAGTATTTTTTCTTTGTTCTTATACTCCACAGATGAGTGAAATCATTTTGAACTTGTCTTTTTCGGCTTGGCTTATTTCACTGAGCATAATACCCTCTAGCTCCATCCATGTTGTTGCAAATGGTAGGAATTGTTTTCTTCTTATGGCTGAATAATATTCCATTGTGTATATGTACCACCTCTTCTTTATCCATTCATCTACTGGTGGACACTTAGGTTGCTTCCATTTCTTGGCTATTGTAAATAGTGCTGCGATAAACATAGGGGTGCATCTGTCTTTTTCAAAGTGGGCTGCTGCAGTCTTAGGGTAAATTTCTAGGAGTGGAATTCCTGAGTCAAATGGTATTTCTATTTTGAGTGTTTTGAGGCACCTCCATACTGCTTTCCACAGTGGTTGAACTAATTTGCAGTCCCACCAGCAGTGTAGGAGGGTTCCCTTTTCTCCACATCCTCGCCAACATTTGTTGGTGTTTGTCTTTTGGAAGGCGGCCTTCCTAACTGGTGTGAGGTGATATCTCATTGTGGTTTTAATTTGAGTTTCTCTGATGATTAGTGATGTGGAGGATCTTTTCATGTGCCTGTTGGCCATCTGAATTTCTTCTTTGGAGAAGTGTCTGTTCAGTTCCTCTGCCCATTTTTTAATTGGCTTATATGCTTTTTTGTTTGTTGAGGTGCGAAAGCTCTTTATATAATTTGGATGTAAACCCCTTATCGGATATGTCATTAATGAATATATTCTCCCATACTGTAGGATGTCTTTTTGTTCTACTGATGGTGTCTTTTGCTGTACAGAAACTTTTCAGCTTCATATAGTCCCACTTGTTCATTTTTGCTTTTGTTTCCCTTGCCCAGGGAGATATGTTCATGAAGAAGTCGCTCATGTTTATGTCCAAGAGATTTTTGCTTATGTTTTTTTCTAAGAGTTTTATTGTTTCATGACTAACATTAAGGTCTTTGATCCACCTTGAGTTTACCTTTGTGTATGGGGCTAGACAGTAGTCCAGTTTCATTCTCTTACATGTAGCTGTCCAGTTTTGCCAACACCAGCTGCTGAAGAGGCTGTCATCTTCCCATTGTATATTCAAGGCTCCCTTATCAAATATTAATTGACTGTATATGTTTGGGTTAATGTTTGGATTTTCTATTCTGTTCCACTGGTCTGTGGGTCTGTTTTTGTGCCAATACCAAATTGTCCTGATTACTGTGACTTTGTAGTAGAGGTTGAAGTCAGGGAGCGTAATTTGCCCTGTTTTATTCCTCCTTCTCAGGATTGCTTTGGCTATTCGGGGTCTTTTGTGGTTCCATATGAATTTTAGAGTTATTTGTTGCAGTTCATTGAAGAAAGCTGTTGGTAGTTTGATAGGGATTGCATTGAATCTGTAGGTTGCTTTAGGTAGTATTGCCATTTTGACAATTTATTCTTCCTAGCCAGGAGCATGGGATGCATTTCCATTTGTTAGTGTCCTCTTTAATTTCTCTTAGGAGTGTCTTGTAGTTTTCAGAGTACAGGTCTTTCACTTCCTTCGTTAGGATTATTCCTAGGTATTTTATTCTTTTTGATGCAATTGTGAATGGAATTGTTTTTCTGATTTCTCTTTCTGTCAGTTCATCGTTAGTGTATAGGAAAGCAACAGATTTCTGTGTGTTAATTTTGTATCCTGCAACTTTGCTGAATTCAGATATTAGTTCTAGTAGTTTTGGAGTGGAGTCTTTAGGGTTTTTTATGTACAATATCATGTCATCTGCAAATAGTGACAATTTGACTTCTTCTTTACCAATCTGGATGCCTTGTATGTCTTTGTTTTGTCTGATTGCCGTGGCTAGGACCTCCAGTACTATGTTGAAAAACAGTGGAGAGAGTGGGCATCCCTGTCTTGTTCCCGATCTTAGATGAAAAGCTTTCAGCTTTTCACTGTTAAGTATGATGTTAGCTGTGGGTTTGTCATATATGGCCTTTATGGTGTTGAGGTACTTGCCGTCTATACCCATTTTGTCGAGAGTTTTAATCACGAATGGATGCTGAATTTTGTCAAATGCTCTTTCAGGATCTATGGAGATGATCGTGTGGTTTTTGTTCTTCTTTTTGTTGATGTGGTGGATGATGTTGATGGATTTTCGAATGTTGTACCATCCTTGCATCCCTGGGATGAATCCCACTTGATCATGGTGTATGATCCTCTTGATGTATTTTTGGATTCGGTTTGCTAATATTTTGTTGAGTATTTTTGCATCTACGTTCATCAGGGATATTGGTCTGTAATTTTCTTTTTTGGTGAAGTGTTTGCCCGGTTTGGTATTAGAGTGATGCTGGCTTCATAGAATGAGTTTGGAAGTATTCCCTCCTCTTCTATTTTTTGGAAAACTTTAAGGAGAATGGGCGTTAATTCTTCTCTATATGTCTGGTAGAATTCAGAGGTGAATCCATCAGGTCCGGGGGTTTTGTTCTTGGGTAGTTTTTTGATTACTGATTCAATTTCGTTGCTGGTGATTGGTCGGTTTAGTTTTTCTGTTTCTTGCTTGGTCAGTCTTGCGAGGTTGTATTTTCCTAAGAAGTTGTCCATTTCTTCTATGTGTTTCAGCTTATTAGCATATAGATTCTCATAATATTCTCTTATAATTCTTTGTATTTCCGTGGGGTCTGTCGTTATTTTTCCTTTCTCATTTCTGATTCTGTTTATGTGTGTAGATTCTCTTTTTCTCTTAATGAGTCTGGCTAGGGGTTTATCTATTTTGTTTATTTTTTCAAAGAACCAGCTCTTGGTTTCATTGATTTTTTTCTATTGTTTTATTTTTCTCAATTTTATTTATTTCTTCTCTGATCTTTATTATGTCCCTCTTTCTGGTGACTTTGGGCCTCATTTGTTCTTTTTTCCCAATTTCAGTAATTGTGTCTTTAGACTATTCATTTGGGAATGTTTTCCTTATTTAAATAGGCCTGGAATGCAATATACTTTCCTCTTACAACGGCCTTTGCTGCGTCCCACAGAAGTTGTGGCTTTGTGGTGTTGTTGTCATTAATGTCCATATATTCTTTGATTTCTGTTTTGATTTGGTCGTTAACCCATTGATTAGTTAGGAGAATGTTGTTAAGTCTCCATGTATTTGTGAGCCTTTTTCGTTTCTTTCCAAAATTTATTTCTAGTTTTATACCTTTGTGATCTGAGAAGTTGGTTGGTAGAATTTCAATATTTTTGAATTTACTGAGGTTCTTTTTGTGGCCTAGTATGTGGTCTATTCTGGAAAATGTTCCATGTGAACTTGAGAAGAATGTGTATCCTGCTGCTTTTGGGAGCAGTTCTGTAGATATCTGTTAGGTCCATCTGTTCTAGTGTGTTGTTCAGTGCCTCTGTGTGTTTACTTATTTTCTGTCTGGTTGATCTCTCCTTTGGAGTGTGTGGTGTGTTGAAGTCTCCTAAAATGAATGCATTGCTGTCTATTTCCTCCTTTAATTCTGTTAGTATTTGTTTCACATATGCTGGCTCTCCTGTGTTGGGTGCATATATATTTATAATGGTTATATCTTCTTGTTGGACTGACCCCTTTATCATTATGTAATGTCCTTCTCTATCTCTTGCTACTTTCTTTGTTTTGAAGTCTATTTTGTCTGATAAAAGTACTGCAACACCTGCTTTTTTCTCTTTGTTGTTTGCATGAAATATCTTTTTCCATCCCTTCTCTTTCAGTCTGTGTATATCTTTGGGTTTGAGGTGAGTCTCTTGTAAGCAGCATATAGATGGATCTTGCTTTTTTATCCATTCTGTTACTCTGTGTCTTTTGATTGGTGCATTCAGTCCATTTACATTTATGGTGAATATTGATAAATATGTACTTATTGCCATTGCTGGCTTTAGATTTGTCATTACCAAAGTTTCAAGGGTTGCTTCTTTACTATCTAACAATCTAACTTAACTTTCTTGTTAAGTTATTGTAAACACCATCTGATGTTCCTTTATTTCTCTCCCTTCTTATTCTTCCTCCTCCATTCTTTATATACTAGGTGTTTTATTCTTTGCCTTTCGTTAGTATTTGGATGGTCTGCTTTCTTTGCTATGATTTTATTTTCTCTGGTGACATCTTTTTAGCGTTAGGGGTGCTTCCCTCTAGAGCAGTCCGTTTATGATATCCTGTAGTGGTGGTGTATGAGAGGCAAACTCTCTCAACTTTCGTTTGTCTGAAAATTGTTTAATCCCTCCATCATATTTAAAGGATAATCGTGCTGGATACAATATTCTTGGTTCGAGGCCCTTCTGTTTCATAACGTTAAATATATCATGCCATTCTCTTCTGGCCTGTAAGGTTTCTGTTGAGAAGTCTGATGATAGGCTGATGGGTTTTCCTTTGTAGGTGATCTTTTTTCTCTCTCTAGCTGCCTTTAACACTCTGTCTTTATCTTTGATCTTTTCCATTTTAATTATTATGTGTCTTGGTGTTGTCTTCCTTGGGTCCCTTGTGTTGGGAGATCTGTGGGCTTCTGTGGACTGCAAGACCATTTCCTTCCCAGCGTGGGAAAGTTTTCAGCAATTATTTCTTCAAAGACACTTTCTATCCCTTTTTCTCTCTCTTCTTCCTCTGGTACTCCTATAATGCGAATATTGTTCTGTTTGGAATGGTCACACAGTTCTCTTAATATTCTTTCATTCCTAGAAATCCTTTTATCTCTCTCTGCCTCAGCTTCTCTGTATTCCTTTTCTCTGATTTCTATTCCATTAACAGTCTCTTGCATCTCGTCCAGTCTGCTGTTAAGCCCGTTGATCGCTTGTGTGATTTCTGCATTGTCTTTCCTCACTTCCCTCACTTCCTCCCTCAGCTCTTGCACATTTCTCTGTAGGTCCATCAGCATGGTTATGACTTTTATTCTGAATTCTTTTTCAGGAAGGCTGTTCATTTCCATCCCTTCAGGCTCCCTCTCTGTGGTTGTCTGGTTGATTTTAGTCTGCACCACATTCCTCCATCTTTTCATGGCTATAGAAGTGGTCGCTGGTAGTTGCCACATATGTCAGCTGGGCTCTTTAAGACTTTAAAAAGAGAAAAGAAAAAAAAGAGAGAAAGAAAAAAGGAAAAAAAGAGATATAAAAGAAAAAACAAAACAAAACAAAACAAAAAACGCCCACCGGTAGTAGATTCTCTGAGGATGCTGTAGGTGGTGCTCTTGCCCCACTATTCCGCAGCCGTGGCCGTGCCGCTCCACAGGGCCCTTTATAGCTCTGGCCAGTGTGGGAACCTGTGGGAGGCTGTTGATCTCAGTGAGAAGTCTAAGTGCCGCCACGCTTTCACAGTAGCCAGCTAAGGAGTCCGAAACTCCCCAGGCCTCCCAGCCTCCTGTGCTGAGTTTGCCGGGGCGATCCGGCTCCTCCGCTGGGCTCCTATCTCTTTAAGACCGTTGAGGAAACTGCACGCTTTTCTTTTTTTTTTTCTTCCGGGAGCCGGCTGCAAGCACCCTGGCGCGTTCCCTGCTCAGATCCTGCCTGTCTCTCCAATCTCTGCTACACCGCGCTATATGTGTCATCACTCCCGTGCAGATCACCGGGGCTTGTTATTTCACGGCGTGTATTTCCACTTCCTCTCAGCTCTGAATCCTCTCTTCCCGCCGGTGCGCTGGGGTGGGTGTGTGCTCGGGTCCCACCGGGTCGCGGCCCCGCATCCCACCCGCCTCTTGGGGTGCCAGTCCTCTCGGGTGTAGCTGTATGCTGTGCGCTTTCTTGTGTATTCTGGTCTCTTTTTTAGGAATAGTTGTATTTGCTGTATTTTCGTAGATATAGTGTTGGGAGGAGATTTCTGCCACCCTGCTCCCACCGCCATCTTCCCGGAAGTCTCTAAAATCATACTTGATGGTAAAAGACTGAAAACTTTTCCTCTCAGATCAGAAACACATCTACTTCAGATTGTACTGGAGGTTCTAGCCAGATGTATTAGTCATGAAGAAGAAATAAAATGGATCAAAATGGAAAAGGAGAAAGTTAAGCTACTTCTGTTTCCAGATGAAATGATCTTATACGTAGAAGCTGAAAGAATCAACAAAAATACGATTACAGCTGATAAACAAAGTAGTAGGATTAAAGATCAATACACAAAAATCAGTTGAATTTCTATATACTAGCAATGAACAATCTGAAAATTTCATTAAGAAAACAATTTGATGTATAATAGAATCAGAAAGAATAAAATAGGAATTAATATAAGAAAATGCAAGACTCATGCACTGAAAATACAACATTGTTAAGAAAAAGGTAAATATCTAAATAAATGAAAGATATCCAGTGTTTATGTATGGGAAGACGTAATATTAAGATGATAGTGATACCAGGGTTTTTGTTCATGGAACTGAAGAATGAATTTCACAAACACTCAATGTAGGAGAGCAAGGTAGAGGCTTTTATTTAGAGATACAGTGAGAGAACAGAGCTCCTGACTCACAGCAGGAGGGCACAAGAGAACCCATGGGTGTGCTGTTGTTTGGGGGTTTTACATGTGCTTGAGGATTTTCAGGAATGGGGGTAAGGGCTAGGGGTGCAGGCTTGTTGAGTGGTTTCAGAATGCTCATTTTTGATGAGTAACAGAAGAAATTTGCTGCTCTGATTCTTTCTCAGGATAGCAGCTTCCCTCTGGGAGCATATCAGTGAAGACTGCCTGCCCTGCCCCTAAAGGTGGGCTGGGTTGTTGCCTGTTAGCTAAGGAGTGTGTTAAGAATCTTACTTCTTTACTTCTTGGGCTGTGTATAGTTGGGCTTGCTTACCAAATTAATCTTTTGCCTAGGTTGCAGATTACTTGATTAGGATTAAAGAAGGGAACACAGCATATAGGTACAGTTAAAAATAAGCTAGGCCTTTTAGCAGGCTAAGGTAAATTTTACAGTGTCATGATCTAATTGATACAATAAAGTCACGGGTTATGCTAAGATACTTTTCTTTATCTGCAGGGCACTCAAACCTTCCAGGCCAAGTTGCTCCTGGCCTTTTGAGCTTTAACTGATTTCACTGAAGAATGTCTATATTCCTAGACTGGTGTCTTTACCCTAGAGAATTAGTGTGACACAGACTTTGCATAATGCTTAACACAGAGTTTCCATAGGGACTTCTTTGTACATTGTTACATTGTTCTGTCTGTAATTATCTTGTGTTGCCTTTTTTTTCCGGAGGCCCTTCCCCTACTCTGCCTAAACCCACAGTCCCTGTGTCAACAGCACCACCCAAACTGATCTACAGATTCAATGCAAACCATATAAGGATCCAACTGCCTTTTTGTAGAAGTGGACAAGCTGATCCTAAAGGTCACATGATCCTAAAATCCATAAACTTCATAAATTCCCAATCTTGAAATTATTGATGTTCATCAACAGGAGAAGAGGCAAATAAATCATGGCATTTTTATACAGTGAAATATTACATAAAAATCAAAAAAGAAACTACTTCTACACTCAACAACATGGATAAATTTCTCACACACGTAATGTTGAACAAAAGAAGCAAGACACAAAACAGTTCATAGTATATTATTCTATTTACATGAAGTTCAGAAACAGGCAAATTATGGTATCAGATGTCAGAATACTGATTGCCTCTGGGGAGAGGTATTGACTGGGAGAGGGAACTGAGGGAGGCTGCTGACATGTTGGAAATGTTCTCTTTCTTGATTTGGGTGCTAGTTACCTAGGTGTCTACATATTAAAAATTCAGTGAACTACACACTTAATATTACAGACCTAATGCACTTTTCCATAAATGTCAGATCTTAATACAGAAGACAAAATCACAAGTAGAAATCCCTTCACTTTGCCATATATGTATGCCACTCTCATCTCAGTTTTTCTATTGTGTTAATAATCTCACCATCTATAAAGAGTTTTGATAAAAATAGTAGCTATGATGTCTATTTAAAATACAGACCCTGGTCCCATTCTAGATCTCCTGGATTGGAATTTTTAGAGGGGAGAGACTAAGAACTGCCCTTTTAACACTGAAGCTGGAGAAACAGTGCAACAGGGAGAGCACAGGGAGCCTCACCACAGTGAAAGCCTAGCTCCATCCCATCCTCCACCCCAGCTCCAATCACTTCCACTGTTGCATTTTCAAGGCCAGGCTGAAAAATGGAGAGACATTGTGTATTGTTTCAGCCTTGATGCTGGGAAGCAGAAGACTGTCCCTCTTTTAAGCCTTGGCAGAACAAGCCTTACATAGCCGGATGTGCCTTTGTTTGAGTTGAAAGTTCATCTCTTTTTACTTCTTTCCAATATAAAGGAATTCAGGGAATTTGCTTGATCTTTTTTTCCCTTTAGTCATCTTAGTTGAACTGGAGCATTCAGAGTTTCACAGGTTTTTGTTTGTTTGTTTGATTTTTTGGTTTTGAAGGAGTAAAAGAATCTTTGCTTTCTGTTTTTTTTATTACAATATGTTTGCTTCCATATACATTTTTAGTTCTACTGTCATCTGCAGGACAGAATGTAGTTATTAATCAAATCCTTTGTAGCTGACATGAAGAGAGCCGGTCAGTAATGTTCCCACCTTCTGCTTTGCAATAATTTTCTAAGTTAGTAAATGAAGCTGATGGTGGAGGTCAGGGTGGGGGTACTGGACAAGTGGGTAAGAGGGTGACTACTGTATGGGGGTGGTGGCATTGTAATGCCACACTCCCTTTAGTGAACACTGTATACATTTTGGTTATTAGCACATTGTTTGCATAACAATATCCTCAGAGTATGGAATGTGCCACCAGAAAACAAAATAATATGCTGAAATTAATTTTCATCAAAATAAATTAAGTCCTCTTATATGGCTCCCTAAAGAGTGATCACAAATTATCTTGGATCTGCTTTCCAGTGTCAAAGGTTCTTCACCTAATACAGTAAGGTCACCTTAGTGTAGAAGGGCACTTTGTTCAGTTACAAAAAGGTACTCTTCCAGGATAGACAAATTTGCAAAAGGTGCCCCCCCTCTGGCTGATGAAGCCTAGATTTAAGGTGCTTGGCTTGGCACACACACAGATCCCTGGTGGGATTTCAGCCTTTTCTTGTGCTCCCTTTGATGTATGGCTTTGTGCACGGCCCAGCTGTGGGTGGAGACCATTGAACAAGGACAAGGTGGCATGCATTCCTCTCAGCCATGATTTGACTCTGCTGGGGCAGGGTAAGGATGAAAGGACAGGGACACATTTATTATGAGACTAATAAGACAGAGACCTCTACCTAGTTGTGCAGGAAGAGGACCTACTGTTTGTCAGTCTCTCCTGGATTTGTCCCCATTTGCTGATCTTGGACATATTGGCCCTAAAAACTGCAAAAACTCTGGGCATGACCCCATCCAAGCCCCTGCACTAGGAAATCTGATCAAACAAGCATGGCTTCTAGCAGCCTGAGGTTCGGGAATTACCTAGCTTCTCCTTAAATTCTTGTCTGGAAAAGCTCTTGGCTGCCAAAAGAATTACAATGTGCTCCAGTCAACACATGACATAGGCCCTTGACCTCCCATTTCTTAGAACACTTATTTAAAAAAACTTACATTTGTAAATTCTTCCTCTGCCCCTTTAAGATGTATATGTATCTCCACAGCCCAAGAGGGTCTTTGTCAAAGACCTGAAAGCCATTTCTTTGAAATGTAACCAGTAGGATGATAGGGCCTCTTTCTCCCTGGCTCTGTGGGATGACTGAAGCCTAAGTTGGGTAAGTTCCAGTTAGCAGACACAGAAGGCCTAATCACTTGGCATTAATCAATCCCCTTTCCCGCTTTTTGTAACTTCACTTCTCAGCTGTGCTCCTCATTCTCCTTTTAAAATGCCCAGTCATCTTTGCCATATCAGAACTTAGCTTTTTCCTCTATTGCCATAGTTACTGAATAAAATATGTCTTAGTGTCTGGCTTTGTTTCTCTTTGATAATTCTTTTACCGGCTCTTATCCTCTTTCCATAAAAATAATATAACTTGCTGAAATTTAATGTTCTAGTGAGACAGGGACTGTGGGTGTAGTCAGAGTAGGGTGAGGGCCTCCAGAAAAAGCAAGGCAAAATATTTGCAGTCAGAGTAATGTAACTACATGCAAGGAAACCCCCTACCAAAACTCTGTTGAACATTAAGCTCTAGGGTCATTCATTCTTCAGTAAGATCAGTTAATGTTCCCCAGATAAAGAGGAGTAGCACATGTTTTTATTATGCTAATCATTTGTAATCATGTGTAAGATTGACTTTAGCATGGTAAAAGGCCCATGCCTATGTGCTGTCTTTCCTCCTTCAGATCTGATGGAGTGGTTTTGCAAACTGGGCAACTAATTTAGCATGCAGACCCAGCTGTAAACAACATAATAAAAGGCAAGAAGGATTCCACCTTAAAGATAAGATTGAACTTAACTCACTCTTTAGCAAACAATGCCTCAGCCCACCTTAGGGTCAGGCTGAGCAGGTAGCCTTGTTTCATATGCCTCCAGACCAAGATGATGGTATCTCAGGGAGAAATCAACAGAGCAGGGGGTTACTTGTATCAAGTTACATGTAAATATTCTAGGACCGCTTAGTAAGTCCACACCCCTAAGCTTTTTTCATGTTCTCGAGTAATCATCATCTGCCTATAAAACCCCCTAGACAATGCCACACCCCAGGCTGTCTTGTCCCCTCCTGGCGTGAGCCTGGAGCTCTTTCCTCTCACTTTATTTCTAAATAAAAGCCTGTACCTTGCTCTCCTACCTTGAGTGTTTGTAAAGCTCATTCTTCGACTTCATGAACAAGAACCCTGGCATCACTAGCACACATATTTTTCAATGTTGCTATGTAGTTTCCATACATATAACATTAATCACTGTGTATTATGGGTTATGTATCATAAATTTCTTAACAAAAAAGCCCCTTTAATTTTTTATTATTATAAAAGAAAAAGATGTATGTCGCTCTGGGCTGGAGGGGGTCCCCAGCACTGGTCAAGTTCACTCTGGATTTGATGAGACCAAATACGACAATGGAACGTTGGGTGGGTAAAAGGGTTTATACCAAGCTTTATTCTCAAGGTGACAGGTAAAGTGCTAGAGCCGTGACTGCATCTGGCAAGTCCATCTCTGTCTTTGTCTCTGCCTCTGTCTCTGCCTCCACCTCCGCCTCCACCTCTTCCTCTGCTCCAGCCTCTGCTCCAAGCTCTGCCTCCAGCCTCTGCTCTGTACCAAGCACTAGGTAGACCTTTTTATATAGCAACAAAAGCAATATTGGCTTATGCCAATGGGTGTGTAAGCATTAGCCTAGCAGTAAGCCAATTACATGAAGTAGATTAGGGTCAGGTAAGGATCCTGGCCATAGGAACTTCCATTTTCCATACAATGTTCATCATGAAAAAGGAGAAAAATATTATAAATAAAATACATATTGCTTATTCAGTAATCCCTCTACTCAGTTTGCCTCTCTCTAACCCATTTTCCAACCTTTGGTGCTATATCAATTCTTATGGTTTATATATTCTCTGAATATATCTGTATAAGCAGAATTTTAAAAGCAAGAGGGGGATCATACTATTTAAGCAGGTGTCTTTTCTACTTAATAGTTTCCCATGTCATCAAATATCATTCAGGAATGCGATTTAAAGACTACACAAAATTTCATTATATAGATGTACAATTATTTATGTAAAAACTACCTTGGTGGCCTCCCCAACTTTTCTCCACCACCACTGTTTTCCTTTTCCAAGCAATATTGAAATAGTCTTGTAGGCAACTCTTTGTACTCATCCTTAATTAGTCCCTTGCATAAACTCTGAAGGGAGCATTTAACTCACCCATTACTCAAGTCCCTCTTTCTTTGGCTTCTGTGACAACACAACCCCCTTCCCTTCCTAGCCACATCTATGCTTCTTCTGGTGCCTTTTTCTCCCATTCTCCCTCAGCAAGATCATTCATTCCATGGCCTCAAATACCATCCCAATGCTGATAACTCCCCATCTATACCTTCAATCTAGATATTCCCCCCAGCTCCAGTTCTTAAGGATCTCACTATTTTGGATGTCCCCATTTGAATGTCTCACAGCACATAGAACTCAACATAGACAAAATGGGTTTCATGATTATACCTTCCAAATCCTCTTTCTCTAGTGATTAGTTTCAGTAAGCAGCACCACCAACTGCCCAGTGGTTGAAGCCAAAATCCTGGAGGTCTTACATATCTTCTCTATTACACTGTACATTTTGCCAAGACTTGTTGATTCTGTGTAACTCCGGGGGGACATAAGTTCTCATCCCAGGGCAAATTACCTTTGAAGCCAAAAACAGTCAAAGGAAAAATAAAGTGGGAGAAACCCGTTTATTGCTCACAAGCAGTCGTCCACTTCTGTCTTGCCTGTGTCTCTCTCAACCTGGCTGCAAAAAAGGGACCAACCCAACCTCTCCTGTCCAGATACACCCTTGCTCTCCCCACCCTTGTAATCACCTGTTGATATGGATATAGACTTCTTTCCACACTTGGAAGCACCTATTGGTATGGAGATGCACTAAGGCCAGGTGAGAGATTCTGGAAATGTTGCAATTTTACCCACAGCCCACCCCTCCAGAAATCGCGCCTCACAATCTACTTGTTCCTTATCTTCAGCAATGGCTCCTGTGCAAGAAAACTAGAGCACTGTAGCCAGACTAATAACATACAATAACAACAGCAATAAAATTGTGATAATTCTCAAGCTGGAGGATTCAGCTAAATTCAAAGTCCTAGGCAGATTAAGTCCATAGTTCGCCGAATCCACAGGTGGTCAATAGCTGAACAGGTAGAAAGTTCAGAGCAATCATCACACAACAGCTGCAGCCAGGGGATGGGTCCAGGCCACAGAGACTGCAGAAGAAAATAACCTTAAGGGCGATAAGATACATATTTTAATGACACCAGCATAGGCAAATCTTGTCCATCAGGTAGGATCATGCAAGAGAGTGGTCCTGTGGTAGGAGAGTGGCAGGAATGGGATCTTGTCCTGGTCCAGTATACCGGACTTTCACCCCCCTCCCTGTGGGAGTTACAGATGGATCAATATATAGGGCAATGGGAGGTCCATGTTCTGGCGGTAAAGATAAAACAAAACTTCCCCATAAGATGCTCTTACTTCCTGGATGTTTTGGGTACACTACCATGATCTTTTGGGGCCATTCTGCTACTCCAGGAACACACAGGAGGCCACTTCCAGGCCTTTTCCCCAAGGTGACAGAAGGACCAGCCATCGCTGGTCCATGTGTCAAAATATCCAGGGCCACGTCCACTTACCAGTGTCTCCAGGGTTTAATGCAGTTGGGGCTGGTAGCAGGATGTTGCTCTGCTGGCCATATTCTGGCTTCAGTAACTCCTCTTTGGTTTGCACATACAGTTGTATAGGAGAGGCAGCAACATGTGTTAGCATGTCCACAGGGCTCAAGGCTCCTTTTCAGGGCTTCTCATTCAAATGCTGTAGCACTTCAATGAACCATAAGCAAACTGACTAGCCCCATAGACTACTGGGTCTTACTTCAGGTCAGATTTCAACAAACCATTGCACCTCTCTATCATGCCTGCTCCAGTAGGGTTATAGGGTACATGAAACTTCTACTTTATTCCTAATTACTGTACCCATTCTTGTAATGCATTTCCAGTAAAGTGGGTACCTTGATTCCTCTCAATCACCTGCAGTCAGTCAGAGGCTGCAAAGAGATGCTCTAGGCCCCTTTGGTCGTTTGCTGATCTGCATGACATGAAGGAAAAGCAACCTGTGTCTACACAAGTCATGGCATAGTGATATCCCTTCTGATATGGGCAGAGGTCCAGTATAGTCTATCTGCCACCTGACAAGGGGTATCAGTCCTTTTACTATTATCCCATGTGGCTGCAGGACTCAGTGTAAGTCTCTCTTGGAGTACACAAGGCATTCCTTCTGGGCTCTGCTGACTCCTTCAAAGGTCAGTGCCAAGCCCCACCAATGGGCTACAGCCTATATTGTCTTTTGCCCTGCATGCAACAAACACTGATGTAACCATTGGGCTACATCAGAAGCAAGCCTTCCTTTTAGCCAACGAACCTGGGCCAGTGCATCTGTTCCGTCATTTCCTGGGGATGCCAAAGGCAAATGGCCAGTCACATGATATATGGTAACTGTCTTAGTCGGACCAGAGTCCCATAGATCTTGCCACATCTCATCCCCCAAAGGGGCCAGTGACCAACCAACCAGTTGGCATGGTACCATGTCAATAGCCACAGGGTCAAGCCCCAATAGATGACCCAGCTGTCAGAGCAGACAACTACGGGGGGAGGACTCCTGGGTGATCATGAGCCATATGCCCACAACTCAGCCCACTGGCTGCTCTTCTCCTCCCCATCCTATCCATATTTTCTCAGTCTTAGTATGGAAAGCCACAGCCCTCCATTTAGGGGGCTGCCAATGACTGTAGCCATCTGTATACCAAGCATCTTCAGGTATAGGGGCTTTTCCCTTCTGATAAGGACTCTTGACTACCAGTGGTTCAAAAGCAAGTTCTTCTTGCTTTCCACTGGTATATGTCACTGGCCCCAATAAGTGTTTGAGTTCTCCACTTAAGGGGCTAGTAGAGAGGGCACTATGCTGCTGTAAATATGCATCCCACTTGGCTAGGGTAGGCATCTGTGCCATGCCATGCTGTGGCCTTTGGGTTCAATCTCGCATCCACCCTGCCATGGGATAGGTGGTTATTACCTTGATCAGAGCTATTCTGGTGATGGGCTCCGTTGCCAGCAAGACGTGGTACACAGCAGCCAGTTGCTTCTCTATCAAGGTGTACTGGACCTCTGCTCCTTTCCATAGTTGTGACCAGAATCCAATAGGTTGGCATGTCTGTTCAAGCCACTGCCAAAGACCCCATCTATAACCATTTTCGGTCACACGAACATCTAGCTCACAGGGCCTCGATGCATCCATTATACTCAAGGCCTGCACGGCCTAGACTGCTCGCTCAGAAGCAGTAAAAGCAGCTGCCCATGTATCATCCCAGTCCCACCTGATGCCCTTTCATACCAGCCAGTATAAGGGCTTCAGAATTTGTGCCAAGTGTGGGATAAACACTCTGCAGTAGCTCAAAAGATTAAAAAACTCTTGTAATACTGCCACAGTGGTAGGGGTAGGGAAAGCCTGGGCCTTGTTTGTGACTGCTTCTAGGATAACTTCAGTTTTACCCAACCAGACAATCCCCATGAACTTTATAGACAAACCAGGTCCCTGAACCTTGGTGCTGTTCACAGCCCATCCTTTCTCCTTTAGATGTTGCAGTAGTCTAGGAACTGCCCCTTCAAAATCTGCAAGAAAATGAGACATGAGCATGATGTTATCAATGTAGTGATACAGCCGCACCATTTGTGGTTTCTTCCATGTGGCCAGGTCCTGGGCTACGGGTCCATAACAAATGGTAGGACTGTGGAAGTATCCCTATGGAAGGACAGTAAATGTCCACTGCCAGTCTTCCCATGCGAAGGCAAACTGTTCCAGACTTTCCTGTATTATGTCAGTAGAGAAGAAAGCATTAGCAAGGTCCACGACATAATGATATGTTCCCTAGTTCATGACTGAGGGTGTCAATAAGGGCCGCTATAGAGGGGACAGCAGCATGCAAAGGGGGTGTAACCTTATTCAATTCTCTGTAATCCATGGTCATATGCCAGGAGCCATCTGTTTTTTTTCACTGGCTACACCAGGGAATTAAAAGGACTATGAGTTGGCTTTATGGTGCCCACCTTCTCCAGCTCCCGTAGAGTCTCTCCAATTTCCTTGTGCCCCCCAGACAATTTATACTGCTTAGTATTTGTCACCTACCGAGGTACAGGCAGAGCTACAGGCAGGTGCTGAGTATGTCCCCTCAGAACTGCCTTTACCACATGTACCCTCAGTCTGAACTCACCTGCAGTGGTCTGTAACCAAAATATATTCAGAGATTGGAGAAATGTATACAATATACTCCTTTGGGGGTAAATGCCCTATCCCCAGTGGGATTTGGGCTTTCTTCACTCTAATTGCCCTACTGCCACAGCCGTCTATCACAGCAGGGGTCCCAGGAAATTGCTTAGGGTTGCCATAAATCAGAGAACTTTCAGCTCCTATGTCCACTAACACCTGGACACGTTGTACATTCACAGGGGACCAATGAATTGCTAATTCTTCATGTGGTCTCCAGTCCCCAACATTTCCCCCAAGGTGGGGGCCTTGACCCCCACCTCAGTCAAAGCGAAATCCAGTCGTCCTCCTGTGGGGGTATGGGCCCAGGCAGAGCCAGAATACTGTCCCCTAGGAAGACTTGCAGGGACACAGGCCAGACATGGGACTTTGCCTCCAGCTTCTGTGTCCTGAACCTCAGTGGCTGGAACTGCTACTCTGGCTTTAATTGGTGCCACAGTTCTAACAAGATCCTATTGGGCTGCCCATCAAGTTTTTCTTTCACTACCCTGACCTTTATCAATCAACCTACATCTGGGTCCTCAAGACCTTCATGGGGCCCTTTGCAGCTCTCCTTTCAGTCATAGCCCATACTTCCATCCATGCTCTTGTTTCAACCTCACCCAGATCTGCAAAAGTATGAGTAGCCTCACTTATGGGTTGCCCTATGTGGGGGGCA
The DNA here is from genome assembly GCA_032199065.1 of Smutsia gigantea. NCBI lineage: Eukaryota > Metazoa > Chordata > Mammalia > Pholidota > Manidae > Smutsia > Smutsia gigantea. The sequence continues at coordinate 205,145 of JAVSCE010015101.1, read as the reverse complement.
AGAGTAGTCACTAGGGACCCAAAGAGAGATGAGGAAGCTGTATGGAGCACTAGATTTCTCATTCCTACAGTGAACAAACTCTTCATTGGGTCCTGGGGGTCCATTTATAGGTGATATTTTTCATGCTGAGCTCCCATGGCACCTGCTGGAGCTCTGCATACGTTTTCTAGCTAGTGGGTAAGTATGGTAAATCACTGATTAGGCCAAACTGCCCTGATGGCTGCTGTCAGCCAATCCAGAAGCACCTGATTTCCTGAGGTGTGACAGGCACTTTGCAACTGCTGCCAGAGGGAAGGGTGAGTTGTCAGAGAAGTCAGTCTACCTATTTCAGAACCTGTGATAGCAATGTTTTCCACCCCCATATCCCAGAGATGGAAAAGCCATATAGGCAGAGGTTCTGACAGCTTCTGCCAAAATCCCATGCTCATGTCCACCAGATCATCCTGGGTATAGGGACAGAGCATGGAGTACTCCACAACGTGGGGAGAGGGAGGCCCCTCTCCCTGAGGAGCCTGCTGTTGTTGCTTTTTTACTTTCTTAATTATAATCTGGAGGGCCTTTAATAGGGGAGGGACTGGTGCCTCAGGTGGTGGCCCCGGCAACAGTTCTGCCCTCAGCTCTACTACCTCATCCTCCCCCAACATCTCCTCTACCACCTCTGGGGCTGAAGGCACCACTCCTTCCTTCTCCTCCCCAATGGCCTCCTGCAACTTGGATTCCCCTGCTGCCTCCTCCCTCGCTGTTAATGTATCTTCCAGGAGTGCAACCCATCTTCCCAATAACTCTCTCTCTTTCTTAAGGGCATCCGATAGGTCATCGCCCAGTTTTTACAGGCAATGCTGAGGTGTGTCTCTCTCCTGCCAAAGTGTGTCTCCCTCCTTGATAACCCTTTCTACTATCTCAAAAAACAAACATCCCATAGTTCCGGCTGCTACATGGCCACTCACAGCCTCTAAGTGGTCTTGTATTTTACGGAGGGCTAATTCCACAGCTTCCAGTGTCTCCACCCTTCCCCAGTTGAAGGGCCCACCAGTCTAGGAGGTTCTTTACCCCTAGACCAGTTTCCCACTAGGGGCTTCCCAAGTGGAAGCCCCAGGGATAGGGGGCTTTTGGGTGAAGCCACACCATCTACCACTGTAGTCACCTGGGCTTCCCCACCATCCCTATGAGACAGGGACCATGGGCTTAGACAGAGTAGGGTGAGGGTCTCTGGAAAAAAACAAAGCAAGATAACCATTGTGAGATTTGCTTTGGCCTGCTGGGTGGCCCAGCTTATTTTTCTAACTTTTCCCAAGTGCTGCTTTTCTTCCTCCAGCCCTAAACAAATGATCTGTTGCAACTTGGGCAATGTAGCAAGCAAGCCCCAAACTACTGCAAGCCCAAAACAACATAGTAAAAACAGGAAGGATTCCATCTTAAAACCCAATTAGTTAAAAAGTAAGACAATAACTCCGCCCACCTTGGGAGCAAAGCAGGCAGCCTTGGGTGATATGCCCCCAGACCAGGAAGCTGCTCTCCTGGGAGGAAATCAGAGAAGTAAAATTCTTGTAAATAACCAGGAAGACTAATAAGAAACTTAGTGATTCTTCAAAAGTATTTGAGACCACTTAGCAGGTGTACATCCCTAGTACTTTGTCTCTCAACTGCCTATAAAACCCCTGGACAATGCACCACCCCAGGACTCTCTTGTCCCTTCCTGGCTTGAGCCAGGAGCTCTGTCTTTTCGCTTTCTCTCTGAATAAAAGCCTCTGCCTTGCACTCCTACCTTGACTGTTTGCGAAGTTCATTCTTTGGCTCCATGAACAAGAACCCCAGCATCACGTAGGGGCAGCCTGCCCAAGAATTGCACCCATGAAGACAGATTTTGAGTTCAGAGGTCCTGCTGACTACTGCCAGGTATAACTCTGGGGGGAAGAATAAGTTCCCAGCCTGGAGCAAATTATCTTTGAATCTGAAATCAGTCAAAAGGAGAAATAAAGTAGCAGAAACTCATTTTATTGCCTACAAGCAGTTGTCCACTTCTGTCTCACCCATGTCTCTCACAACCTGACTGCCAAAAAGGACCCCACCCAACCTCTCTGGTCCAGATATGCCTTTGCTCCCCCAACCCTTGTAATCACCTATTAGTATGGAGATGGACTACTTCTTTCCACCTTTAGAAATACCTAATTATGTGGAGATGCACCAAGGCCAGGTGAGAGATTCTGGAAATACTGCAATTTTACCCATATTTTACTTCCATCTTTGGAGTCTTAGAATCCACTTACTCTTCATCCTCACTTTGACCTCTAGACCAGACTGTCCAGATTAATTTATCAGTTCTGTAACTGGCTCCCTGCCTCCAGTCTTATTTTTCAATTCATTTTCCACATTGCAGCCTGAGAAAATGTGCTGACAAGTACAGGTGGTTGTGTTAGTCTTGAAACAAACATTAAATACTTCTCCATTGCCCTTGGGATTGAGTGTACTCCTTCCCCATGTGTAAGTCCAGGGAGAGGAAATCCCAGGGCAAAATACCTCTAAAAACCAAAATCAGTCAAACGGAGAAATAAAGTTTAAAACCCATTTATTGCTTACAAACTGCAGTCTGGGGCTGTTTCTCTCTCCTGCTCCCACAGAAGCAAAACCATCAAGCCCTCCCCCTCACCTCTCAGGTACAGATAAGCTCTCCCCATTGCCCAGGTAATTACCCATTGCTATGGAGATGAACTTCTCTCCACCCTTGAGGAATGATGCAAATGCACTAAAGCCATACTTTCCACCTCTGAACATCTATTGATATGAAGATGTACTAAAGCCAGGGGAGATATTCTGGAAATATTACAATTTTGCCCACACCATGGTTGACCAGGACTTTAGAAAAGAATAACTGGTCCTGCCTGCTTTTCCAGCCTCTTTTCTTGACATTCCATACTCTGTTAAAAATGCTAGTTGTCTTATCAGTTCTGCCAGTAAGCCATTATTCTACAGGCTACATCCACATTTCCTGCTGGCTCTGGCTGTCCCAGTCAACGTGTTATCACATCTGAAGTTTATCTAGCATAGTGCATGGCGTAACAGACATTTCAAAGACATGCGTTAAGCTAATCAATGTATAAATATTGGGTGAGAGGGTGCTAATATAAATGTTTTCTAGAAGTTGAATGTATATTAACAGAGAAGCAGTATAGTTATTATGCCAGGGTTCTTGTTTGCGGAGTCAAAGAATGAGTTTAGCAAACACTCAAGGTAGGAGAGCCTGGGAGAGGCTTTTATTTAGAGACAGTGAGAGGACAGAGCTCCTGGCTCAAGCCAGGAGGGGACAAGAGAGCCCGTGGTGATGCTTTGTCTAGGGGTTTTAAACGGCTAGGGATGCAGAATGGTCCCTAAATGTTTATCTTTGAAGAGACACTAAGTTTCTTATCAGTCTTCTGGATTATTTTGCAGAGTTAACACAAGAAATTTACTGCTTTGATTCTTTCCCAGAATAGCAGCTTCTTGGTTTGGGAGCATATTAATCAAGACTGCCTGCCTGCTCGCAAGGTGGCCTGGGTTATTGTCTGTTATGTTAAGAAACCTATTTTTGGGGGTTTTAAAATGCAATCTTATCTTTAAGATGGAATCTTTCTTGTTTTTACTATGTTGTTTGTGACTGGGCTCGCTTGCTATATTAATTGCCCAGGTTATATAGTAATTGATTAGTGGCTGGAGGAGGAAAAGCAGTATCTGGGTAAAGTTAAAGAAGATAAGCTGGGCCTTTAAGCAGGCTAAAGTAAATTTTACAATAGCCTCATTTAATCGACACAATGAAGACATTGGCTATGCTGACCTCATTTTCTTGTCTGGGGATATTCAAACATTCCAGGTCAAGTTACTCCTGGCTTTTTAGTTTTAACTAATCTCACTGAAGAATGCTTATATTCCTAGTTTGATATTTTACTTTAGAGAATCAATGTGACTCTGACTTTGCTTAATTGTTTAATACGGAGTTCTGGAAGGGGTCTTTTTCCAGAGGCCCTCACCCTACTCTGACTACACCCACGGTACCTGTCTAGTTAGGTCTATAGTGTCTAAAGTCTAAGTAATTCAGTATGATGATCAAATTCTTCCTCTGTCACCTTGGTTAATTCCTTTACTTCTCTGAACCTCAATTTTTTCATCTTTGAAATGAAGATGCAGTACCTACCTTAGATAGCACAGGGATTAAATAAGACATCTTAAGTATTTTGTAGTGTAGGGGAGGAAAATTTTCTTCCCTTCTAGGTTCTTTGGCTTGTCTAATAATTAAATTGACATAAAACAGATTAACAGGAGAAAAACAAATTTAATTATATACATATATGTATGGGAGCCCCACAAAGATATGAGAGGCTGCCCACACTCAGGCAATTGAGGTTTGCATAGCATCCTGAGCTAAGGAGAGGGGGGGAGACAAATTCACAAGAAAATGGGAAGAGCAACTGTTTGGCAAACACGTTTGCCATGCCCTTTGGAAAAGTCTTTCTTATGTAAAAGAAGTTATCTTTGGTAATGCCTCTCTTCTTGGTACCGATACCCAGATACCCTATCTAAATGCTTTAGGCAGTTAAGGGGGAGCTTAAAAGCTGTTCTTGAATCTATTGGCCCTTGATTGTCTTCAGCTATTAAAAATGCGCATGCTAAAGTGGCACACTTTGGGGTGGCCTGCTCTGAACCCCATTGGTGCTCTCTCTGGCATGTAAGTGTTTAGTAAGTGTAATCTAGCAATAATGACAACTGTGATCATGCAAAATACATTGCCTGCAGATGGGTATTTTGTTTTGCATGCCAACCTATTATAGAGTGTATGGCTATTTCAATAAGCCTTGCCAGTAGCTATTAGAAATTAAAGATAATACCTCTTATGGGCTGCAATAAGATAGGCAAAACCTTTAGATTTCTTTGATTAATAGCAATGTACTTATTATTAGACATTCATGGCATTTATACATTTTGGCTTTCTTTAAAAAATGCTTTCATGACATCTTCATGCACATAACTTTTTTTCTTCTTCTTCCTAACAGTTTCCTTTGGATAAATTTCCAAGAGTGGTATTATGGGTAACAACACATTTACATTTTCATCTCTTTTGATATGTATCACCAGGATGCTTTCTATAAAATACAGACTACTTACTCTAATTTTAGGATCCCTGTTTAACATCCTAAGTCTTCTACTTATTTTTAATTAAAAATGAAAAACATCATTACACTTTTCTGTGTATTCTTTCTGTACTTGGCATGGTGATCACTTTGGCCAGTAACTTGTTTCCTGACTATGACAGCTACTTGTCAGCTTTTCTTACAGTGATAGTAGAGACTTAACTGAAGTCATGTGTGAACTGTGTAAAATCAAATGCGCTATATGGTTAAATATAAGATATTCTTTTCATCATCAGGAATTGATGTGTTTTCTTCACCAAACACTGGGTAGGTAAGTCAAAGAGAGCACTGACTTCTGCAAAATGAGGTTACAACAGCAAAATCAAAGAATAGTGTCTTTTTAGTATAGTATATGTATGTTATAGAGAGTGTTCTTTTTTCCAGCTATGTTAAGGAGACAGCATTTAGCTTTGATTCTTAGGATTGCATTTGTTGGCAAGTAACAGAGAAGAGTGGAGGTAGGCAGTCAGGAACTGGTGTGGCTGCTCCAGAATGTCCTCGTTATCCCAGGTTCCTATCTCTTGACTCTGGCTTGGTTAATGCATGGATTTCCTTCTTGTTGTCAGCTCATAGTTACAAGAGGACTGCTTTGATCCCAGATTTAAGCCTTCCTTCAAGATAGGAAGAAGAAAAAAGTACAAATCACAAAGGCAAAGGGATATCTAAGATTTGAGTCGGTCCTTTTTTTATCAGGAAAACAAAAGCTTTCTTCGAAGTCATACTGAATAGTTTTCTGCTTACATTTCATTGGCTGAGATGATCATAAATGTATCCAAGCTAAAAGAGGAGTTTGGGAGGAAAACAATTTTAGCTGGGCACACCGCCACCCTGAAAATTGGGTCTGTCAGAGAAGAGGGGAGAAGGATATTGATCAGGCACCTTGCAGTATCTTCCATGGAGGTAAATACTATTTTTTTTCATTAGTAGTATGAGAAATACCACATGTTCTCTTAAATGCAAAGGAAACTTAACACTCTGTCTTCTATTAGACCAAAGCAAAGCAGAAGAAACAAATGTAACGAAGCTTCTCAAACCTGTTCCTTCTCTCCTTCTTCAGGTGGTTCTGTTTTCCTCAGTGTATAGTCACTCAGGAATTTGAAATCTGCAGATAGTAGTGGTGTTTGACAAAGAAACCCTATCAAAATACTGATTTTAATCTCAAAAGCATTCCTGTGACATATGTATCAGAGGAAGACATAAAGTATTCCTGGATGTGGAGTCCCTTTTCTAGTACAAGCATGAGAGAGTGCATTCTCATTTTCTTTTGCTATGACTGCCATTATTAGCTAACTTGTTAACTAATTTGTTAGTATCAGATTTAGAACTCCCTGGGCTGCCTCAGTCCTTAAAACCTTCCCACTGTGATTTTATGAATTTAAAACTTATATTGTATCATTCGAACCTAATTCTACCCATTTAAGTCTAATGGAGGGTTAAAGCTGGTGATGAATCTTTTCTGAGGAAATGTGTTTCTTCCTCTCACTAAATAAATAAAACGTATTGTACTCTGAAACTTGAAAAAAAAACTTGGGAGCAATTACCCTTAAAAGTTGTCAAAATTTTTTTCTTTCTAATTTACAGGTTAATACATTTTTTCTTAGTATTTATCACAAATTTTACAAGGTTTCTTTCTAAGGGTTTAATTCTCTCATGTCCAGGAAAATACTCCTAGATCTAAGAAATCATTTAAACATGAAGGCACTGGGTATCTGGTATGTTTTAGGGCTTCAAAAGCAAAATTCAATCTTATGACATAAGACATTGTGTACATGATAGGTAGTAGAGAATACTGGTTAAAAGAGTGTGCTCTTGAGCCAAACAGCCAGGATTATTAACTGTGTGACCATGGGCAAATTACTTAGCTTCTCTGAGTGCCTCAATCTCCTCTTACGTAAACTGGGGATAACATTAGTATGTGCCTCGAAGGACGGTTATGAGAATTAAATGAGTTAATGTCCACAAAGAATCCACAAAGAAGTTAGTAGAGTGTCTGGCAATTCATTAGCAGTCAAAAACATTAGCCATTAGGAGTTCCTCTTTTCCAGTACAATTTAATTCCAGGTCATTTGTATTAGCAACCTCCAACCTCCAGTGCTGTGGCAAACTTGTCTTAAAATGGTTCTACTCCCTTTTTAACATATACTGGAAATGCAGAGAACTCAACATATTTCCTTCTGCTTATAACTTAACAAATAAAGCAAGCATATGCAAAAACATAAGCCAAAGCAATAATCCTTTTACTCTCTTCAAAACTTTTTAGACAAAAGCTTCAAAGCCTATTTCAAAATATTTTGGTAGCAATTTTCAGTATATATTCATCTGTTAACTCATTTTTTAGTTCTTTGCCCAATAGAGCTCACGGATCCTCTGAGTGTGGGTAAATACACAAGCAAAATTTAATGTACCTCAGCCAAAGAGGGAAGTAAATGATTTTTTTCCTCTTAAATAGGAAGCTGCAACATGTTTCAAGTAGAGAAAAGAGAATGAAGCCAGGGTGGTCTCACTGGATGCTCCTAACCTACGAAGACAGCACTTCTTTTCTAGGTCTCAGCAGGGAGGACCCTTGCCACAAGAAGACAGCTGGATTTAGCCGCCTGGGTGAGAAGGCCATTGGCCCTCTCTTTTGAGCTGAGTGGGTGTGTTAGTAAGGAAGGAATTCAGCTCCGTGCCACAGGGAAGTCAGATATAGTGAGGCGAGAAACCAAATTCAAGAAAGCAGTTTTAATGCACTCTGTATCGAATAATAGAGCAGGCCTGATTAAGGTGTGACAGGCCAGGATGTTCTTTCTAAGCCTTCTTTTATGTTGCTTAGGCAGGGCAAAAAAAGTCCTTGATTGACAGCTCTTGGCCCTCTAGGTTTGTTCTGATTGGTGGAATGAGAACATGGGCTGTGCTGTGCCTGTGCTTCTGATGTTTCTTATCTGGCGAGACCCTGAAAATTTCCTGAGTCTTGGACCCTGGGGCTGCAATCTGATTAACTCCTTGAGTCATTTTTGGGGGCCCCTCCCTCTTTTTCATCCCACTCACTTCTTTCTGCCTAACAGGTGTAGTTCTGATTCCAAACAGCATGGCCAGAGTTGTGGGAGACAAGCCTTCCAGGTACAAGTACCCACCAACTAAAAAATACGCTAAAAGCCAATCACACTCATGTATTTCCAACATTATAAAAAAGTTGTATTGGCTAGCTTTACACTAAGGCCTAAGACTTCAACACCTGTAGTATCTGGTACTCAAAAAAACTGTATCTTCCCAAAGTAGCAATTATTTGGGATTACCCTGGGGTCTCCTACTTACAGCTCTACAGGTATAAACTCAAGTTTATATACATATATACATATATATACAATTTTTCATTTAAGGTTTGCTGTGGATAAAACCCAACTATTAAAAATTCCTGCTCAATTAAATTTAGTTCATTGTTGAGGTCCACTAAAAATGGTAAGTGACGTATAACACTTAAGATTTCTGCTAATATAAAAATTAAACATAACATGAGGTTGATTCTCATGAGTAACTTGAAGCAGAAAAGTCTACTTGATTTTAAAAAATGAGTCAAATATATCTCTATAAACATATTCTTCGAACTCTTTGATCTCGTTGATAATTAGTAAATTCGTGAAATGGTATTGTGATTACTAAATATTTCCAAAGGATGAAGGAAGCAATTTCAAATTTACTGGATAAACTGAAAGCAGTATCATGGCTCCTGGATGATGAGCTTATTTTCCAGAGTTTATGTAAAACATTACAGAAATGCAGTGCTGCTCCTCAACACGTCTTAACCATATTTAAACCATGACACGCATTAGTTTTAAGAAATCTACCCTGCTTTTTAGGTACCTGAGAGCCTACCTTTCCTCCATAGGACTGTAATTAGCAAAAGGTCCCTAGGCGCTAAAGGCATCAGAAATGAGTCGAAAGGGGAAGCAAAGGAGGGTGAAGCTCCCGTCCTCGGTCTGGGTCAGGCTTAGTTCCTGTGTGCAGATCCTGAAAGAGAAACAGTTAACGCAGGAATTTAGTAATTCCTTGTTATCTCAAGATGGAAGTCCGGGCTCCTGGGCTAGTGCAGATGGTGAAAGGAGCGTTCGACTTCTATTCTGCATTTTCCTAGGTGGCGTTGGGTTTAGAAAGGAGGTGGCGTGGCAGAGGCCGGCGGTCCTCGCCCGCGCCCTCCGCATGCCTGCCCGGAGGCCGGGATGGTTTCGCACACCCAGTGTACATTCCCGGGGGGGCCGGGGGGGGGCGCCAGCCTGGAGAACTCCACTGGGGTGTGCAAACGGGATTCTGCGAATGTTGACATTCAGGGAATACGCAAATCCTGAGTCGTAGTCCCCGCAGTTTACCCACACCTATTTTTATATCTAAGCCAAGGTCACTCTTTAACGCCTGGCCTTAGCCCTGAGCTGGGGCGTCGCGCTCTGTCGTAGGCAACCAGGGCAGGGAGAGGGGGCGCCGGGGGCGAGGCAGTGGCCGCGTGGCGTCCCCAGGCTGGCCGAGCTCGCACCTGCCCGACCGCCGCCTAACAGTCGGGCCCCGAGGGAGGCAGGGCGGCGTCCCCGGCGCCGAGGAGGGGCCGAGCGGCGCAGGCGGGGGGGATTCGCGGTGGGCGCGGACGCGGCGCGGCTGTAAAGGCTGGAGGCGCTGCGGCGCGAGTGCGTCACGCCGGCGGAGGGCACGGTGGGCTGCGGCCGACCCGCCGACGAGGAGCCCGCCGACCCGGGCGAGGGGAGGCGGCCGCACTCGCCCTGGCAGCCGCGAGCGGCGCGGCGGGGACCGGCCGGGGGTCGCCAGCGCTCAGCGGGCTCCATTCATTCCCGCGGCTCCGCCTCCTTTCCCGGGGCGCGTCCGAGGTGAGTGCGCTGACCGTTCCGGGCGGGGGCCGCGGGCTGAGGCCAACGCTCCCTCGGTCGGCCCCGCCGGCTCCGGCCCCTCGCCTCCGCGGCCTCCAGCTGCTGGCCGCCCAGCGGACTCGGCCGCGGCGCAGGCCCACACGCCCGCCGCCCTGGCCCCCGGCGTGCATGCAGCTGCGGACAGCCGGCCGGGTCCGCGAGGAGCCCTCAGGTGTGCCGGCCTCCGCGGCAGCGCCACCATTTTGTGTGAGGGAATGCCTCCTTCTTCCTCCGCTCGCCTTCGATCGCGTTCCGTTTCCCAGCTGCCGCTGGCTGAGCTCCTTCCTCTCCCACTTCCCCCACCTGGAGCCTTCAGCTCTTCTGGATAGCGGCGGCTGGGTGAAAAGTGGTCCTGGTGAGGTGTCGAACTGAAACGTTTAGGCACGGATTCAACCGCGCAGGTGGCCTCCAGAGATGCTCTGACCACCTACCTCTCTTACCTCTACCTACTTTTGGAATAGGTATTATATAGATTCTCTTCTAGGAAGCAGATCATTGCAATTTTATTCTAATTCTTAGCTACTCATTATGCAGTTTTCAGGGCCTGCGCCCCTGGAGGTGGATGGGTGAAGCATTGAGCCTGGGTTGTTTATGGCTCAGGGATCTGGAGTACATTCACTCCCATTATTGTCCTTTGGGAGAAATGATGAAACATCTTTCTCGCTTTTCAGTCTCTGGAAATTGGTGTGGGTATTGTATCTGGAGTAGATTCTAAGATAACCACCTGAAGCAGACCCCTTCCCCCGTTGAGAGATCCTTTCAAAACCTCAATTAAAATGCTCACGTGTAAGGATATTTGAGGAGGTTGGGAAGGAAAGGACAGGTTACTAAAAGACTACGGAAAGGAAAAGTAATCGTGATTCAGAAGTGTTACACAATTTGTCAGTTTCAAGATTCCTGAGAATTTGGTAATTATTGTTTTAATTTATCTCCTTGCAAGTGTACCTGAGTACCTAGTGGATTATACTCGTGCCATTTGTTTTTTCTCACTGCATCACGGACCGGGATTAAAATCCGGAGTGATGGCTGTTGCGTAATACCACATTTCGGCCCTAAAGGGAATTCACCACAATGGATATGGCTTTAATGTACCATGTATCATGTATCATCTGCTTGTATTTATTTATGTATTGCACATAAGATGTACAGGTTATTTTGCAAGCTGTATCCTGTTTTTCTCCTACAAGACGAAAGATTTTTAGTGAGTAAGACGAACCACACTAAGTTATTGTGTTTTTTGGCAGGGGGAAGGGGAAGGACAGGGAATGAAATGATGAGAGGTACCTGGGAAAAATCCATGTGCAGTAAGACTTCCAGTATAAAATAGAGGCTTTCATGGAAAACTTGTAGTTGTCATAGTGGACTTCTCTCTTTGAATTTATGATGAGAATTCATTTAGGGAGCACAAATAGCCTATATGAGTAGCAATATTAGCCTGCCGCATGAATAATTATGAGATGCTTTACCTGTGGATTTACGGTTCTGAAAAGGTCCAAATTAGTCTAACCTTTGGCATAGTATTCAAGTCATTACAAATGGCCTAATTTTTCTAATAAATCTACTATGTACATCAAACAAAGGGCTCAAGTCTTATTTGGAAAAAACAAACTTTATAGTTAGATGCTTTGGGTAGTAATATTTCAGTGTCACTCTACTTATGAAATTCTCTAAACCTTTTTTCTTCCGCTAATTTTCTCTACAAATGGTGATTCTATATCATGTACCTTCCCTATCAGAGATGTCATGTCTCATTAAGGACATGTTCTAGGGGGAGAATTAGGAAGGTGAAGGGACCTTTCATATTGAGAGAGGAGTCATATTTTAGGAAATTTAAGTAAGCAGAGATTGCCTGCGAGGGATTGCAGGTGTCCTGATCGGATCTATCCCAGGTCCATGGGGAAGGCTCTTTCCAGCAAGTTCAGCTCTGAGTCAAACATAGTTTCTATACCTTTACATTGATTCTGTAAATACACATGTCAGACAGGTTCACTGAATTGTACTATTACATTTGAGTAACTAGGATTTGGAAGTGATTTTGGTGTGCTTTTCATTTAATTTAGCATGAGAATTTGAGCATTGTTTTACTAGTTGAGAAATCGGAAAGAAAACAATAATGTTTTTCTCCATTAGCTCTTACCTTTTTAACCCTTTTAAAGCCTTACGTGTGATATCTTCAGTTGTTTGCCTAGATATGCAGACACTTAATTTTTAAAAGTAATTAGAATGTAAAAGGATTGAGTATTCTGGCAGAGGTTCAAAAAAATAATTTACCAAGCATTCTATTAGAAAGCAACAAATTACCCAAGGTTAAATTTTTAAAGAAAAGTTGTCATGATTTAAAGTGATCAGGAAAAAGCTGAATAATTTACTAGAGACTTCATAAAATAATTGTTAGATCAGTTGAATTTGGGAGCTGGTATATGGGCCAGAAAGTTTGTGACTTACCTGTTCTTTGAGTCAGAAAGTTTGTGACTTATCCAGATACCTTTTTTTTTTTTAAAGAATATCATTTGTTACTTCCTGCTCCAATGAGATGTTAGTTTTAGGCTATGCCAAGATAACTTTCATTTATTCAGTAAACACTTAGTGTCTATTGTATGTTGGGGCACAGAACAAATAGGCCCACCCTCATGGAGTTCTAGTTTAGTGAATATGAGGATTAAAATGTTAAAGATTACTTGAGATCTAAATGCACAAAGATTTTTGTAAATATGAATTGGGAACAAATCAATTCAGTACTTGCATTTAAAGGAAATTGGCGGTGGTGGGGGAGGGGCCCCTGCATTTATGGTAGTAGTGTAGAGGAGAGGGTTTGGTTGCAGAAAACACGAAGTAGAATGGGGAGAGAGTTGTCAAAGGAGAGAAACTTCAAGCAGCAGAAAGTGGTTGGTTAAGGCTGGTCTGGGTCCAGTCTGTTGTAAGGTCAAGGAAGTGAGAATGAAAATAATCCATTGAATTTGGGGGTTGTGGGTTTATTCGAGGCTTTTAGATAGTGATAAGGGGAGCAGCCAGTTTAGGAATGAAAGGCGTGGTCACAATGTCAGTGAGCTTGAATTTTTGTTACACAATGATTGATACAGTAATAAACTGTACTGACAGGAATTTTACAGTCTAAAATCTTTTATACATATGTATCAGTGCTTTTAAGTTTGGATTGGCCCCTGATATACTTGATTAACTTACTCTGATTCTTAAGTTAACAGTAGTTATTGTACAGAGGCTGTATAATTTCACAATTTAAGCTGAAGGGATATAGGTTTGAATGCTCGCTTTTGTTAAGATACTAAGTCTCTCTGGGCCTCAGCTTCGTCTTCTGTAAAGGAATAGTTATAACAAACTAGTTCAGTGTTCAACTTTTTTCCCTTTTATTATCTTCTATATAACTTCTATATACCTACCCTATGCACAACACTTTGTTGAGGTACATTTCGAAGCAGTAATTCACTTTTTCATTTTTAAGATTGTGACTTATCAACTTGTCAGTCAGAGCTTTTGCTTTGCATGAGATAAAGTATAACCTCTTTATGGCTTTTGTGGATCCCAGACTAAGAACCTATCTTTTAATTTTAGATCTGGTCCTATTTTCTGTTATTTATGCTCATGAGTGGAAAATATAGCTAAATTTAGTGAAAACAACCACATGTTAGAAGTCTTGATATTTGGCTTTAAAATAGAAAACATACCTAAATGTACTGGAAATAAATTTCAAGGTTGAGGCAATTTATTGATAATATTTTTTAAATTCAAAAAATTGAAATGATTCTGAATAAAAAATTTTGTTTGGAGAATACTCTGTACCTGAGTAGCTTTTCAGAATGGCTCTTTTAAAAAGGCAGTTTTATTTTATAAAATTATACATATGGCTTTACAATTTCATATACAAATGACCTCTGGTTCTCATTCTGACACTGAAGTCTATGGACCTTTGCCCTCCTTTCCAGAATCTGATACTAGCTTGGATGGAGACGGGAAGTTCTTGTGCCTGTACTTACAATGGGTGAAGAGATATTTCTCCTAACTGGATACGGGGTTGGAGTGTACCAGCTGTAACTAAGAGTGCTCTTTGACCAGCTGGTTAGCTGCTCTGTTTTATGCAGCGTGATTAATTTGTGAGTAGACTTCATTGTTGGAAAGGTCCATTTCTTTTACTTTTTAGAGATACAGAACAAGTCTAAGTTTTCATCTGTTTATTGACTCTTCAGATATTTGAAGGATTACTTTCTTGCCTCCCTCCCCCAATAATACTTCCCCTCACTAATCTCTCCCAATTCCTGTTCCTTATTTACTGTACTATGGTTTCCAGATCCCCTGACCATCCTGGTTGTTTTCCACTGGAGGCATTCCAGTTTTTCACTGTGCTTTTTCTTAAGATGTGATCCTTGGATTGGAGTAGAAAACTGTAGGTGCTGTCTGACCCTAAGTGGGACAGGGATACTTTGCCACCTCTGGATCTAAAGTTGTAATGCTAAGAATGTAGCCCTGTTCTGTTTTTTTTTCTTTTTCTTGAAGTATGATTGATATACAAACTTACATTGGTTTCATATATACAACACTGTGGTTCCACAGTTACCCATATTATTAAATCCTCACCCCGACTAGTGCAGTTGCTATCAATGTAGAAAGATGTTACAGAATCATTAACTATATTCCTCATGCTGTACTACCATCCCCCTGACCATCTTATATTATAATTGAGAATTTTTGTGGGCCTTACTCCCCCTTGCCCTCCCCACCTCTATGGTAACCAGTATTCACTTCTCAGTGTCTAGAGTCTACTACTGTTTTGCTCATTCTGTTTTTATTCCACAAATAAGTGAAATCATATGGCATTCGTCTTTCTCCACCTGGCTTATTTCACTGAGCATAATATACTCTAGGTCCATCCATGTTGTTGCAAATGGCAGGATTTCTTTTTTCCTTATGGCTGAATAGTATTCCATTGTGCATATGTACCACACCTTCTTTATCCATTCATCTACTGATGGACACTTTGGTTGCTTCCATTATCTTTGCTATTGTAAATAATGTGGTGATAAAAACATAGGGGTACATGTATCTTTTTGAATCAGGGATTTTGTTTGGTTTGGGTAAATTCCTAGAAGTAGAATTCCTGGGTCAAATGGTATTTCTATTTTGAGTTTTTTGAGGAACCTCCATACTGCTTTCCACAATGGCTGAACTATTTTACATTCCCACCAGTAGTGTAGGAGGGTTCCCCTTTCTCCACATCCTCGCGAACTTCGGTAGTGGCCATTCTAACTGGTGTGAGGTGATATCTCATTGTGGTTTTAATTTGCATTTCCCTGATGATGAGTGATGTGGAGCATCTTGTCATGTGCCTTTGGCCGTTTGAATTTCTTCTTTGGAGAAGTATCTGTTCAGGTACTCTGCCCATATTTTAATCAGGTTATTTGGTTTTTGGGTTTTGGGTGTTTGAATTCTTTATATATTTTGCATGTTAACCCCTTACTGCTTAAATCGTTTATGAATATGTTCTCCTATACTGTGGGAAGCCTTTTAGTTGTGTCGATGGTATCCTTTGCTATACAGAAACTTTTTAGTTTGATGCAGTCCCATTTGTTCATTTTTGCTTTTGTATCCCATGCCTAAGCAGATGTGTTCAGAAAAGTTGCTCCTGTTTATATTCGAGATTTTTTTTGCTATTATTATTTTTTTTTGGGGGGGGGTTATTTTATTTTATTTTTGTAATTTATTTTTGGTATCATTATTCTACAATTACATGTGCGATATTATGGTTATTTATTTATTTATTTATTAATAATTTATTTTGGTATCATTAATCTACAATTACATGTGCAATATTATGGTTATTAAACTACCCCTTCATCAGGTCCCCCCCACCAACCCCATTACAGTTACTGTCCATCAGCATAGTGAGATGCTATAGAATCACTACTTGTCTTCTCTGAGTTGCACAGCCCTCCCCGTACCCCCCCAACATTACATCTGCTAATCGTAATGCCCCTTTTTCCCTCTTAGCCCTCCCTTCCCACCCATCTTCCCCAGTCCCTTTCCCTTTGGTAACTGTTAGTCCATTCTTGGGTTCTGTAAGTCGGATGCTGTTTTGTTCCTTCAGTTTTTTCTTTGTTCTTATGCTCCACAGATGAGTGAAATCATTTGATACTTGTCTTTCTCCGCCTGGCTTATTTCACTGAGCATAATACCCTCTAGCTCCATCCATATTGTTGCAAATGGTAGGATTTGTTTTCTTCTTATGGGTGAATAATATTCCATTGTGTATATGTACCACCTCTTCTTTATCCATTCATCTACTGATGGACACTTAGGTTGCTTCCATTTCTTGGCTATTGTAAATATTGCTGCGATAAACATAGGGGTGCATATGTCTTTTTCAAACTGGGCTGCTGCATTCTTAGGGTAAATTCCTGGGAGTGGAATTCCTGGGTCAAATGGTATTTCTATTTTGAGTGTTTTGAGGAACCTCCATACTGCTTTCCACAATGGTTGAACTAATTTGCAGTCCCACCAGCAGTGTAGGAGGGTTCCCTTTTCTCCACATCCTCGCCAACATTTGTTGTTGTTTGTGTTTTGGATGTTGGCCATCCTCACTGGTGTGAGGTGATATCTCATTGTGGTTTTACTCTGCATTTCTCTGATGATTAGCGATGTGGAGCATCTTTTCATGTGCCTGTTGGCCATCTGAATTTCTTCTTTAGAGAAGTGTCTATTCATGTCCTCTGCCCATTTCTTAATTGGATTATTTGCTTTTTGTTTGTTAAGGTGCATGAGTTCTTTATATATTTTGGATGTCAACCCCTTATCAGATACGTGATTTATGAATATATTCTCCCATACTGTAGGATGTCTTTTTGTTCTACTGATGGTGTCCTTTGCTGTACAAAAGCTTTTCAGCTTGATATGGTGCCACTTGTTCATTTTTGCTTTTGTTTCCCTTGCCCGGGGAGATATGTTCATGAAGAAGTTGCTCATGTTTATGTCCAAGAGATTTTTGCCTATGTTTTTTTCTAAGAGTTTTATGGTTTCATGACTTACATTCAGGTCTTTGATCCACCTTGAGTTTACCTTTGTGTATGGGGCTAGACAGTAGTCCAGTTTCATTCTCTTACATATAGCTGTCCAGTTTTTCCAACACCAGCTGCTGAAGAGGCTGTCATCTTCCCATTGTATATCCAAGGCTCCTTTATCAAATATTAATTGACTGTATATGTTTGGGTTAATGTTTGGATTTTCTGTTCTTTTCCACTGGTCTGTGGGTCTGTTTTTGTGCCAATACCAAATTGTCTTGATTACTGTGGCTTTGTAGTAGAGGTTGAAGTCAGGGAGCATAATTTCCCCTGTTTTATTCCTCCTTCTCAAGATTGCTTTGGCTATTTGGGGTCTTTTGTGGTTCCATATGAATTTTAGAATTATTTGTTCCCGTTCATTGAAGAAAGCTGTTGGTAGTTTGATAGGGATTGGATTGAATCTGTAGATTGCTTTAGGTAGTATAGCCATTTTGACAATATTTATTCTTCCTGGCCAAGAGCATGGGATGCATATCCATTTGTTAATGTCCTCTTTAATTTCTCTTAGGAGTGTCTTGTAGTTTTCAGAGTACAGGTCTTTCACTTTCTTCGTTAGGTTTATTCCTAGGCATTTTTTTTTGATGCAGCTGTGAATGGAATTGTTTTTCTAATTTCTCTTTCTGTCAGTTCATCATTAGTGTATAGGAAAGCAACAGATTTCTGTGTGTTAATTTTGTATCCTGCAACTCTGCTGAATTTAGATATTAGTTCTAGTAGTTTTGGAGTGGAGTCTTTAGGGTTTTTAATGTACAGTATCATGTCATCTGCAAATAGTGACAATTTGACTCTTCTTTACCAATCTGGATGCCTTGTATGTCTTTGTTTTCTCTGATTGCCGTGGTTGGGACCTCCAGTACTATGTTCAATAACAGAGGAGAGAATGGGCATCCCTGTTCTTGTTCCCAATCTTAGATGAAAAGCTTTCAGCTTCTCGCTGTTAAAAGTATGATGTTAGCTGTGGGTTTGTCATATATGGCCTTTATGATGTTGAAGTACTTGCCATCTATACCCATTTTTTTGAGAGTTTTAATCATGAACGGATGCTGAATTTTGTCAAATGCTCTTTCAGGATCTATGGAGATGATCATGTGGTTTTTGTTCTTCTTTTTGTTGATGTGGTGGATGATGTTGATGGATTTTCGAATGTTGTACCATCCTTGCATCCCTGGGATGAATCCCACTTGATCATGGTGTATGATCCTCTTGATGTATTTTTGAATTCGGTTCACTAATATTTTGTTGAGTATTTTTGCATCTACGTTCATCAGGGATATTGGTCTGTAATTTTCTTTTTTTGGTGAGGTCTTTGCCCGGTTTTGGTATTAGAGTGATGCTGGCTTCATAGAATGAGTTTGGAAGTATTCCCTCCTCTTCTATTTTTTGGAAAACTTTAAGGAGAATGGGTGTTATTTCTTCTCTGTATGTCTGGTAGAATTCAGAGGTGAATCCATCTGGTCCGGGGGTTTTGTTCTTGGGTAGTTTTTTGATTACCGATTCAATTTCGTTGCTGGTGATTGGTCGGTTTAGTTTTCCTGTTTTTGCTTGGTCAGTCTTGGGAGGTTGTATTTTTCTAAGAAGTTGTCCATTTCTTCTAGGTTTTCCAGCTTGTTAGCATATAGGTTCTCATAATATTCTCTTATAATTGTTTGTATTTCTGTGGGGTCCATCGTTATTTTTCCTTTCTCATTTCTGATTGTGTTTATGTGTGTAGATTCTCTTTTTCTCTTAGTGAGTCTGGCTAGGGGTTTATCTATTTTGTTTATTTTTTCAAAGAACCAGCTCTTGGTTTTATTGATTTTTCTATTGTTTTGTTCTTCTCAATTTTATTTATTTCTTCTCTGATCTTTATTATGTCCCTCCTTCTGGTGAGTTTGGCCCTCATTTGTTCTTCTTTTTCCAATTTCAGTAATTGTGTCTTTAGACTATTCATTTGGGAATGTTCTTCCTTCTTTAAATAGGCCTGGATTGCAATATACTTTCCTCTTAGAACTGCCTTTGCTGCATCCCACAGAAATTGTGGCTTTGTGTTGTTGTTGTCATTTGTCTCCATATATTCTTTGATTTCTGTTTTGATTTGGTCATTAACGCATTGATTAATTAGGAGAATGTTGTTAAGTCTCCATGTATTTGTGAGCCTTTTTGGTTTCTTTCTAAAATTTATTTCTAGTTTTCTACCTTTGTGATCTGAGAAGTTGGTTGGTAGAATTTCAATATTTTTGAATTTACTGAGGTTCTTTTTGTGGCCTAGTATGTGGTCCATTCTGGAAAATGTTCCATGTGCACTTGAGAAGAATGTGTATCCTGTTGCTTTTGGGTGTAGAGTTCTGTAGATGTCTGTTAGGTCCATCTGTTCTAGTGTGTTGTTCAGTGCCTCTGTGTCTTTACTTATTTTCTGTCTGGTTGATCTGTCCTTTGGAGTGAGTGGTGTGTTGAAGTCTCCTAAAATGAATGCATTGCTGTCTATTTCCTCCTTTAAATCTGTTAGTATTTGTTTCACATATGCTGGCGCCCCTGTATTAGGTGCATATATATTTATAATGGTTATATCTTCTTGTTGGATTGATCCCTTTATCATTATGTAATGTCCTTCTTTATCTCTTGCTACTTTCTTCGTTTTGAAGTCTATTTTGTCTTGTACAAGTACTGCAACACCTGCTTTTTTATCCTTGTTTGAATGAAATATCTTTTCCATCCCTTCACTTTTAGTCTGGGGATATCTTTGCATTTGAGGTGAGTTTCTTGTAGACAGCATATAGATGGGTCTTGCTTTTTTATCCATTCTGTTACTCTGTGTCTTTTGATTGGTGCATTCAGTTCATTTACATTTAGGGTGCTTATCCATAGATATGTACTTATTGCCATTGCTAGCTTTAGATTCATGGTTACCAAAGGTTCAAGGGTTGCTTCTTTACTGTCTAACAATCTCACTTAACTTTCTTGTTAAGTTATTGTAAACACTGTCTGATGTTTCTTTATTTCTCTCCCTTCTTATTCTTCCTCCTCCATTCTTTATATACTAGGTGTTTTATTCTTTCTCTTTAGTTAGTATTTGGATGGTCTGCTTTCTTTGCTATGATTTATTTTCTCTGGTGACATCTTTTTAGCCTTAGGGGTGCTTCCCTCTAGAGCAGTCCGTCTAAGATATCCTGTAGTGGTGGTGTATGAGACGCAAATTCTCTCAACTTTCATTTGTCTGGAAATTGTTTAATCCCTCTGTCATATTTAAATGATAATCATTCTGGATACAATATTCTTGGTTCGAGGCCCTTCTGTTTCATAACGTTAAATATATCATGCCATTCTCTTCTGGCCTGTAAGGTTTCTGTTGAGAAGTCTGATGATAGTCTGATGGGTTTTCCTTTGTAGGTGATCTTTTTCCTCTCTCTAGCTGCCTTTAATACTCTGTCTTTATCATTGATCTTTTCCATTTTAATTATTATGTGTCTTGGTGTTGTCTTCCTTGGGTCCCTTGTGTTGGGAGATCTGTGGGCTTCCATGGACTGCGAGACTATTTCCTTCCCCAGTGAGGGAAAGTTTTCAGTAATTATTTCTTCAAAGACACTTTCTATCCCTTTTTCTCTCTCTTCTTCCTCTGGTACTCCTATAATGCGAATATTGTTCCGTTTGGATTGGTCACACAGTTCTCTTAATATTCTTTCATTCCTAGAGATTCTTTTATCTCTCTCTGCCTCAGCTTCTCTGTATTTCTGTTCTCTGATTTCTATTCCATTAACAGGCTCTTGCATCTCATCCAGTCTGCTGTTAAGCCCATCGATGTCTTGTCTGATTTCTGCATTGTCTTTCCTCACTTCCCTGACTTCCTCCCTCAGCTCTTTCACATTTCTCTGTAGATCCATCATCATGGTTATGACTTTTATTCTGAATTCTTTTTCAGGAAGACTGTGCATTTCCATCCCTTCAGGCTCCCTCTCTGGGATTGTCTAGTTGATCTTAGTCTGGACCATATTCCTCTGTCTTTTCATGGCTATAGAAGTGGTCGCTGGTAGTTGCGACGTATGTCAGCTGGGCTCTTTAAGACTTTAAAAAGAAAAAAAGAAAAGAAAAAAGAAAGAGAAGAAAAAATAAAAAACAAAACAAAGTAAAACAAAAAAACGCCCTCCGGGAGTAGATTCTGTGGGGATGTTATAGGTGGCGGTGTTGCTCCAGTGTTCTGCAGCCATGGCTGCGCTGCTCCGCAGGGCCCTTTATAGTTCTGGCCGGGGTGGGAACGAATGGGAGGCTGTCAATCTTTGTTGGAAGTCTAAGTGCGGCCACGCTTTCCCAGTCGCCAGCTAAGGGGTCCGAAACTCCCCAGAACTCCCAGTCTGCTGTGCTGAGTGTGCCGGGGCGTTCCGGCTCCTCTGCTGGGCTCCTGTCTCTTTAAGACCACTGAAAAAAGCGTGCCATTTTCTTTTTTTTTTTTTCCTTCCTGGGAGCTGGCTGCAAGCACCCTGGTGCGTTCCCCACTTAGATCCTGCACCCTCTGTCTCTCCAATCTCCGCTACACCACGCGATGTGTGTCAGCACTCCCCGCGCAGATCACCGGGGCTGGTTATTTCATGGGGTGTACTTCCACTCCCTCCCGGCTCTGAATCCTCTCCTCCCACCGGTGCACTGGGGTGGGTGAGTGCTCGGGTCCCGCTGGGTCGCGGCTCCGTATCTTACCCGCCTTGCGGGGTGCCGTGTCCTCTCAGGTGTAGCTGCACGCTGTGCGCTTTCCTGTGTATTCTGGTCTCTCTTTTAGGAATAGTTGTATTTGCTGTATTTTCATAGATATTTATAGTTTTCGGAGGAGATTTCTGTGGCCCTGCTCACACTGCCATCTTCCTGGAAGTCTTTTTTTGCTATTATTAATGTACAATTACTTGAGCAATATTATAGTTACTAGACTCCCCCTATTATCAAGTCTCCACCACATACCCCATTACAGTCACTGTCCATCAGTGTAGTAAGATGCTATAGAATCACTACTTGTCTTCTCTGTGTTATACTGCCTTCCCCATACAATACCTGCCACCGCCCTGCTAGATTACGTGTGCTAACTGTAATATCCGTTTTTCCCCCTTATCCCGCCCTTCCCACCCATCTTTTTCAGTCCCTTTGCCTTTGGTAACTGTTAGTCCATTCTTGCGTTCTGTAAGTCAGATGCTGTTTTGTTCCTTCAGTTTTTTCTTTGTTCTTATACTCCACAGATGAGTGAAATCATTTGATACTTGTCTTTCTCTGCCTGGGTTATTTCACTGAGCATAATAAATATCCTCCAGCTCCATCCATGTTGTTGCAAATGGTAGGATTTGTTTTCTTCTTATTGGTGAATAATATTCCATTGTGTATATGTACCACCTCTTCTTTATCCATTCATCTACTGATGGACACTTAGGTTGCTTCCATTTCTTGGCTATTGTTAATAGTTCTGCGATAAACGTAGAGGTGCATATGTCTTTTCCAAACTGGGCTGCTGCATTCTTAGGGTAAATTCCTAGGAGTGGAATTACTGGGTCAAAAGGTATTTCTATTTTGAGTTTTTTGAGGAACCTCATACTACTTTTCACAATGGTTAAACTAATTTGCATTCCCACAGCAGTGTAGGAGGGTTCTTCTTTCTCCATATCCTCACCAACATTTGTTGTTGTTTGTCTTTTGGAAGGCGACCATTCTAATTGGTGTGAGGTGATGTCTCATTGTGGTTTTTATTTGCGTTTCTCTGATGATTAGCGATGAGGAGCATCTTTTCATGTGCCTGTTGGCCATCTGAATTTCTTCTTTGGAGAAGTGTCTGTTCAGCTCCTCTGCCCATTTCTTAATTGGCTTATTTGCTTTTTGTTTGTTGAGGTGCAAAAGCTCTTTATATAATTTGGATGTAAACCTCTTATCAGATATGTCATTTATGAATATATTCTCCCATATTGTAGGATGTATTTTTGTTCTACTGATGGTATCCTTTGCTGTACAGAAGCTTTTTAGTTTGATATAGTCCCAGTTGTTTATTTTTGCTTTTGTTTCCCTTACCTGGGGAGATATGTTCATGATGAAGTTGCTCATATAAATGTCCAGGAGATTTTTGCCTATTTTTTTTCTAAGAGTTTTATGGTTTCATGACTTACTTTCTTGTCTTTGATCCATTTTGGGTTTAGTTTTGTATATGGGGTTAAACAATAATCCAGTTTCATTCTCTTACATGTAGCTGCCCATTTTTGCCCACACCATCTGTTGAAGAGGCTGTCATTTCCCCATTGTATATCCATTGCTCCTTTATTGTATATTAATTGGCCTTATATTTTGGGTTTATATCTGGGCTCTCTAGTCTGTTCCATTGGTCTGTGGGTCTGTTCTTATGCCAGTACCAAATTGTCTTGGTTACTTTTGCTTTGTAGTAGAGCTTGAAGGCAGGGAACATAATTCCCCCTGCTTTATTCTTCCTTCTCAGGATTGCTTTGGCTGTTTGGGGTCTTTTGTGGTTCCATATGAGTTTTAGAACTATTTGCTCTAGTTATTGAAGAATGCTGTGGGTATTTTGATAGGGATTGCATTGAATCTGTAGATTGCTTTTGGCAGGATGGCCATTTTGACAATATTAATTCTTCCTTTCCATGAGCATGGGATGTGTTTCCATTTATTGGTGTCTTCCTTAATTTTCTCATGAGTGTCTTGTGGTTTTCAGAGCATAAGTCTTTCACTTCCTTGTTTAGGTTTATTCCTAGGTATTTTATTCTTCTGGATGCAATTGTGAATGGAATTGTTTTCCTGATTTCTCTTTCTGCTAGTTTACTGTTAGTGTATAGGAATGCAAAAGATTTCTGTGTATTAATTTTGTATCCCACAACTTTCCTGAATTCAGATATTAGATCTGGTGGTTTTGGAGTGGATTCTTTAGGATTTTTTCTGTAGAATATCATGTCATCTGCAAACAGGGACAGGTTGACTTCTTCTTTGCCAATCTGGATGCCTTTTTTTTCTTTGTGTTGTCTGATAGCTGTGGCTAGGACATCTAGAACTATGTTGAATAAAAGTGGGGAGAGTGGGCATTGGCATTCTTGTCTTGTTTCCGATCTTAAGGGAAAAGCTTTCAGCTTCTCAGTGTTACATAAAATGTTGGCTGTGGGTTTGTCATATATGGACTTCATTATGCTGAGGTACTTGCCCTCTATACACATTTTGTAGAGAGTTTTTATCATGAATGGATGTTGAATTTTGTCCAATGCTTTTTCAGCATCTATGGAGATTATCATATGGTTTTTGTCCTTCTTTTTGTTGATGTAGTGGATGTTGTTGATGTATTTTTGAATGTTGTACCATCCTTGCATCTCTGTGATGAATCCCACTTGATCATTATGGATGATCTTTTTGATGTATTTTTGAATTAAGTTTGCTAATATTTTGTTGAGAATTTTTGCATCTATGTTCATCACGGTTATTGGTCTGTAATTTTCTTTTTTTATGGTGTCTTTGCCTGGTTTTGGTATGAGAGTGATGTTGGCCTCTTAGAATGAGTTTGAGCGTATTCCCTCCTCTTCTACTTTTTGGAAAATTTAGGGAGGATGGGTATTAGGTCTTCACTAAATGATAAAATTCAGCATTTAAACCATCTCGTGAAGGTGTTTTGTTCTTAGGTAGTTTTTTGATTACCAATTCAATTTCTTTGCTGATAATTGGTCTATTCAGATTTTCTGATTCTTCCTGGGTCAGCCTTGGTATGTTGTGTTTTTCTAGAAAGTTGTCCATTTCTTCTAGGTTATCCAGTTTGTTACCATATAATTTTTCATTGTATTCTCTCATAATTCTTTGTATTTCTGTGGTGTCTGTAATAATTTTTCGTTTCTCATTTCTGATTCTGTTTATGTGAGTAGACTTTCTTTTTTTCTTGGTAAGTCTGGCTAGGGGGTTATCTATTTTGTTTCTTTTCTCGAATGACCAGCTCCTGCTTTCATTGATTGTTTCAATTGTTTTATTCTTCTCAATTTCATTTATTTCTGCTTTAATCTTTATTATTTCCCTCCTTCTACTGACTTTGGGCCTCATTTGTTCTTCCTTTTCTAGTTTCATTAATTGTGAATTTAGACTGTTCATTTGGGATTGTTTTTCTTTCCTCAGGTAGGCCTGTACTGCACTATATTTCCCTCTTAGCACGGCCTTAGCTGCATTCCACAGATTATGCAGTGTTGAATTATTGTTGTCATTTTTCTCCATATATTGCTTGATCTCTGTTTTTATTTGTCACTGATCCATTGATTATTTAGGAGCATGTTATTAAGCCTCCATGTGTTTGTGGGCTTTTTCATTTTCCTTGAGTAATTTATTTCTAGTTTCATACCTTTGTGATCTGAGAAGCTCATTGGTTACAATTTCAATCTTTTTGAATTTACTGAGGCTCTTTTTGTGGCCTAGTATATGATCTAATATTGAAAATGTTCCATGTGCACTTGAGAAGAATGTGTATGCTGTTGCTTTTGGATGGAGTGTTCTGTTGATGCCTGTTAGGTCCATCTGTTCTAATACGTTATTCAGTGCCTCTGTCTCTTTATTTTCTGTTTGGTTGATCTGTCCTTTGGAGTGAGTCGTGTGTTGAAGTCTCCCAAAATGAATGCATTGCATTGTATTTCCCCCTTTAATTCTCTTAGTATTTGTTTCACATATGTAATTGATCCTGTGTTGGGTGCATAGATATTTATAATAGTTATATCCTCTTGTTGGACTGACCCCTTTATCATTATGTAATGTCCTTCTTTGTCTCTTGTGACTTTGTTTTGAAGTCTATTTTGTCTGATGTAAGTACTGCAACTCCTGCTTTTTTCTCCCTATTATTCGCATGAAATATCTTTTTCCATCCCTTTACTTTCAGTCTGTGTGTGTCTTTGGTTTTGAATTGAGTCTCTTGTAGGCATCATATAGATGGGTCATGTTTTTTTATCCATTCAGTGACTCTACGTCTTTTGATTGGTGCATTCATACCATTTACTTTTAGGGTGATTATTGATAGGTACGTACTTATTGCCATTGCAGGCTTTAGATTTGTGACTACCAAGGGTTCAAGGGTAATCCCCTTACTATCTAACAGTCTAATTTAACTCACTTTGTATGCTATTACAAACACAATGTAAAGATTCTTTTTTTTGTTCTCTTCCTTTTTTTTCCTCCTCTATTCCTTGTATGTTATGAATCATATCCTGTACTCTTTGTCTATCCCTTGGGTGACATCTATTTAGTCTTAAGAATACTTCCATCTATAGAAGTCCCTCCAAAATGCACTGTTGAGGTGGTTTGTGGGTTGTAAATTCTCTTAGCTTTTGCTTATCTGGGAATTGTTTAATCCCTCCTTCAAATTTAAATGAAATCCTTGCTGGATAAGGTATTCTTGGTTCAAGGCCCTTCTGTTTCATTGCATTAAATACATCATGCCACTCCCTTCAGGCCTGTAAGGTTTCTGTTGAGAAATATGATGATAGCCTGATGGGTTTTCCTTTGTATGTGATCTTTTTCTCTCTCTAGCTAATTTTAAATGTCTGTCTTTATCCTTGATCTTTGCCATTTTAATTATTATATGTCTTGATGTCTTCCTCTCGTCCCTTGAGTTGGGAGATCTGTGCATCTCGATGGCTTGAGAGAGTATCTCCTTCCCCAGATTGGGGAAGCTTTCAGCAATTACCTCCTCAATGACAATTTTTTATCCCTTTTTCTCTCTCTTCTTCTGGTACCCCTATAATGTGAATATTGTTCCATTTGGTTTGGTCACACAGTTCTCTCAATATTCTTTCATTCTTCCAGATTGTTTTTTCTCCCTGTGGCTCAGCTTCTTTGTATTCCTCTTCTCTAATTTATTCCATTTACTGTCTCTTCTACTACATCTAGTCTGCTTTTAAATCCCTCCATTGTATGTTTCATTTCAGATATGGAATTTCTTAGTGATTGAATCTCCGTCTTTAATTTGTTCCTGAGTTCTTGAATATTTTTTTGT
This sequence comes from Smutsia gigantea, assembly GCA_032199065.1. NCBI lineage: Eukaryota > Metazoa > Chordata > Mammalia > Pholidota > Manidae > Smutsia > Smutsia gigantea. The sequence goes on along the minus strand of JAVSCE010015101.1, from coordinate 178,078 downwards.
ACCTCCATAAGCATGTTAATCATTTTTATTTTGAACTCTCTTTCAGGAAGGTTGGTGAGTTCAGTTTCATTTGGCCCTTTTTCTGGGGTTTGTGTGATTTGGGTCTGAACCATGTTCTTTTGATATTTTATATTTCTGTGTGGTGCCCTCTATTGCCTGGAAGCTCCAGTCTCTGGAGCTGCTCAGCCCTTAGAGTGAGGTTGGGGGTCATAAGGGAGTGGAGCTGGTGCCTGGGAGGATGAAAGATGTTTCCTGATTCTCATCTGCCTTGCCTGTCTCCAGTATCAGGGCCAGTGGGCTGAGCACACAGGTGTAAGCCTCTGTGCTTGGCGTGTCTAGCTGTTGTAGGTGGGACCTCCCTCTGGCTGGCCTGAGCCAGAGCAGTGACTGCCGGTTTGTGAGCCAGTGCTGTCAGGCCAGGAGGAAGGCTCGGCAGGTTGCATGTCACAGTGGGGGGCCTCGGAGCTGAGTAGCCAGCCAGTGGGGTGGAGCGCCTGAAGCTCTCCAAAGTTCCCAATCTGCTAGGCCGAGTGCACCCAGACAACCTTGTCCCCCTATCCCTTCTCCTGTGCAGCAAGCTCCATGTAAACCCCGCCCCTTCAGCAGTCCTCCCGCTGCTAGGAAGCCTGTCAGACTGCCTGCCTTTCCCTTGTTCCAAATCGGCCAGGTGTGGATCCCATCCTCCACAAATGGCCGGAATCTGTCTCTCAAGCACTCTGCCTGTCCAAGCTCCCCATCCTCCAGAGCACCACACGATGTAGGTTTCTGCTTGCAAAGCAGATCTCCAGGGCTAGGTGTTCAGCAGTCCTAGGCTTCCACCCCGTCCCCCGCTCTGTTACACTTCCTCCCGCCTGTGAGCTGGTGTGGGCGAAGGGCTAGGGTTCTGCCAGATCAAGGCTTTTGTACGTTATCCTGTTTTGTGAGGTCTGCTTTGTGTGTGAGGTCTGTATGCAGTCTGATATAGACTTCTTTTCATGTTGCTGTTTTTGGGTTAGTTGTATTAACTGTATTTTCATACTATCTGTGGTTTTTGGAGGAGTTCTCTGTCTCACCTCTCATGCCGCCATCTTGAATCTCTATTCAAGAGATTGTTGCCTGTTTTCTTCTAAGAGTTTTATGGTTTCATGTCTTACATTCAGGTCTTTGATCCAGTTTGAGTTTACTTTTGTGTATGGAGTTAGACAGTAATCCAGTTTCATTTTCTTGCATGTAGTTTCCCCAACAGCTGTTATTGAAGAGGCTGTCTTTCCCCATTGTGCCCCATTTTGTATTTATGGCTCTTTTATCATATGTTAATTGATCATGAACTAGAGACCTTAGCATATTCATCATAGTCGATTTAAAATTCTTATTCTGATCATTTCAGCATCCCACCCATGTCTGGTTCTGATGCTTGATCTGTCTCTTCAATGTGTGTGTTTTTTTTTCTTTTAGTATTCCATGTAATTTCTTCCTGATAGCCAGACATCAGATAGCCTGATGTAACAGGTGAAAGGAACTGCTGTAAATAAGCCAGTAGTAGTGTGGTGGTGAGATGCAGGGGGAGGTGAAGAGAAGAATTCTATAGTCCTATAGAGCCTATGCCTCTAGACTGTGAACTTTACAAGAGTTTCTCAGTTTTATTCTCTCCCTGTGGGTGGGACAGAATGAGTAGAGTGGGCTGAAGTTGGGTATTTCTCTTCCCCATCTCTTCCTCCAGATCAGTTAGGCTCTGATAATACCCCAGCTGGTTAGGCTCTGGTTAACTAGTTTCCCCAGAGGACAGGCTTTATTGAAAACATTGTCCTCCATGGTATTTCAAAATGCTTCCTTTTCCCCTTTGGGGTGATTTTTCTCATTACTTCCTGTTAGAACCTGGTTGAACTCCTGGAGGTACATCTCACAAAATGTGGGGGCCCTCATGACTTGGTCCCTTGGAGGTTTGAACTCTCAAAGTTGTCCACACTGATCTCTAGCGATTGTCAGTTCCTGCTTGTGGGATCCTGGTAAGTCACTGTTCCCTGTGTGCACTTATCTCTCTAATCCTCAGGGCTGTGGTTTGCCCTATGTGTGCCCTCTCTTGCCTATCCAAAAAGAGTTGTTAATTTTTCACTGTGGTCAGCTTTTTATTTGTAGTTAGAATGCTGACTTCTAAACTCCTTATATGAGGAACAGGAAGTTATAAGTTGCTGTTGTTTCTAAGATAACAGAAATTAGCATATTTTAACTGTCAAAGATAAAGATCAAGTTGAAAGAAATAGATTGAATGTGTAATTTCCCTGATGAAAGGGAGAATATATAAGATGCCAAGTGTAGGTAGAGTAATTCCTTTAGAGAAGGGAAGAGATAATTCCTACTAGAAGGAGAAAGGGGATGGGTGCTGATATAGGCTGGTCTGTAGGTTTAAAATTTGGAATTTGAGGTTGTTCTTGTCTTGATGGTTTCAATTTTCCTGTGAAGAGATGATGTAATGAGTTGGGAAACAGTTTGGAGGAAAAGTCTGAAAGAACAGAGTGTGGAAACAATGAAGGTTCCTGTGGCCAGGATTCTCACCTGGCCCTGGCTGGCTAGCTCACTACACACATGTGGGCAATGCGTTGTTATTGACTCTATATAAAGAGCTCCACCCAGTGCTCTACACGACACGGTGGCACGGCTGCAAGGCTGCAGGAGTGCTGAGGACAGAGGCCCAGAGGACAGCTGTATGTATTGCCCGTACATGTGTAGTGAGCTAGCCAACCTGGGCCAGGTGAGAATCCTGGCCACAGGAACCTTCATTTTATCCACACTATGTTAAACTTTCAGGCTTTTTCTCCAAGCTGTCTCCCAACCCAGCACATCATCTCTTCACAGGAAAATTGAAACCATCAAGACAAGAGGCAGAGACTGGCTTGCTGCATACAGACTCGCTCTGAGTGAGTGGGATTTTAGTGACTGACATGCCAACATGGGAATAATGTTGGGTATAACCCTTTCACCCCAAGAACATTTTACTGTCATTTCTTTGGTCACATTGAATCCATAGTGAACTTGCCTGGGGCTGAAACCCAATGGCAAGACACATAGTCATCAGGGAGAAGATGAAAATAACCTGGCCAGAGGAATGAGAAACCACTTGACATTAGTGACCATGAATTTACAGTGATGCCATCTACCTGCTGTGTGATATTCTCTAGCAGAGCTTGCTACTTGGAGGCAGATGCCATGACAGCAGATTGTTGGGTTCATCCAGGGTCGAGATGTTACCAAAAGTGGAGATTGGGGGAAAAGAAAAGTGTTCTAAGCAATTTGGAGTTATGGCAAGAATATTACTGCAGTGTTGGGAATCTATTGTTATACTATAAAAGTCTGCTAGTTTGGGAGAAAGTAAAGGAGTCTGTGAAGACAATTTTCCAGTGATGTCTAAGAATGGCTATAGTGGAATGTCTTAAGCAGAAAGTACTTAGTTTGTCAATGCTTAAAATTTTGCAAAAGTACTGTTTGACCTTTTGCATCATAAAAGTAACTGGATCAATGTCTGGATGGGCTTATGACTTGCCATACCACTATTTGTAAATTAGGCTCAGTTTTCTCCCTCATGTCACATTTTATGCTCACCTTGGTATGCCCTCAGCTGTGCATACTGTTGTATCCAGTATCCCTCTCATGTTACCATTTCTCTTCTCTATCTCTTTAACAGTTATTGCCAACAACCTTATCCCATCCTACAGTGAACTATATTTCATAATGTGATTTGCATCAGACCCTGGGAGAGACCATGCCTTGTTTATCTTCTATTTGTTATTAGCACAGTTAACTTCTGTCTCTAAGACTGGCTCTGTGGTTCAAAACTGAAGATTAAGGTGTGATGGTGAGCAGGTGGGTAATGTATATTTCACTGGGTAGAGCTTTTCAGTGCCAGCAATTGGGTGCCAGGTAATTCCTTCTTGTACTTAATGGTGCCAGGGCTGCCTTTGCAGAGCCTGGCTGTTTATCAAGTCTGCTTTTGAGTGGACTGACGTAAAGTTACTGTATTCATTGCTGCCACAATAAGTTGCCACAAATTAGCAATTAAAATAAAAAAATAAGACAGAAATTAAAATAATTTTCTGTCTGAGAATTTCAACATCCTGTGTCATACAAAAGTTGGACTCTGCAGATTGCTTTGTATATTGACAGTGTGTTTTTTTCTTCTTTGTACATCTCACAATTTTTAAAAACCTAACATCTTTGTAGGACAATGGAGATGAGGAAAATGGTTTTTATGCCTGAAAATTCATATGCAGTTTCGTTTGTTAGGTGTTTAGGTTAAGACAGTGGAGTCGTGAGTTGAGCTGGGTTTGTATTTTGTTGTCGTGGTTACCCCAGTGAACCATTAGGCTTCAAATTCCTCCAGCAGTATTACCTTGTAAAGCCAGAATTGATATATCAGAGTGTTTCTTAATGCTCCTTTGAGCCTGTTTCTCAGAGAAAGTTTCTTTCCACATCCTTGATGCTTCCTTAACTTAATTAAATTTAATGTCGTTCCTTGTTATTCAATGCTTGTAAGCCTCTTGATGTGCTAGGTGGCTTAGGAGAGTTCCCTCTGTTGTTCTGATCCAGACTTAGTCCTAGAAATGCACCCTGCCATGGGTCTTAGGAGTAGGATCTGCTCAGTGATCCTGCCTCATCTCCCTTAGAAATCTCTGGTGGTCTGGAACTGGGAGGTATTTCTGCCCTTCTCCCAGGGATAAAGCATATTTTCTCATTCCCTTCTCCCAGCTGCAGTGGCTCTTCATCTGTGCTCTAGGACATCAAAGTTGTCATGTCCTCCATGGCATCTCCATAGGAAAGGTAGGAGAGAAGGATCTGGGTGGTGCTTTGTGATTTCTCCACAGTGGCTGCTTTTCACTAAGCTTGTACCACAAATGAGGCTTTCTCGGGTCTGTGTCTTGCACCTTTCATGTAAGCAACAGTGAGGTTCATGGAGAACTGGCAAACACACCTTGTGTCTGTGGCTCCCAGGGGCTCTGTATTCTCATGAGAGTCCAGGACTGGAGGAATTGATTAAGATTTTCAACCAAATTCTTCTCACTCACTTCAGTGGCATCCAGGGGCATCTCTCCTTGGATGTTGTGGACAAAATGAAAGTTCCTGTGGCCAGGATTCTCACCTGGCCCTGGTTGGCTAGCTCACACATGTGGGCAATACATTGTTACTGACTCTATATAAAGAGCTCTACCCAGTGCTCTGGGTGACATGGTGGCACAATTGCAAGGCTGCAGGAAAGCAGAGCAGAGGCCCAGAGGACGGCTGTGCGGGCCGAGAGGCCCAGAGGCAGAGACTTGCTTGCTGTGTGCAGACTCGCTCTGAGTTGATAGGATTTTAGTGTTTGACCTGCCACCGTGGAAATAAAGGTGGGTATAACCCTTTCACCACAAGAACATTCTACTGTAATTTCTTTGGTCACACTGAATTCATAGTGAACTTGCCCGGGGCTGAAACCCATTGGCAAGACAGATGCGCTTGTTTTTTTTTTAGATTTCAGGATTCCCTGCAACCTCAGCTCTTTGATTAGTTTAAGAAAACCTGCAAATTTGAAGGTTGCTTGCGAGGCTTTTTTGGTTATTTAGGGTGGGAGTGATGTGTTTTCCACCTTTCTACATCTGAAGTGGAAATCAGATGCTCATTGTTTCAGAGAAGTTTTGAAACACTTTTATACTATATTTGGGTTTAAAACTACAGGTATGTGTATTCCTTTCATTGGTTTTTCCATTATAGTACATTAAAGGATATTGGTCATGTGGCAGGATTCTGGATAAAGACACTGTATTGCTTGTCCCTCTGGTGAAGTGTGTCCTCTAAGTACATTCTCTCTAGTGCAATGAATCTGCAAAGGAGAGACTTATCCCAACTGTTGATTTGTCTCGTTCTCAGTCATATAATCTCTCCTTTGTTTTTGTTTTTTTTCATTTCTTAGCTAATTTATTGTTTGTAGCATCAGCTAGATATACTTCAGTTTGGGCTATTTTTATGAGATCTCCAAAAAATAATAATTGGTAGTTATGCTGAGGTCCAGCACAATCTCTCTGCACCATGAGCTGAGCTGTGAGCAATGGGGCCCAGGATCACAGTCCAGGTTTGATTCTCTCTTGGCAAGTAACTTAATGCCTCTGGGCTGCAGTTTCCTCATGTGTCTGGTTTTCCTCCTTTCCCACTGGCTGCTCCTCTGTCTCCCTGGCTGATTCAGCCTCATCTTGACAATTTCTTAAAATGAAATGTCCTATGACTGAATCCTGATCTCTTCTATCTCCTCTCCCTTGCTGATCTCATCTAGTCTTATGACTTTAAAATATCATCTGAATACTAACAAGTCAAAATTTCTATCTCTAGCCCAGCCACACCCTCAACTTCAGATCAGTTTATCCAAATCCTATGCAGAATCCCCACTTGTCTTTCTAATAGACACCTAGGTTTCTGTATGTCCAAAATGAAGCTCCTAAGTGCTTTCTGCCCCAGACTTGCTTATCCTAGTCTTTTCAGTGCCATCTTTTTATACAGGTCCAAAAAACTGGAGACATTTATAACTCCTTTTTCCACATGAATCTTACATCAGATCCATCAGCAAATATTTTGAGCTCTACTTTCAAAATTTATCCAGAGTTTTTATGTCTCTGTTTTTCCTCTCTGACATTCTCTCCCATCCTGATTCAAATTACCATCATCTCTCACTTGGATTAAGGGCCCTAACTGGTCTCCCTGCTTTTTTGCCTTTCAGAATGTTCTTCATACAACACTCAGAGTCTTCCTGTTAAAATATAAACCAAATCTTATCATTCTTCTGCTCAGAAACTGCCAGTGGCTTACCATCTCAGAGTGAAGGCCTAAGAGTAGAGGACCTGTCAGTCTGGCCCAGTTGCCTCCAGCTTCACCTCGTACTGTTTCCCTCTTGCTCATCTTCCTGCAGCTACAGTAGTCATGCATGTCCCTTTCTCTGGGCCTTTGTGCCAGGAGTTCCTGCAGCCTACTGTGTTCTTCCCTAAGATATCTCAATGACTTGCCACCTCTCTTTCTTCAAGCCTCCTCTGTCCTCTCTAAGATTGGAGCCCCTCCCCACCTTGGACTACCTAAGTGCTGCCCTGTTTTATTTTCCTCCACAGCATTTCTCACCAGGTGTACTAGTCAGGTCAGGCTAGATTATGCCTTAACAGTAAACAACCCCCAAATCTCAAGGGCTTTAAAATAATAAAATACAGATTTTGCTCAGAAACATGCAGCGCCAGGGACCTCTGTTGTTTGTGGTCATTCCGGACCCAGATGCCATCTGATGATTTGCTTCCCTGTGGTAGGGGAAGAGCAGAGCTGAAGGACCTCACACCAATAATTTAATGTGCTGGCCTGGAAGTGGCCTGTATCCCTTTTGCCCACAACCTGTGGGTGAGAATGAAACACATGACAGAGAAGAACTTTGAGGAAATGGAAACATGCACTCGTTTCATGTGCCCAGTGCAAGAAGGGAATCAATCGTGACACAGCCATGGTATCTGCCCCACCAGCTGACATCCCTCATATCTTATTTTTTGTTTATCTCTTCTCACTAGAGTATAAGCTCAACAAAAACATGGCTTTTTTGTTTGTTTTATTCATGACCGTATACCCAGCTCATAGAAGATCCTGGCATATTCTAGATGCTCAATAAATATTGGTTGAATGAATGAGTGATTACATCTATAATGATTTTTGCCATCCCTACAGATTTGTTAATAGATGAAAAAGATTCCACATCTAAAGTATGGTCAGTATTATTTCATATTATTGTTGCTGAATAATTCTAATTAGAAGGCTTTTGTGAAATGGAAACTATTTTAAAATGATGAAAATAACAGGATTCAAGTAGAGAACAGTGTAATTTAAAATCTTATGAAGACTGGAAATACATAGGTCAAACATCTAATAGAGCTCCCAATAAATTGCTAAACATAATGGAAATCTCCCAATTCATTTATGAGGACGGGTGGGGTCACACAGTTAACGTGTTGTAAAGGGGAATTGGATCAGCACAGCCATTCGTAACAGTAAAGTTCATACTCACTTTTGAAAAAGTCCACTCATCTTCGAGAAAGGAAAGCCTGCCGGGCCACTCCTGTGTCCTGCCCAACCCGAACGATGTTACTGTGACACTTGCTTGACATGCACTGAGTGTAGTGTTTGCCCTTTGGTTGGGGGTAGGATCTGAGCCTACCAGACCTCTCCTGGGCGGAATATGTTGTTTTCCTGGGCAGACAGCAAGCTCTTGGAGCTAGAATATGCAGCAGGGACTCTCAGCATCAAAATTGCTACTGCCTGATGACACGCATATTGATTGTTCTCGGTGTGGTTATAGAGACTTTGCTGAGTTTATGAAGGGAAACATGTCTTGGTTACCCCGGCCAGTCTCTTGCTAGCCAAGCTATTTGATTCTATAAGGTCAAACCAAAGTTAAAAAATGGAAGGAATGATAAGCACATTTTACTTATGCCCTAGGGCTTGGTAGAAGTGTGCTTTTTCTGATAATAATGAGAGCTGCTGATAGACATTTCCATGTGTGCTTTTGTGTCTTCTGAATTTATATGACAATTTATCTGGCACTTTAATTGGGGCCCAGAATTGTGGAGGAAAAGGGTTCACCACCCCTTGAATATTAATGCAGATAAACTAATATTTTGTCCCAGAAAAGATAAAATTCTTGTGTTAAGATTACCTCATGCAGCTAATTTACTAAGACTATCTACACACAAAGGCCTGTGGAACTGCTTGGATGTTTTGTCTCATGAGTTTTTTGAAGGCAGTGGTTAACACTTATAAAGGACCAGTAATTTCTTACCATAGCCACTTTATTGCTACTTCACTTATTTCATTGAATAATCCATATTTTAATTATACCAGTGAAGGTCAGAGGAAAGGAAAAAGAAATAGAGGCTCTCAGGGAATGGTCATTCTACAAAATAAATGTAATGAAGGGAATTTAGGGAGAGCACGTAAGTGAAAATTATCCTTAAATTGATTAGAAGTGATCACATGACTAGTGGTAAGCCAGTGAAATTCTATCCAGAGGGCAATTCCAAGATTTCATGATTCCCAGGCCTCTTCAGCCTTCTTATAATTTTGCCAAAAAAAAAAAAAAAACAGTTGTTGCCCTTTTGGCCTAAAGTAAATGCTTCCTGTTTGTATTGCTCTTTCCAAGTTTGGTTTATTGTGCCACATTGGAAAATAACAGTAATCTTTCAAATGACCATGAATTATTTCTAAAAGGCAAATATCTCCTGTAAATGCCATATTTGAGAGGAAAATTTTGGATAAAAACTAGAATTGCAGTCAGTTCCTAGGAACACTGTGTCTGGGCCTTTATTATTAGACAAACTAGTGTTTAGGGGGGAGAAATGTTCTCAGTTCATCCGAGAAGCTAATCCACAGTCTCCCTCCAGTGTATCTGTCTAGTGTCATAAGAGAGAGAGAGAACCGACACAATTGCTTTTAAGTCCCTTCCAACTCTGAGATTCCAAGTAACTATGAACATCATTCTTGCATTTCAATCAAACTGTCCTATTTGTTTTTTGTAATTTTAAGTACAGTGTTTCTAGTTCAACATGGGTTTCTGCTTCTTTTGTTCTCCACATGAAATGCTCTTCCAAGTTCTGCTTTTTATTTGACTCTTATTTTCAAGCCTCAGCTGAAGTGGCACCTTCCTCATGTAGCTTTCCCTGGTGAGTAACCTCTACTCCCTCTAAATTCAGTAAGTGGCAAACATTGCTTTGTATAGCAATAGTTTCTCCAACTGTCTGGTAATCTCAAGAATAAAAACAGTATTACTGCCTCTGAGAAGTGTTCCTAAAAATGTCATCTTCTGTCTCAGAAAAACTCCTTTTCTTAACTTGCAAATATGACACTCTGGGGATAGCCCTTAGTACTTAGAGGTATCACTTAGAAATCAGTATCCCTCGTTTCTGAGGTACAAGGATAGGAAATGTCTTACCCACCTTCACATATGCACTGTTTAGTCTAGCTTGCAATATTATTTTGTAATAGTCTATTTTCTTACCCCTTTCTGGGGATGGCCTTATTTTGACCTGCTTGCTTTCAGCCTTCACGAATCATCTAGTGTCTTGGTGCTGGAGGTGGGAGGGAGAAGAAGAGGTTAACATCATAAAGTAGTTTTATATAATCGTTAACCTGGAAACATTAAGAAGGATAGATTTGGAGTGGTGAAGAGTTTGATATAAAAATGGATAAGATTAGATGATCTTTTCAGGCTAAGTCTATGATATTATGCAGGCCCAGAAGACACAGTGGCTCCATCTCCCAAAAGGGGATGAGGTCATCCTACATGGGGGTTTGAGAGAACTATATCTGAAGAGTGAAAAGAATCAGAGATGCCATCAAGAGGCTGTAGGATGAGGTTTTAGAAGTTGTGAATGGAAAGGGAGATAGAAGAAAAATAGAGCAAGTAAGCAGCTCGGGGGAAGATAGTAGGATTTTACAGAAATAAAGGGAGAGAGAGTATGGAAAACTTAGCTATGCTGCCTTGGAGAAACTGACAATTCAAGGTTGAGATGGTTCTGTGTTTATATCTCCAGGGTCTGGTATAGTGCCTGTTCATGGACAACTCCTTAAAATAATTTGTTTTTGATATGAATTGACCTGGGAAAGGGCCAGTTTTGACCAAAACTTAAGGAATTTATTTGTAGAGCAGAGATAAGTGTCTTCCCTCAGATACCAGAATGCCGATAGGAAGACCTGGGATTTTATTCAATAGTACACAAATGGGGTAAATTAGAAATAATAAACAGTGATTTTATTGAGAGAGGTTGGGAAGGAGTGAAATAGGAATTTCTGGGAAACACTGATTCATTTACAACCATTTCAAGTGATTTAAGTGATAAACCACAATATATGAGGCTTGTCCTTAAGAGTCTCTGCAGTTATAATAAAATTACTGGGTTCTGAAATGACCTGCACTGAAGTGGGCAAGGTCAAGTAGGGAGAAGGGCTAGAGGGGACATCAGTCTTTTCTCAAGTTTCTCTTTTCAAAAGAGAACCAATGCTCCAAAGCCCTGGATGGTAGTGAAGCAAAGTCTCTGCCCTCACATATCTCCATGTCTGACACCACTTCCATACAGCAAGGTATGGAAGACGACTCTGCAGGGGGGCCTGAGATGCCCAGGACTGTGGCAGAAGAAAGGAAGGCACAAGCAAATTGGTTTCTGGGGAAAGTTGTGATGGTTGGGATTTGGTGTTCTTGAACAAATGGCTTATACTGTCAATGAGTCTGGAGGCTGCAAGCTGGGTGCATGTTCAGAAAGAGAGGTGCAGATTTCAGATTAACTACTTTGTAATTAGCAGCTAAATTACTATTGAAGACTTTAGTGAAAAGGAATTCTCTGAAGGAGCCAAAGATGGAGCCTTAACAGATTTCCAAGTTCTGAGGGCCAGAAGAGAAAGAGAAGTAAGGGAGAGAGATGCAGAAGTGTTCTTAGAAAAGCTAGATCTATTATATCATTCTGTCAAAGGGTAAAACCAAGGTGGGCGTGGGTGGCTGGGTGCATGTATGCATGGGTGCACATGTGAAAGCACATGCATTAAAGTGGTCAAAGGTGTTAAAGGCTGTAGAGAAGTTAGGAGAATGGAGACTTTAAATGAGTCTCTGAAATATGCAATTCTCCAGTCTGCACTAGACTTCTTCAATCATTAAAACTCTTGAAATTGTTCTACAGCTAGCATGAGAAATAATAGATTTTTAGTTGCTCTCTTATGAACAGTTGTTATAGTAGGTAAATGTTATGAATTAGTCCACCATTACTCATCAGAAAGGACTGAGGTGCATCTCTTCATCTTCCATGGAGGAATTTAGTATGCTGGACTTGGTGTCATGGCCCCTGACCGTGCTGTCCCAGCTCTGTGAAACTGGACATCATGCTACTGGACATGACTACTTTGAGATGCCTGGAATAGGGTGAACACCACAGAAATTAAGTACCTGTATTTTTTTGATGTCTGGATCCCTTAGAAATAACTCCCCACTCAGAAGAAAAATGTCTGTGTGGGAATGACATGAAGTGGCATCAGATGTTTATGATCTTATATTAATTTTAAACTAGAGAATAGATGCAAAACCTGTCTTGAATGAGAGATTTTGACAGCACATCCTTTACACGTTGTCTTGTAGAATGAGTTACCACAGATATCAACCCCCAAATACTCATTTTTTACTTTTTCCCAGTCTGAACTTCCCATCTACCTGTTCTCTGGATAAGTCCTTCTTGACATTCAAGACCCAGCTCAGATGTCACTTCTTCTATGATGCCTTTCATGGACCATCTGTTCTAATTAGTGTTCCTCTGAATTACCTCAGCTTTTGGCTTCTCTATGTATTGTGTATTCATGGTGTGGAGGGTCACGGGGAAAACAGTGTAGCACAGAGAAGGCAAACAGTGAATCTGTGGCATCTTACTACACTGATGGACAGTGACTGCATTGGGGTATGGGTGTGGACTTGATAATATGGGTGAAAGTAGTAACCACATTATTTTTTCATGCAAAACCTTCATAACAGTGTACATCAATAAAGCCTTAATAAAAAAACATATTGTGTATTGAGTAATAATTCTTATAAGTCTATATCCCCCAACGGAGTACATTTTCTTTGAGACTCATTTGTTCATTAGCATTAATTCCTTTCAGGCACAATATTTAGCATTTAAGAAAAGTATATGTATTTGCTTACTCATTCAAAAATATTTATTTAATATCCGCTCTGTGCCAGGGATGGTGTCCTTGCGTAGCATACAATCATATGTAAACTACGTATTTATAGAATGGATATTTGGATGAAATGCAAGGAACTTTAAAAATTCAAAGTACACCCAAATTTAAAAGAACCCATGAATAAGGTCATATGAGTAACCACTATCACTGTGTTGTATAGTTTAGAAATTGCTTTTCACAAATTCTTTGACTTAATCGTCCTGGCACCTCTGAGAGGGCAGCTGTGTATGATTAATCCTATTTTATAGGATTAATGAAATGTGAACATTCAGACATTAAGTTAATTATTCATTAGTGAAAATGTGGCATTCAGATATTAAGTTAATTATTCATATAACAAGGGCAATTGTAGATTTAACTTGGGACTTGAACACGGGTTTCCCCATGTCTTCCCACAGTGCAGTCCTCCCTCCCTAAAGCATCACTCCTTGTAGGACCAGGCAAAGAATTTCAAGGACATGGAAATATTAGCACCCCTAAAGCCAAAAATGTTAGCAATCTCAGGAATAATACAAAGTGTTTTATCTAGTCGTTAATTGTATTGTTATGTGAATTCAATATGACATCTCAAATGTGATAAAAACTATGTGCAAAATAATTACACAAATGTTATAAGATCAACTCCTCATCTCTAAAATGAATACCAAAGTTTCACAAAAATAAATTCAACTGTGAAATTATTGACATGATTACTAAGCTCTGCTAACTCACTCAGGTGATATGGGGTCAGTTTAAGTACTATCAAAGAAAGATCCCTATGAATTAATTTTTAAAATGTGTCGTCTTTAAAAATTAGGATACAGAAGTATATTTGTTAAAATGCAAGTAATAAAACAACACTTAGGATCAAATCCTGTTTTTGTCAACTATCAAGTATATCATACCCAGGAAAAAACACCTGGAAGGACATATAAAAAAAAAATGTTGTTGGGGAATGGAGAATTCAAGATGGCAGCATGAGAGGTGAGACAGAGAGCTCTTCCCAAAACCACTAACAGTACAAAAATGTACTTAATTAATACAACTAACCTTAAGACAGCAACAAAAAAGAAGGCTGAACCAGACTGCATACACACCACACGAACAGAGCAGACCTCATGAAACAGAGTAATGTATGAAAGCCTTAATGCAGCAGGACCCAAGTCCTTCCCGACCCCAACTCACCAGCGGGATTAAGAGAAACGGAGCTTGGGAGGGGGTGAAAGTGGAGACTGCTGAACACCTAGCCCTGGAGATATGCTTTGTGAGCAGAAACCTATAGTGTGTGGTGCTCCGGACGTTGGGGAGCTTGGACAGGAGGAGTGCTTGAGAAACTGACTTTCTGGCCGTTTGTGGAGGACGGGATCCACATCCCGCAGCTCTGTGTCAGAGGAAAGGCAGGCAGTCTGAGTGGCTTCCTAGCAGCGAGAGGGCTGCTGAAGGGGCAGGGTTTGGGAGAATGGGAGAATGGACAGCTGGACAAGGTTAAGGTTGTCTGGGTGCACTCTGCCCAGCTGGATGGGAACTTTAAGGGGCTCCAACCCCTGGCTGCCTACTCAGCTCCGAGGCCCCCCACTGTGACACGCTGCCTGCTGCACCTTCTTTCTAGCCTGCTGGCACTGGTTTGCAAACTGGCAGTCACTGTGCTGGTGTCAGGCTAGCCAGAGGGAGAACCCACCTACAACAGCTAGAGATGCAAAGCACAGAGGCTTACATGTGTGTGCTTGGCCCACAGCCTCTGACACTGGAGACAGGCACCACAGACGGGAATCAGGAAACAGATCTTTCCTCCCCCAGGCACCAGCTCTGCTCCCCTATCACCCCCAACCTCATTCTAGGGGCTGAGCAGCTCCACAGACTGGAGCTTCTGCGCACTAGTGGGCACCACACATAAACATGAAACGTCAAAAGAACATGGTTCAGACCAGAATCTCACAAACCCCGGAAAGAGGGTCAAATGAAACCGAACTCATCAATCTTCCTGAAAGAGAGTTCAAAATAAAAATTATAAACATGCTTATGGAGTTACAGAAAAATATTCAAGAACTCAGGAATGAAATTAAATCAGAGATTCAATCATTAAGAAATTCCATATCTGAAATGAAACATACAATAGAGGGATTTAAAAGCAGATTAGATGTAGTAGAAGAGACGGTAAATGGATTAGAAATTAGAGAAGAGGAATACAAAGAAGCTGAGGCACAGAGAGAAAAAAGAATCTCCAAGAATGAAAGAATATTGAGAGAACTGTGTGACCAATCCAAACGCAACAATATTCGCATTATAGGGGTACCAGAAGAAGAAGAGAGAGAAAACGGGATAGAAAGTGTCATTGAGGAGGTTATTGCTGAAAACTTCCCCAATCTGGGGAAGGAGATAGTCTCTCAAGCCATGGAGGTGCACAGATATCCCAACACAAGGGACCCAAGGAAGACAACATCAAGACATATAATAATTAAATGGCAAATATCAAGGATAAAGACAGAGTTTTAAAAGCAACTAGTGAGAGAAAAAATATCACATACAAAGGAAAACCCATCAGGCTATCTGATCAGACTTCTCAACAGAAACCTTACAGGCCGGAAGGGAGTGGCATAATATATTTAACGCAATGAAGCAGAAGGCCCTTGAAGCAAGAATACTCTACCCAGCAAGGTTATCATTTAAATTTGAAGGAGGGATTAAACAATTTTCAGATAAGCAAAAGCTGAGAGAATTTACCTCCCACAAACCACCTCTAGAGTGCATTTTGGAGGGACTCCTATAGATGGAAGTATTCCTAAGGCTAAATAGATGTCACCCAAGGGAAGACAAAGACTACAGAATATGATTCATAACATACAAACAATGGAGGAGGAAGAAAAAGGAGGAAAAAAAAAGAACCTTTAGGTTGTATTTGTAATAGCATACAAAGTACGTTAAGTTAGACTGTTAGATAGTAAGGGAATTACCCTTGAAACGTTGGTAACCACGAATCTGAAGCCTGCAATGGCAGTAAGTACATATCTATCGATAATCACCCTAAATGTAAATGATCTGAATGCACCAATCAAAAGACATAGAGTTATTGAATGGATAAAAAAACAAGACCCATCTATATGCTGCCTACAAGAGACTCACTTCAAACCCAAAGACATACACAGACTGAAAGTAAAGGGATGGAAAAAGATATTTCGTGTAACTAATAGTGAGAAAAAAGCAGGAGTTGCAGTACTTGTATCAGATAAAATAGATGTCAAAACAAAGAAAGTCACAAGAGACAAAGAAGGACATTACATAATGATAAAAGGGTCAGTCCAACAAGAAGATAGAACTATTATAAATATCTAGGCACCCAACACAGGATCAGCTACATATGTGAAACAAATACTAACAGCATTAAAGGGGGAAATAGAATGCAATGCATTGATTTTAGGAGAACTCAACACACCACTCACTCAAAAGGACAGATCAACCAGACAGAAAATAACTAAAGAGACAGAGGCACTGAACAACATATTAGAACAGATGGACCTAACAGACATCTACAGAACACTCCATCCAAAAGCAACAGGATACACATTCTTCTCAAGTGCACATGGAACATTTTCAAGAATAGATCATATATTAGGCCACAAAAAGAACCTCAGTAAATTCAAAAAGATTGAAATTGTACCAACCAGCTTCTCAGATAACAAAGGTATGAAACTAGAAATAAATTACACAAAGAAAACCAAAAAGCCAACAAGGCATGGAGGCTTAATAACATACTCCTAAGTAATCAGTGGATCAATAACCAAATAAAAACAGAGATCAAGCAATATATGGAGAAAAATGATAACAATAATTCAACACCACAAAATCTGTGGGACAAGCGAAGGCTGTGCTAAGAGGGAAATATATTGCAATACCGGCCTACCTCAGGAAAGATGAACAATCCCAAATGAACAGTTTAAACTGACAATTAATGAAGCTAGAAAAGGAAGAACAAATGAGGCCCAAAGTCAGTAGAAGGAGGGACATAATAAAGATCAGAGAAGAAGTAAATAAAATTGAGAAGAATAAAACAATAGAAAGAATCAATGAAAGCAGGAGCTGGTGCTTTGAGAAAATAAACAAAATGGATAAAGCCCTAGCCAGACTTACCAAGAAAAAAAGAGAGTCTACACACATAAACAGAATCAGAAATGAGAAAGGAAAAATCACTGTGGACACTATAGAAATACAAAGAATTATGAGAGAATACTATGAAAAATTATATGTTAACAAACTGGATAACCTAGAAGAAATGGAAAACGTTCTAGAAAAATACAACCTTCCAAGCCTGACCCAGGAAGAAACAGAAAATCTGAATAGACCAATTACCAGCAAAGAAATTGAATTGGTAATCAAAAAACTACCTAAGAACAAAACACCTGGACCAGATGGTCTCACTGCTGAATTTTATCAAACATTTGGTGAAGACCTAATACCATTGTCATTAAAGTTTTTCAAAAAGTAGAAGAGGAGGGAATACTCCCAAACTCATTCCACAAGGCCAACATTACTCTAATACCAAAACCAAGCAAAGACACCATAAAAAAAGAAAATTACAGACCAATATCCCTGATGAACATAGATGCAGAAATACTTACAAAATATTAGCAAACCAAATTCAAAAATACATCAAAAAGATCGTCCATCATGATAAAGTGGGATTCATCCCAGGGATGCAAGGATGGTACAACATTCGAAAATCCATCACATCAACAAAAAGAAGGACACAAACCACATGATCATCTCCATAGATGCTGAAAAAGCATTTGACAAAATTTAACATCCATTCATGATAAAAACTCTCAACAAAATGGGTATAGAGGGCAAGTACCTCAAAATAATAAAGGCCATATATGAGAAACCCACAGCCAACATTATACTTAACAGCAAGAAGGTGAAAGCTTTCCTTTAAGATCGGGAAGACAAGGATGCCCACTCTCCCCACTTCTATTCAACATAGTACCAGAGTTCCTAGCCATGGCAATCAGACAACACAAAGAAATAAAAGGCATCCAGATAGGCAAGAAAGAAGTCAAACTGTCCCTGTTTGCAGATGACATGATATTGTATATAAAAAAGCCTAAATAATCCACTACAAAACTACTAGATCTAATATCTGAATTCAGCAAAGTGGCAGGATACAAAATTAATACACAGAAATCTGTTGCATTCCTATACACTAACAATGAACTAGCAGTAAGAGAAATCAGGAAAAGAATTCCATTCACAATTGCATCAAAAAGAATAAAATACCTAGGAATAAACCTAACCAAGGAAGTGAAAGACCTATACACTGAAATGTACAAGACACTCCTAAGAGAAATTAAAGAGGACACTAATAAATGGAAATTCATCCCATGCTCTTGGCTAGGAAGAATTAATATTGTCAAAATGGGGATCCTGCCTTAAGCAATCTACAGATTCAATGCAATCTCTATCAAAATACCTACAGCATTCTTCAATGAACTTGAGCAAATAGTTCTAAAATTCATATGGAACCACAAAAGACCCTGAATAGCCAAAGCAATCCTGAGAAGGAAGAATAAAGCAGGTGGAATTATGCTCCCTGACTTCAAGCTCTACTACAAAACCATTGTAATCAAGACAATTTGGTACTTGCACAAGAAGAGACCCATAGACCAGTGGAACAGACTAGAGAGCTTAGATATGAACCCAATCATATATGGTCAATTAATATACGATAAAGGAGCCATGGATATACAATGAGGAAATGGCAACCTCTTTAACAGCTGGTGTTGGCAAAACTGGACAGCTACATGTAAGAGAATGAAACTGGATTACTGTCTAACCCCATACACAAAGTAAACTGAAAATGGATTAAAGACCTGAATGTAAGTCATGAAACCATAAAACTCTTAGAAGAAAACATAGGCAAAAATCTCTTGGACATAAACATGAGCGACCTCTTCATGAACGTATCTCCCCGGGCAAGGGAAACAAAACCAAAAATGAACAAAGGGACTATATCAAACTAAAAAGCCTCTGTACAGCAAGGGATACCCTCAGTAGAACAAAAAGACATCCTACAGTATGGGAGAATATATTCATAAATGACATATCTGATAAGGGGTTGACATCCAAATTATATAAAAAGCTCACACACCTCAACAAAAAAAAAGCAAATAAGCCAATTAAAAAATGGGCAGAAGATCTGAACAGACACTTCTCCAAAGAAGAAATTCAGATGGCCAACAGGCACATGAAAAGATGCTCCACATTGCTAGTCATTAGAGAAATGCAAATTAAAACCACAATGAGATATCACCTCACACCAATGAGGATGGCCGCCATCCAAAAGACAAACAACAACAAATGTTGGCAAGGATGTGGTGAAATGGGAACCCTCCTACACTGTTGGTGGGAATGTAAACTAGTTCAGCCATTGTGAAAAGCAGTATGGAGGTTCCTCAAAAAACTCAAAATAGAAATACCATTTGACCCAGAAATCTCACTCCTAGGAATTTACCCTAAGAATGCAGCAGCCCAGTTTGAAAAAGACATATGAACCCATATGTTTATTGCAGCACTATTTACAATAGCCAAGAAGTGGAAGCAACCTAAGTGTCCTTCAGTAGATGAATGGATAAAGAAGATGTGGTATATATACACAATGGAATATTATTCAGCCAAAAAATATCCTACCATTTGCAACAACATGGATGGAGCTAGAGAGTATTATGCTGTGTGAAAGAAGCCAGGTGGAGAAAGACAAGTATCAAATGATTTCACTCATATGTGGGGTATAAGAACAAAGGAAAAACTGAAGGAACAAAACAGCAGCAGACTCACAGAACCCAAGAATGGACTAACAGTTACCAAAGGGAAAGGGACTGGGGAAGATGGGTGGGATGGGTGGGATAAGGGGGAAGAAGGGCTATTACGATTAGCACACATAATGTAGCGGGGGTGGGTGTTGGGTGGGGGGATACGGGGAAGGCAGTATAACACAGAGAAGAGAAGTAGTGATTCTATAACATCTTACTACACTGATGGACTGTGACTGCAATGGGGTATGTGGTGGGGACATGATAATAGGGGGAGTCTAGTAATTATAATATTGCTCATGTAATTGTATATTAATAATAGCAAAAAAAAAAAGGTTGTTGTAGAAGACCTTTCTGCATATTAGGTAATGGGTAGTTTTTAAAACAAATCTTATCTTTTTTGCAACTCCAGTTTTTAATTGAAGTAAATGGATATTATGTACATGAATTTTGGTTATAAGTCACCACAGGGATTATTATTGGGGTTGGGTGTGAAGGGAGATAAAAAGGTGCTCGGAAGAGGAATAGGAAACTGCTACCAGCGTGGGCTGGACAGTGCGATAAAGAAGCAATTTAGGGAAGACAGAATTACAGTAATGTAAGCAGCGTAATTCTCAGGCTGTCCCTGCCCATGGAATCAGAGCCAATGGCTTTATTTTCATTTAGCTTTTGGCTAAAGAATGGAATTAATAATAATTTACTGTTTTTTGAGAGAAGTAAGTCTTTGTTTCCTTGTTTCACAAACAAAGCTGGCTGAGTCGCTTGAGATAACAGTTGATTTTAATAACACATCCGGTGTGTGCCCGAGGAACCTGCATTGACTGATTTCCATTTCCATTATAATTATTTGTAAAATATCCTTTTTTTAAATTAAAAAACAGCATATTTTTTCCTACTCAAACCAAATCTTGCTTTGAGCATTTTACTTGAGTTGTTTGTTGCTAAGGGTACATGAGGCAGGACTTCTACCATGTGGATATATTCTGTTAACTGTATAAGATTTAAATTTTGTATTCATTTCTCAACAGTGTGTGTGTGTGTGTGTGTGTGTGTGTGTGTGTGTGTGTAGGTTAGTGGGGGGAAAATAATTTAGATTTGCTTTTAACACAATGATAGATCTTTTAACATGGCTTGCAGGGCCCCTCTTGCTCTCTGAAGCTTCACTGCACACCCCTTGCCCCAGGGCGTCCCAGCCACAATTGACCTCCTTTAGGGTTTCTAAATGTGCCAATTATTCCTTCCCTCAGTGCCTCTGGTCATATTATTCCAGCTGCCGGAGAATGCTCTTCCTGCACTCTGTCCTTAGCACACTGACATTTTGGCTGACTAATTCCTACCCATCCTTTAGGTTTGTGGCCTTCTCAGGTCATAGTGGTTGTGGAGCTCGGGAAGGTCTGGGCACGTCATCAGTGGAACCTTGGATTTTTACTCTTGTATTCCCTTGTGTCTATTTCCTGCTACCAATAAGCTGCCTTGTCCTACCTTCATCCTTTTTTTCAGCTTCACAGCTTCTGTTACCAAACAGTTTACTATCCCAACTTCGATTTACTTTGGTCCGTTATTGTTATATCTCCTGGCCTTTTCCCCTCTACTTCCCTTACAACATGTAGTGATTCATCTCATGCTGGGGAATGGTGTGACCAGTAGGAATTGAATTATTCACATTTTTGGTGTCTAAAGGACAGTCTTCTGTGAATAGTACTTGGAATCCTCAAAGGACAATCTCCTAATTTAGAACTTGAAATGGAGTGGGGGACAATTTCCTAATTTAGAACTTGAAATGGAGGGGGGGAACTCATGACAATTCCTAAGGTCTAAGTACCAGAAAAAGAAAAAACATCTTTGGTGACATAAAAAACAGTTACATGGAAACCATTCCTTCTTCTTTTTGCAATTTTAAGTCAAGACTTTTTTTCTCCAAATCCTTCAGTTAGATTTTGCTAACATTTTATAAATGTTGGAAAATTCTATGTTGTGTACCTAGTCTTAATCTTGACTTCCAATGCAGGCTGGGAAATTTTAATAATGTCAGTCCAGTACGCAATGATACCAAGCCATTTTTGACTTTCTTTTTCTCACCAGAGAACTTTAAATGCTACAGTAATCACAAACCATCAGAAGTTAATAATGAGATTTTATACATATGAGATATGTGCATGATCAGAAATTTCAGTATTTTATTATTGAAAAACATTCTAGACATTCAAAATGTTTGAATTTTAATTGATGTGAGAAGAAACAATGATAAATATTAACAAAATAGCAATAAATCCCAAGTCACTGTTGATAATTGGGTTCTTCGGACTCTGTAAATAAATACCTAAGTCATTTGGTCCATGAGGACAAAGTTTGTAGAAAATTTCACTTTCATTTTATGTATAAATTATAATGATATTCATTCTCCAGAAGTGGCTAGTCCTCCTATGAACAAATACATAATTGCTATCGGCTGAAATATTGTTAGAACTGAAATGACTGGAGATTGAGAAAACAACTCAGCAGTTTATCCTGTATTATATTCACATGGCTAAGAGTGACAGTGATCAGTGTCCTGTTTTGCAAGAACCTTATCTTGTATTCTGGATTAAACTGGAGTTATTGTATATTAAATAATTATTGTAACAATAAAAGTTGTCTTCATTAATGACTAAAGAAAATCTCAGGGTTTATTATTTTTATTATATTATATATTTCAGTGCTATGTATAAAACAATTGAGCTCATTTTCTAGATGTTCACAATTTGGTGTTCTCCACAAGAATAATATTTTTTAGTCTTAAAAATTAATATAAAAATGTAAAATTTTGACAGTTTCTTAAACATAAAGTTACCATATTACCCAACTATTTTTCACGTAGGTATTTACCCAAGGATAAAAAAAAACATGTCCACATAAAGACTTGTAGCATTATTCATAATAATAAACCCAAACATCCAACAGCTGAGGATAAACAAAATGTGACCCATACAATGAAATGCTGTCCAGCAATTAAAAGTAATGAACTATTGCTACCACATGGATGGATGATTCTTATAAGCATTACGCTAAGTGAAAGAGGCCAGATGTAAAAGATTATATGTTATATGAGTCCATTTATTATTATTATTATTTTAAATATATATAATTTATTTTGGTATCATTAATCTACAAATACATGTGCAATATTATGGTTATTAAACTACCCCTATGGAACCACAAAAGACCCCGAATAGCCAAAGCAATCCTGAGAAGGAGGAATAAAACAGGGGGAATTACACTCCCTGACTTCAAGCTCTACTACAAAGCCACAGTAATCAAGACAATTTGGTATTGGCACAAAAACAGACCCACAGACCAGTGGAACAGAATAGAAAATCCAAACATTAACCCAAACATATACAGTCAATTAATATTTGATAAAAGTGCCTTGGATATACAATGGGGAGATGACAGCCTCTTCAGCAGCTGGTGTTGGAAAAACTGGACAGCTACATGTAAGAGAATGAAACTGGACTACTGTCTAGCCCCATACACAAAGGTAAACTCAAGGTGGATCAAAGACTTGAATGTAAGTCATGAAACCATAAAACTCTTAGAAAAAAACATAGGCAAAAATCTCTTGGACATAAACATGAGCAACTTCTTCATGAATATATCTCCCCGGGCAAGGGAAACAAAAGCAAAAATGAACAAGTGGGACTATATCAAGCTGAAAAGCTTCTGTACAGCAAAGGACACCATCAGTAGAACAAAAAGACATCCTACAGTATGGGAGAATATATTCATAAAAAACGTATCTGATAAAGGGTTGACATCCAAAATATATAAAGAACTCATGCACCTTAACAAACAGAAAGCAAATAATCCAATTAAGAAATGGGCAGAGGACATGAATAGACACTTCTCCAAAGAAGAAATTCAGATGGCCAACAGGCACATGAAAAGATGCTCCACATCGCTAATCATCAGAGAAATGCAGATTAAAACCACAATGAGATATCACCTCACACCAGTGAGGATGGCCAACATCCAAAACACAAACAACAACAAATGTTGGCGAGGATGTGGAGAAAAGGGAACCCTCCTACACTGCTGGTGGGAATGCAAATTAGTTCAACCATTGTGGAAAGCAGTATGGAGGTTCCTCAAAACACTCAAAATAGAAATACCATTTGACCCAGGAATTCCACTCCTAGGAATTTACCCTAAGAATGCAGCAGCCCAGTTTGAAAAGGACAGATGCACCCCTATGTTTATCACAGCACTATTTACAATAGCCAAGAAATGGAAGCAACCTAAGTGTCCATCAGTAGATGAATGGATAAAGAAGAGGTGGTACATATACACAATGGAATATTATTCAGCAATAAGAAGAAAACAAATCCTACCATTTGCAACAACATGGATGGAGCTAGAGGGTATTATGCTCAGTGAAATAAGCCAAGCCGAAAAAGACAAGTATCAAATGATTTCACTCATATGTGGAGTATAAGAACAAAGAAAAAAACTGAAGGAACAAAACAGCAGCAGACTCACAGAACCCAAGAACGGACTAATAGTTACCAAAGGGAAAGGGACTGGGGAAAATGGGTGGGAAGGGAGGGATAAGAGGGAAAAAGGGGCATTACGATTAGCAGATGTAATGTTGGGGGGGCACGGGGAGGGCAGTACAACTCAGAGAAGACAAGTAGTGATTCTATAGCATCTCACTACGCTGATGGATAGTGACTGTAATGGGGTTGGTGGGGGGACCTGATGAAGGGGTAGTTTAATAATCGTAATATTGCACATGTAATTGTAAATTAATGATAATAAAATAAATTATATTAAAAAAAATAAAAAATAAAAAATAAACTACCCCTGCATCAAGTCCCCCACACCAACCCCATTACAGTCACTGTCCATCAGCAGAGTGAGATGCTAGAGAATCACTACTTGTCTTCTCTGAGTTGTACAGCCCTCCCCATGACCCCCCAACATTACGTCTGCTAATCGTAATAGCCCTTTTTCCCTCTTATCCCTTCCTTCCCACCCATCTTCCCCAGTCCCTTTCCCTTTGGTAACTATTAGTCCGTTCTTGGGTTCTGTGAGTCTGCTGCTGTTTTGTTCCTTCAGTATTTTTTCTTTGTTCTTATACTCCACATATGAATGAAATCATTTGATACTTGTCTTTTTCGGCTTGGCTTATTTCACTGAGCATAATACCCTCTAGCTCCATCCATGTTGTTGCAAATGGTAGGATTTGTTTTCTTCTTATGGCTGAATAATATTCCATTGTGTATATGTACCACATCTTCTTTATCCATTCATCTACTGATGGACACTTAGGTTGCTTCCATTTCTTGGCTATTGTAAATAGTGCTGCGATAAACATAGGGGTGCATATGGCTTTTTCAAACTGGGCTGCTGCATTCTTAGGGTAAATTCCTAGGAGTGGAATTCCTGGGTCAAATGGTATTTCTATTTTGAGTTTTTTGAGGAACCTCCATACTGCTTTCCACAATGGTTGAACTAATTTGCAGTCCCACCAGCAGTGTAGGAGGGTTCCCTTTTCTCCACATCCTCACCAACATTTGTTGTTGTTTGTGTTTTGGATGTTGGCCATCCTCACCGGTGTGAGGTGATAACTCATTGTGGTTTTAATCTGTATTTCTCTGATGATTAGCAATGTGGAGCATCTTTTCATGTGCCTGTTGGCCATCTGAATTTCTTCTTTGGAGAAGTGTCTATTCATATCCTCTGCCCATTTCTTAATTGGATTATTTGCTTTTTGTTTGTTGAGGTGCTTGAGTTCTTTATATATTTTGGATGTCACCCCCTTATTGGATACGTCATTTATGAATATATTCTCCCATACTGTAGGATGTCTTTTTGTTCTACTGATGGTGTCCTTTGCTGTACAGAAGCTTTGCAGCTTGATATAGTCCCACTTGTTCATTTTTGCTTTTGTTTCCCTTGCCCGGGGATATACGTTCATGAAGAGGTCGCTCATGCTTATGTCCAAAAGATTTTTGCCTATGTTTTTTTCTAAGAGTTTTATGGTTTCATGACTTACATTAAGGTCTTTGATCCACCTTGAGTTTACCTTTGTGTATGGGGTTAGACAGTAGTCCAGTTTCATTCTCTTACATGTAGCTGTCCAGTTTTTCCAACACCAGCTGCTGAAGAGGCTGTCATCTCCCATTGTATATCCAAGGCTCCTTTTATCAAATATTAATTGACTGTATATGTTTGGGTTAATGTTTGGATTTTCTATTCTGTTCCACTGGTCTGTGGGTCTGTTTTTGTGCCAATACCAAATTGTCTTGATTACTGTCACTTTGTAGTAGAGCTTGAAGTCAGGGAGCATAATTCCCCCTGTTTTATTCCTCCTCCTCAGGATTGCTTTGGCTACTCGGAGTCTTTTGTGGTTCCATATGAATTTTAGAATTATTTGTTCTAGTTCATTGAAGAAAGCTGTTGGTAGTTTGATAGGGATTGCATTGAATCTGTAGATTGCTTTAGGTAGTATAGCCATTTTGACAATATTCTTCCTAGCCAAGAGCATGGGATGCATTTCCATTTGTTAGTGTCCTCTTTAATTTCTCTTAGGAGTGTCTTGTAGTTTTTAGAGTACAGGTCTTTCACTTCCTTCGTTAGGTTTATTCCTAGGTATTTTATTCTTTTTGATGCAATTGTGAATGGAATTGTTTTTCTGATTTCTCTTTCTGTTAGTTCATCGTTAGTGTATAGGAAAGCAACAGATTTCTGTGTGTTAATTTTGTATCCTGCAACTTTGCTGAATTCAGATTTTAGTTCTAGTAGTTTTGGAGTGGAGTCTTTAGGGTTTTTTATGTACAATATCATGTCATCTTCAAATAGTGACAATTTGACTTCTTCTTTACCAATATGGATGCCTTGTATGTCTTTTGTCTGATTGCCATGGTTGGACCTCCAGTACTACGTTGAATAACAGTGGAGAGAGTGGGCATCGCTGTCTGTTCCTGATCTTAGATGAAAAGCTTTCAGCTTCTCACTGTTAAGTATGATGTTAGCTGTGGGTTTGTCATATATGGCCTTTATGACGTTGAGGTACTTGCCGTCTATACCCATTTTGTTGAGAATTTTAATCATGAATGGATGCTGAATTTTGTCAAATGCTTTTTCAGCATCTATGGAGATGATCATGTGGTTTTTGTTCTTCTTTTTGTTGATGTGGTGGATGATGTTGATGGATTTTCGAATGTTGAACCATCCTTGCATCCCTGGGATGAATCCCACTTGATCATGGTGTATGATCCTCTTGACGTATTTTTGAATTCGCTTTGCTAATATTTTGTCAAGTATTTTTGCATCTACGTTCATCAGGGATATTGGTCTGTAATTTTCTTTTTTGGTGAGGTCTTTGCCCGGTTTTGGTATTAGAGTGATGCTGGCTTCGTAGAATGAGTTTGGAAGTATTCCTTCCTCTTCTATTTTTCGGAAAACTTTAAGGAGAATGGGTGTTATTTCTTCTCTATATGTCTGGTAGAATTCAGAGGTGAATCCATCAGGTCCGGGGGTTTTGTTCTTGGGTAGTTTTTGATTACCGATTCAATTTCGTTGGTGGTGATTGGTCTGTTTAGTGTTTCTGTTTCTTGCTTGGTCAGTCTTGCAAGGTTGTATTTTTCTAAGAAGTTGTCCATTTCTTCTAGGTTTTCCAGCTTGTTAGCATATAGATTCTCATAATATTCTCTTATAATTCTTTGTATTTCTGTGGGGTCCATTGTGATTTTTCCTTTCTCATTTCTGATTCTGTTTATGTGTAGATTTTCTTTTTCTCTTAATGAGTCTGGCTAGGGGTTTATCTATTTTGTTTATTTTTTCAAAGAACCAGCTCTTGCTTTCATTGATTTTTTCTATTGTTTTATCTTCTCAATTTTATTTATTTATTCTCTGATCTTTATTATGTCCCTCGTTCTGGTGACTTTGGGCCTCATTTGTTTTTCTTTTTCCAATTTCAATAATTCTGTCTTTAGACTATTCATTTGGGAATGTTCTTCCTTCTTTAAATAGGCCTGGATTGCAATATACTTTCCTCTTAGAACTGCCTTTGCTGCGTCCCACAGAAGTTGTGGCTTTGTGTTGTTGTTGTCATTAGTCTCCAAATATTCTTTGATTTCTGTTTTGATTTGGTCGTTAACCCATTGATTAATTAGGAGAATGTTGTTAAGTCTCCATGTATTTGTGAGCCTTTTTGATTTCTTTCTAAAATTTATTTCTAGTTTTGTACCTTTGTGATCTGAGAAGTTGGTTGGTAGGATTTCAATGTTTTTGAATTTACTGAGGTTCTTTTTGTGGTCTAGTATGTGGTCTATTCTGGAAAATGTTCCATGTACACTTGAGAAGAATGTGTATCCTGTTGCTTTTGGGTGCAGAGTTCTCTAGATATCTATTAGGTCCATCTGTTCTAGTGTGTTGTTCAGTGCCTCTGTGTCTTTACTTATTTTCTGTCTGGTTGATCTGTCCTCTGGAGTGAGTGGTGTGTTGACGTCTCCTAACGTGAATGCATTGCTGTCTATTTCCTCCTTTAATTCTGTTAGTATTTGTTTCACATATGTCAGTGCTCCTGTGTTGGGTGCATATATATTTAAATGGTTATATCCTCTTGTTGGACTGACCCCTTTATCATTATGTAATGTCCTTCTTTATCTCTTGCTATTTTCTTTGTTTTGAAGTCTATTTTGTCTGATACAAGTACTGCAACACCTGCTTTTTCCTCCTTGCTGTTTGCATGAAATATCTTTTTCCATCCCTTCACTTTTAGTCTGTGTATATCTTTGCATTTGAGGTGAGTTTCTTGTAAGCAGCATATAGATGGGTCTTGCTTTTTTATCCATTCTGCTACTCTGTGTCTTTTGATTGGTGCATTCAGTGCATTTACATTTAGGGTGATTATTGATAGATATGTACTTATTGCCATTGCTGGCTTTAGATTCGTGGTTACCAAGGGTTCAAGGGTTGCTTCTTTACTATTTAACAATCTAACTTAACTTTCTTGTTAAGTTATTGTAAACCCCGTCTGATGTTTCTTTATTTCTCTCCCTTCTTATTCTTCCTCCTCCATTCTTTATATATTGGGTGCTTTATTCTTTGCCTTTAGTTAGTATCTGGATGGTCTGCTTTCTTTGTTATGATTTTATTTTCTCTGGTGACATCTTTTTAGCCTTAGGGGTGCTTCCATCTAGAACAGTCTGTTTAAGATATCCTGTAGTGGTGGTTTATGAGAGCAAACTCTCTCAACTTTCATTTGTCTGGACATTGCTTAATCCCTCCATCATATTTAGATGATAATCGTGCTGGATACAATATTCTTGGTTCAAGGCCCTTCTGTTTCATAACGTTAAATATATCATGCCATTCTCTTCTGGGCTGTAAGGTTTCTTTTCAGAAGTCTGATGATAGTCTGATGGGTTTTCCTTTGTAGGTGATCTTTTTTCTCTCTCTAGCTGCCTTTAATACTCTGTGTTTATCTTTGATCTTTGCCACCTTAATTATTATGTGTCTTGGTGTTGTCTTCCTTGGATCCCTTGTGTTGGGAGATCTGTGGACTTCCGTGGACTGCGAGACTATTTCCTTCCCCAGCGAGGGAAAGTTTTCAGCAATTATTTCTTCAAAGACACTTTCTATCCCTTTTTCTCTCTCTTCTTCATCTGGTTCTCCTATAATGCGAATATTGTTGCATTTGGATTGGTCACTTAATATTATTTCATTCCTAGAAATCCTTTTATCTCTCTCTGCCTCAGCTTCTCTGTGTTCCTGTTCTCTGATTTATATTCCATTAACAGTCTCTTGCATCTCATCCAGTCTGCTGTTAAGCCCGTCGATCCCTTGTCTGACTTCTGCATTGTCTTTCCTCACTTCTCTCACTTCCTCCTTCAGCTCTTGCACATTTCTCTGTAGATTATGACTTTTATTCTGAATTCTTTTTAAGGAAGACTGTCCATTTCCATCCTTTCAGGCTTCCTCTCTGGTGTTGTCTGGTTGATTTTAGTCTGAACCATATTCCTCTGTCTTTTCATGGCTGTGGAAGTGGTTGCAGGTAGTTGCCACGTATGTCAGCTGGGCTCTTTAAGACTTTAAAAAGAAAAAAAAAAGAAAGAAAGAAAATAAAAAGCAAAAACAAAACAAAACAAAAGAAACAAAAACAAAAGAAAGACGCCCACCGTGAGTAGATTCTGTGGGGATGCTGTAGGTGGCGCTGTTGCCCCACTCTTCCATAGCCATGGCCGCACTGCTCTGCAGGGCCCTTTATAGCTCTGGCCGGAGTGGGAATGACTGGGAGGCTGTTGATCTCTTTGGGAAGTCCATGTGCGGCCACCCTTTCCCAGTTGCCAGCTAAGGGGTCCGAAACTCCCCAGGACTCCCAGCCTGCTGGTCTAAGTGTGCCAGGGCAATCCGGCTCCTCTGCCCGCCTCCTGTCTCTTTAAGACTGCTGAAGAAAGCACGTGCTTTTCTTTTTTTTTTTTTACTTCCCGGGAGCCGGCTGCAAGCACCCTGGTGCGTTCCCTACTCAGATCCTGCACCCTCTGCCTCTCCAATCTCCGCTACACCGGGCGATGTGTGTCAGCACTCCCCATGCAGATCACTGGGGCGGGTTATTTCACGGAGTGTACTTCCACTCCCTCCCAGCTCTGAATCCTCTCCTACTGCCAGTGCGCTGGGGTGGGTGAGTGCTCGGGTCCCACTGGGTCGCAGCTCCGTATCTTACCTGCCTCTTGGGGTACCGAGTCCTCTCAGGTGTAGCTGCATGCTGTGCGCTTTCCTGTGTATTCCGGTCTCTCTTTTAGGAATAGTTGTATTTGTTTTATTTTCGTAGATTAATATAGTGTTGGGAGGAGATTTCTGCCACCCTGCTCACACCGCCATCTTCCCGGCGAGTCCATTTATTATTAAATTATAAAAAAAGCGAAAAGCAGATCCATGGTTGCTTGGTGGTAAGGGTAGGAGAATTGATGACAAAAAGGTACAGGGGAATGTTTTTGAAAGATGGAAATGCTCTCAAACTGGATTGTGGTGGATTCAGTGAATTCTAGAAGTTTGCTAAAATTATTGAACTGTATACTTATTGGGTGAATTTTGTGATGTGTGATTATATTTGACAAAAGCTGTTAAAAGTTATATGTGACAGTCACACATTCTTTCCACAGGCCTATGAAAATATTTGCTCTCTTTTTAATATTTCAGGTGCAATTTGGGAGTCTAGTGAAAAATAAAAATTGTCTGGAAATTATCAGGATAGTGTTTTTAAATTCATTTTATGATTTATTTTCCTGAATTTTAATAGGAAGGTAGTATTTCGTCTAGATGAAGTGTTAGAAATATCCTCGAATATGAGATTGAGAATGATTTGGGATTCTCCAGTTCCTTGAACAAAGGTGAAAAATGAGTCTTCAAGAGCACAGGTGAACAAGGTCAAACACAGTAAAGGGCAAAATGGGTGGTGCAACCCCTCTGTTTCTTCCACAACATAATAAATTAGAATATCCAGTATGTGGTGGTTAACAAGTGACCCTTTCTAGATCCTCCTAAGTTTCATGGCCCACTTTGCCTTAGTACAACAGGCCACCTAGTCACACTCTTATGATGGTTCAATCATTTTCTTTAGCCCAGGGAAGGCTTCTGATGCTGTGAAATCTCAAAATAAGCAGCTGTATACCCTCAGCACTGGGTGTTTATTAACTGAACAAATGACAAACAATTCATGAAGACTCCAAATGTCTAAACAGTGATGGCAAATGAAACCATTTGTTCCGGTTCCATCTCATGTTTTTATTTGTGAGACTTTGCAAAAAAAAAAGCCAGATTTATTTAGGGAAGTTTTGTTACTGTTTGGCAGTTTTTTTACATGATGGAGAAATTTTCATTTTTACCAAGGGCATTTTTAATTTGCTCTTTGCAGCAATGCGTTTATTTTGGAATTATTTAATCTCACACGTGCAGGATTTGTTACAGTGCTAATGGAAGTTGTGCATTTTCTGCTTTGGCCTGTAAAGAAGCACCTTGATTAAATTCAACTTCTACTTGGTTAATGGAATTTATTGGGTGCCCAAGTTGGAATTATCAAAGGGAAAAAAAAGGAGACCAACTAGAATAATATTAATCAGAATGATAGCTTTTCTGTTTTTTGATACCCAAGATTATCAGGACAAGCAGTTTTTTTCCCCATATGATACATGCTTAAACTTATCCACTTTATTCTTAGTGAAAATTACTCTTAGACTTAAGAAAGTGGATAACTTTAAACATGTCATAAGAAGAAAACATTGCTTTGTTGTCCAAAGAAGCTCACTTGCACCTGCTGTCCCATTAGCTGGGACTGAGAAGGAAATATATCCCAGACCTTGAGTGTGAGGGACTAGTGCTTAGACCTCCAGTGAAGATGAAATCATTAGCTTTGTCTGCATTTACCATTAAACACTCAGTTAAGTCTCCTTAATAAGTGTCTGTTATAAAAAGGAGAGTTGGTAGTTTAGTTTTCCTGGTAAATAGCATAATGTAAATATCTGGAAATATATATAATTCTCCTTTGTTCTCAGAGGAAATTTTTTTTACAATACAACCGTTTACAAAATTAGTAAACCAAGAGAGGTTGTTACTTTGTGAAGACACTGGAAGATATAAAAATGTTGGTTTTAATAATTACCTAAATACTATTCAGTGAAAATAACACAAAAGACTACTGATGCATGCAACAAAACTGATAAATCTCCAAAATTTTATGTATGAAGCCTTAGAGTACATATTGTATGATTCTATTTAACTGAACTCTAGAACAAGCAAAAGTAATCTATGGTATTAAAAACCACAAAAGTAGTTGTTTTGGGGAGGATTGGGTGGGAATAGACTGAGAAGGGGCATGCAGAAACTTTCTAGATTTTTGGTAATATTCTAAATCTTGGTATAGATTTGAATTACATACATATATGGCTTTGGAAAAAAAATCAGTGTATGGTAAAGATTTATGTATTTCATCGTATGTAAATTTATCTCAAAGGAAAATTAAAAATAAATATTGAATTGTAGTTAATGATTCTCATTCTAGAGTGTTTAGGAGTGAAGAATCCTGAAGTGCAGCTTACTTAGAAATTCGTTAACAAGTATGCATTGGTAGGTGGATAGAGGGGTAGAGAGATGGATAAAGGTGATAAAAATAAGGATACTAAAATATTAATCATTGACCCTTGGTGGTGACTCTGTGGATGTGCACTGAACAATTCTTTCAACCTTTCTGTATGTTTGATTTTCGTACAATGTTAACTCATTTTTAAGTCTCTAAATAGTTAGATTTAAAGACACTTAACTCATGGAAGAAGTCAGAGAAATTTCCCAAACATTTTAAAACATTTTACCGTGTGTCTCCAGAAATTATAATTCTAGAAAACCTAATTCACTGGGTTTGTTCACAGACAAATATAAAATCCTCATACAGGAAATTTAATAGGGTTGTGGGTGAGGGCCTTTTTTCTCTGTATTGTATTGCATATCTGTAAGTCTCTTTCAAAAGGCATTGGGCCCACTAATTTTATTTTTGATGCACTGAATTTGCAAAGGGTAATGGTTCTGAAACTTGAGTATGCATCAGAATTACCCAACTTACTAAAATACAGTATGCTGCCTCTACCCCCCCAGAGTTTCTGATTCAGGAGGTCTGTGTGGTGCAATCTGAGAATTTGTACTTAGAACAAGTTCCCAGGTGATACTAGTGCTCTAATTAAGGGACCACACTTTAAGGACCCTGGCACGGAGCCTGTCCCACCTGCCCTTAGGAACACCTATTGCCGTCACTTCTGACCTCAAGTAGGAAGAGAATGTAAGCACATCAACTCCAGGATTTTCATGAAAATCAAGCAGGAAAAAAAAGGGAAATCAGTTTTTTTAAATCCCTTAGCCTGCTTAATTTCTTCTTTATCTCTTACAGGTATTTAAGAATGTATCAGTTGTCTTAAGCAGTACAGAAAAAGTATTACAAAATAGACTTTGAGATCTACTTCCCCACTTGCATTTGGCATATCTTCCTGGAATAAAAACTATTTTTGTGACTAGTTTAACAAAACAAAACCGTTTTGCACCTTTGTACATCCTTTTTTTCCCCTTGCCCTCCGATTAGAGCCCTTCCACTAGAGCCGCACTGTACTAATCAAGCTGCACTGTATTGAGCTAAATACTTCTTCTGCACTAAAATATGTGCAGTGCTAAATAGCTGACTAATTCATCTGCCTAATTTACTGGAATGCACAATCTTTGTGATCAGACAGATCATATTTGAATTGGTATCACTAATGCTTAGCACCTAGTAGTGAATGAATGGATAAAATGCAAAGCCAATAATGATATGTATTTCCCAAAGCAGATACAGTTTTTATTTAAATTTTATCGTTGTTTGAAGTTAACCACATGACTATTCCCCTTGTAGCAAGTATATGGTTGTTGACCTCATGTGGTTGCCGCCCCCCCACCCCCACCCCCCTGACAACAAGCTCCAGACTTTAAAGACTAGTTTTAGGATAATTAGATCAAGGGAGTATGTGCAAGTGAGAGCTGTGTATGTCTCAGCATAAGATTTCTCCTTAAGAATGAGAGGCTGTCCAGGCATAGAAAGACAAGTACCAAATAATTTGTGGAGTATAACAAACCAAAACTGAAGGAACAAAACAGCAGCAGACTCACAGACTCCAAGAAGGGACTAGTGGTTACCAAAGGGAAAGGGGGTGGGGGAGGGGGGGTGGGGAGGGAGGGAGAAGGGGATTGAGGGGTACTATGATTAGCACACATAATGTCAGGGCAGGGGCATGGGGAAGGCAGTATAGCCCAGAGAAGACAAGTAGTGACTCTATAGCATCTTACTACGCTGATGGGCAGTGACTGTTATGGGGTATGTGGTGGGGACTTGATAATAGGGGGGAATGTAGTAACCACAATGTTGCTCATGTGAAACCTTCATAAGATTGTATATCAATGACACCTTAATAAAAAAAATGGAATGAGAGGCTGTTAACTTACAAGGTAATCTGTGAAAATTAATTTTCCTGCTTGGCTGTTGGTTGGGTTACAAAGTAGGTAATGAAGTATTACTTCTTTGGTTAAACTGTTAGTCCTGCCAAGTGGTGCTGAAATATCAACATTGGCAGGTTCATTCTGTCTCCTTCAGTCCAACGTCACCAGACAGTGAGGTATTGGCCGGAGAAATCAGGGCACTGGGAATTCTGACCCGGGTGGAAACTGTGGTTGTTTTCGCTGAACTGGAGCACACTTCCACCAACACCTGGGCAAACAGATATAAGATATACCCCATTAGGAAGAAAACATTTTCCCCCTCAGACTTTTGCCAAAATGACATTTCTTTCTAAATTCACTAGCAGACATCATCTAGGTATTTGGTGATCATAATATCCTACTAAAGAGTTAACTAGTTGACTCCTGGGGTCATGGCTCAAGGGGAATGGTTTGGATGTGGCTTTATGAGGGGAGCTCTCCAGGTGAGCTGGGACATTTTATTTCCTGAACTCAGCGCATGCTGCTTGTGGGAACATGTCCCCCAGCTGTGACGCGCACCCCTTGGCACTGGAGGAAGCGTGCTGTTCCACTTGCCCTGGAGCAGAGAGCATGGAGTGTCAGAGTTTGAGCTTCTTGCTAACATTAATCAAGTATGTATAAAGTCAAGTTCTGAGTTTCTTTAAAGGCCCCTATTTCCAGACTCTTGCAGCTGTTCATGTGGCTTATGGGACTTTCACTCAATTTTTTTCCTGCACTTTTCTTTTCTTTTCTTTGGTATTTGATATTTTCTTTATTAAGGTATCATTGATATATAATCTTATGAAGGTTTCACATGAGCAACACTGCGGTTACTACATTCCCCCTGTTATCAAGTCCCCATCACACCCCATTACAGTCACTGTGTAGTGAGATGCGATAGAGTCACTACTTGTCTTCTCTGTGCTATACTGCCTTCCCCGTGCCCCCCCTACATTATGTGTGCTAATCATAATGCCCCTTAATCCCCTTCTCCCTCCCTTCCTGCTTGCCCTCCCCACCCCCTTTCCCTTTGGTAACCACTAGTTCATTCTTGGGTTCTGTGAGTCTGCTGCTGTTTTGTTCCTTCAGTTTTTCCTTTGTTCTTATACTCCACAGATGAGTGAAATCATTTGGTACCCGTTTTTCTCCGCCTGGCTTATTTCACTGAGCATGATACCCTCTAGCTCCATCCCTGTTGTTGCAAATGCTAGAATTTGTTTTTTTCTTATGGCTGAATAGTATTGTGTATATGTACCACATCTTCTTTATCCATTCATCTACTGATGAACACTTAGGTTCCTGCACTTTTATTAAATGACATTTTTCTAAAGATTTATAAAAAATCTTGCTTTAGTTACATATCTAAATTATTTCAATCAGGATTTTTCTCTTAGGTTTTCAGGTTGGTGTTAAAAACACATGCACACACAGGTCCCTTCTATTCACCTCTAAAGCTGTGTGCTGTTAATTCACCATTTCCTGAATGCCCAGTCTCCTTTCCTCTATAGTTCTCATTTAGATGGCTGATTCATCGTCTGAGTTGCATATATTTGGTGAAGTATTTCATTTCTGAATTAGCAAACACGATGTCCAAAGTGTTTGTAGCTGAGCCACTGGCCTTACACTGGAGACATCCCAGTACTCATATTCCTCAATGCCATCAAAAAGCAGGGAACATAGAAATCAAGGACATGAAGAAGGGTGCAGTGGGCAGGAGCAGATTGAAGCCTATGGGAAGAGGTTAGAAAACTGCGAGTTGGTTACCCTTATCAAATCACATGTTTTTGTAAGTAGTAGTTATTACTGCATGGTCTTTGGGAACGTGGCTGCTTTATAGAGCCAAAAATAAAAGATGGCTTGAATTGTGCCATTTAGAGTTTTGCAATGTACAACCTAGACAACTGTCTGTGGCATCCCAGTTTCTGGAAGACATGTTGTAGGACAGCTACATGTTTACTGCGCACTAGCTCTTTGCAACCTCAAAAATTCTGTTGGGCCTTGGTAAAATTCCATTCCTAAAGAGTTGGGAAGAAAGTGATAGAGAACATGTGAGATTTTGAGAAAGAATTCATTTTGGAGATCCACAAACCCAGGATACTACAGGATATATGGGATTGATGGTTGGGATATGACAGATTGGAATTTTAAAAAGATCTGTGTAGTATCTACTCTAAATGCTTTTAATTACAATTCTGCATATACCCACCACCACCGCCACCACCAAAGCCATTTAATTCTTTCTACCTATTTGGTCTGGCATTCCACCATGCCTCTGCAGAATGGGCTGTGACTTGCCTGATCTCCAGTGACCACCTTGCATAGACTCTCATTCTGATGGAAGGTTATACAAGCATCTTGCCATTACAGCAGTGGTGAAAGCAGTTTTTTTAAGTGCCTAATATTATTTAGTAGACACATTTAATCTTCATTCTCCTTTAAATATTTAACCAAAACTGCCATGTTTTTTCTGTTTTGGAAACTTTCTACTTACATCACTGGCTTTGAGGTGGTAGTGGTGTTTGTTGATAAGTAAAAGCCGTGCTATAGATTACAGACTACACATTTCTATTCATGGATCAGGAACAACTCGAGATGCTAATTGCTTTTGGCCACTCCCGTCACTGTGTGTCTGTCACAGGAAAATGAATTAAACAACATGTGGTTTTCTTTTTCCTTCTAACACCTTTTGTTAGATCATGATACCAGGATAGGGAGTCATTTGAGCACCATGCCTGTGTTACGTGATCCCTTTTTGATTCCTTAAGAATTAAAGCAAATGTTCAATTATTGCCAAGTCCTGTATTAAAATAATGGTTTGTACAACAGCATTACAATTCAACTAAATACAACCTATGCCATCAACTATGATTTTTTGGAAGCTATTGAATGTGTCATCAGACAGTAAATTCCCTGCGTAATACACAAACTTGAGATGTGACATCTTGATAGCTCTTTAATGAGCTGTTGTGACCATAAAGACATTGGAATGTTTTCCACTTGCAAATGTATTCTTAGAAGAATATAGAATACATTTGAAACTTACAATGTCTGTTCTTGGGGGATAATGCTGAAAAAGACTTGCTGGTTTTATTTATGTGCCAATTGTTGAATGCTGAATAATGTTAGGCACTATTAAAACTCCTTTGACCAGTGCTGTATTAGCAAGGTGCTCTAATGACTTTCCATCAGAACAGTCTCTTATCTCTGAAAAAGACCTCTTCTTCAGAGATGAAGAAGGTCATAGCCAGTTCACCAGTGGCATGATGGCTTGCCAAACAGGAGACTCAACCGTGTTGGACTATTTAAGTAATCCTGTTTTGTTGCTGAGTAATATTCCATTGAATGGATAAGCCATAATTTGTTTATCCATTCATCTGCTGATAGACATTTGGGTTGTTTTCAGTATGCTGCTTTGAATGCCTGCATACAAGTCTTTGCATAGACTTACGTTTTCATTTCTTCAGGATAAATACCTAGGAACAAAATTTATGAGTTATTTGCCTAACACTTGTTACTGACAGTCTTTTTAATTTCAGCCATTCTTATGTGTGTGGTATCTTAGTATGGTTTTAACTTACATTTCCCTGAAGGCTAACCATAGTTGGTAAACTATGTCCTGGTAGCCAAATCCAGCCAACGGCCTTTTTATATAAATAGGATTTTACTGGAACACAACACATCCGTTTGTTTACAAAATGTCTATAGCTGCTTTTGTACTGTAGTGGTAGAGTTGAGTAGTTGAGGTAGAGAACATCTGGTCTGCAAAGCTTAAACCACTTACTATTTGATCTCTTACAGAAAACTCCTGACAACCCTGCTGGTGAGCATCCCATCATGTGCATGTTAGCTATCACGTCTCCCTTAGTGAGAAATCTGGTCAAATCTTTTGCCCTTTTTTGGTAATGTTTGTTGCCTTTTTGAGTAGAAAGAATTCTTTAAATATTCTGGATACACGTTCTTTAGTAGATATACATATTGCAAACAATTTTTCCCAATATGTAATTTAGCTTTTATTTTTCTTATTAGTTTTTTTTTAAAGTTCAAAAATTTTAAATTTGATCCAATGCAATTTATCAGTTTTTTATATCTATATTTCATATATCATATCTGAACTGATGAGAATTGATTTAATTATTTTGTATCTTAGGAAATTTGATTTTGTACAAATTAAGAAACTAAATAAGTATAGAGGTTGGCACTGTAAATGGAATGTGTATAACAAAAGAGAGGGAGATACTGTGGGTAAGAATAGGGTTTAGTCTTTTAATCCTGAAACAATTGTGTTATTATTTTATTGACATCACTATTATATTTTTATTTAATATCTCATGGAAATTAATGGTGATCTGGCTTATCCCCAAATTTTCTACTCAGAATATTTCTAATTTCTTCATTACTACAAAATTGAGAGCATACAAACTAATTATCGCTGCAACAC
Organism: Smutsia gigantea; assembly: GCA_032199065.1. Classification (NCBI taxonomy): domain Eukaryota; kingdom Metazoa; phylum Chordata; class Mammalia; order Pholidota; family Manidae; genus Smutsia; species Smutsia gigantea. Next base: position 139,111 of record JAVSCE010015101.1, on the reverse strand, counting down.
TAAATGATTTTTTTTACTTTTAAAAGAGAGCTTTAGTATTTTGCAGTTTTTTCCTTGCAGTGATTTTATCAACTTGACCAACTTCATATCAACACATTAGTCCACATTCCAAACTATTTTGGAAAGTATATGATCCCTTAAAAGAGATTAGATATAAAAGAATGCCTCCTACTGAATGAGTTGTAATGGTAACTCCTTTATCTGAGATCTGTGACTAGATGTTGGTGGTAGTTCGGCTGTTTTAACAAAGTATCATGTTTGGACTCTGTTTCATTGCACAGCTTTACTGAAAGTGACCACAGCCACTCAGAATTCTGGGGTCAACGTTAAATGTCTCCCCAGCACATGTGCCAACAGCAACCTTTAGCTGATCCAGAGAGTCCTGTAAACTTACAGTGCTCTACCTTTGGTCGTATTTTCTAACCTTGCTACCTTTTTCACTGATTTTGATGCTCAAAGCATGTATTTACTTTTAACAATTAAAAGGAGATTAATTTTAATTTATTTTGCAAGACGTTTCTTTTTCTTTTAGAATTTCACAACACCCTTTTGAAATATTTAGAGATACCCTAGGGCATTGCAAACAGAGGATTAGAAGTAACTGTCATCGTTTCAAGGCTCTTTCTTAAAAAATGCAATCTTTTTCTTCTCAGCCATACTTAGTGCTGTTTTCCTGAAATGGTCACATTCTTTATCTTCTCTCTTAATTGGCATTTGCTTCATTTCTCATATAAAAATACAATAAAATGTTCTTCCAATATTTTTATTTCTCAGTACTTTTGGGCTTTTCTGGGTGACATGTACCATTTTACTTATAAATGTTTTCCTAGTTAAGCTTGTAATGTGTTGTATAATCTCTACCCTATGTTATTCCCCAGAGGTCATCATACTAACTGTTGAAAGAACTTCCATTACATGACTGGTGTTCTAAGTCATTAAGCTAGTATTACTCAAGGGCGAAGATAAATTTATCAGAGATTAAAAATTATTATAGGAAAAAAATATTATAGATACAGAAAAGAGACATACCCTGTAATATTGAGATATTGTCCAAGCATGTCTAATTTTAGATTGAAGGGGCAAAAATCACCTAATCTTTTTGCTGAGCACTGAAAGGATCAATGGGGTAAAAACCAAGTGAACAAAGTGGCATAGAGAAGGCAAAGGAAAGACAGAGGGAATCTGTACAGGGTGATGATATGAGCATAGGACCAGCGCCTGGTACACACTGCAGTCTGTGAGCAGATTATACTGTCCAGAAAGGAATATGGTATGTTAAGAAGTAGTAAGAGAAGAAGTAATGTGTGGTAGGATAAAGAAGGACTTGAGTTCTTAGCTCCAAATAAGGAACTGGGTTGATAGTCTCAAAATAGTAAGTTTGTGATACTCTTTGGGGTAAGATTTGTCTGTGTGCATTTCTTTCTCTTTTTTCCAGACTTTTTAAAGCTTACCTCTGGAAAGTAGAATGAATTAAAATTTTGGATAAAGTAGGTCAGCTAATTCATTTAAAAAGTTGCATGATGTTGATGTATTTGTTGACATAAATTGTTAGCAAAAGGTCTGGAGTTGTGAAAATTCCTGTGAAGAGAAAATGAGATCACTTCTACTTTTGTTGGTCAGCTATTCTGTTTACAGCCTGCCTTACTCCGTCTCGGTGTAGTCATCCTTTCTGCTTTCCCAGGGGAGGAGTAATGTGCTACATGGGGCCAGATCTAAAAGCAGAAGTGTGATGACACTGGGCATCCTGGCTCTTAGTCAAACATGAATGCAGCCTAAGTGCCCTAAGATGCCTCACTCTCTCCTCAGTAAGGTGTTGGAAACAGGCTACCTAGGTTTCCATTTATTGTGAGACCTAATAACCCTCTAAGGTAGCAGAATGTGTGCTTTACTTACACTTTGCCATTCTGTTGAACAGGATGGAGTAACTCTAGGTTTAAAATAGACCCATAACTAAGAAGGGAAAAATTGACTCGAATAAAATCTAGGGGATAGCTCAAGTATAAAGTACCTCATCAAAACTGAAAGGAGTTAGGACAAGACAGCAGCAGTCAGCATCGATCTGGGCACCGGGGCCTGGGGCTGGCCACTCGTTACTCTGTCGGGTAATGATGAAGGTCTCAAAATGAGAGCAGCAAGTCCAGCCTAGTAAGAACAGAGATCCAGCTTTGACAGAGGTGTGGCTGCCCTTAATTGAGTCATTTATGCTATGAGAGAACCGGACTAGATGAGCTAGACGAGATGAATCTTTTGGGCTTTGGATAAACCTCCCATTCTCTCTGATTTTGCCACAAGTGTAGTAACAGTAATCTGAGAACCAAGTTCACTAAAATTTCATCAAACTCTGTGGAAGTCCAAAATACTTTGTACAAACCTGAAAATGTTAGTACTGGCTGCTGAGGTAAGAGAGTGATTCCCACAACCTGGGTTCCAAGAAGGGGCTGTTTTTATTTCTTCAAAGGCCTACTGGAATCCTTTTCTGTAACTGTACTGACTTGGTCCTTGATGAGTTTGACTGGAACAGAATAAATTTAGTGTGATGACTTTGAGAAGTCCATGCTGTTCAATGGTGTTGACTGGTATTTATATAATATAAATCTTTGATTAATGAGAAATAGAATGTGAATTATTTAATTAGTAAATGCAGACTTCCCAACAGGTAAAATATTTTAAAAACATGAAACCTTTGTGGAACAAAGAAAGAAAATAATGGAGGTCCACAATCTCTTACCTAAAATTCTTATGGATATGTTTTAGGATTTAGAAAAGTTTTAGGTTTTTGAAATGTACTAGACTATCTAGACCATATATTAAGTAACCTCTTTAAGTGGGGTCTTGACCAGCATCCCTTAATTAAACACATTATTATTCCTACAATTAAACATGTGAATAGTTGCACAAATAATAGTGAGATTTTTTTAAAAAGTGGCCTCATTATAGTTCAGATTGAGTTTTGTTACCAAAATAGTTTGACATGAATTTACAAAAATCCTTACGTATCTGTTTTGGATTTCTGAATTGTGACTAAAGGGACTGACTTAATTAAGTAACCAACTATTGAGCAATTACTACGTGCCAGATTTAAGAGAGTGCCATTTGCACTTATCTTTGTAAACAACCCAACAAACTAGATGTTGCTTTTCATTATCCATAATTTACAAATCTGGAAATTCAGGCCCAAGCAGCAGTCAGTGAGTGGCAAGGCCACAGTGACACTGTGGGCTCTGAATGTGCACAGCTCCTCTGGCCCCAAAGACAAAAGACAGTGTTGTTCTTTGCTGCTTGGTCAAGACTTCTGGTTAATGGGATTATCTGCCCCTGTTGCCTGCACAGGTAAAAAAAAAAAGCCTTGAAAATTTAAGGTTTCTCTCCTCACTCTGCACAGTCTCTCTGGGAAATTTCATGCAGTATATGTTAGAAACTAAAAACACCCAGATGGATCTGTATTCTATTCCTGAGAATCACACTTAGATATTCAACTTAATGTTGGGCATCTCCATGTGGTCATCTCACTGACCCTGCAAACTAATAATTTCTCTCCTCAACTCTTGCCCTCTTTCAGAATTCCATATTATACCTTCTCACTTACTCCTAAATGGCCCCCTGTCCCCAACACTTCCCTCCCTTTCCAACTCTGATTTACCAAATACTGTAGGGGTGATGGTACAGCTGGAGAGCAGCTGGGAGTAGGCTGGGTGTTTTTGAAGTGTAGTAATTCAGTTTATTAATAAGAAATTTTAGATTCTTTCACCATTCTCGGCATATATTCTCATGTATAAAATGAAGGTTTTGATCCCTTGTGCACAGCCAAACTAGCCTTAAATCCTATCATTTCAATAATAAACTACCAAATAGGAACCCCTAAGATTTTACTTTGTGTGCTAGACTACTTTATATGCTTTAAGTCTGTCTTTGATTTCAAAATCACCTGTAGTGTAGCTCTACAGGTGGGTGAGTTGGGATACAGAGTAGCTACGTAGATAGCATGCTTTCCAATAACAACGTCTGTAGCAACTAACCTTTGCTCAAATTTGCCCTGGAATGCTAAAGAGGTGAAGTAATAGTCACTTATTTTTTCGTTCCCATCTTTAGGTAAAAGGCCAGACCTCAAAGTCCACATCAATACAACAGGCGACTCTGTCCTCTTGAAGTTTCTGCGTCCAAATCCTAACGTAAAACTAGAAGGTTTTCTCCTGGGATACGGCAGCAATGTATCACCAAACCAGTACTTCCCTCTTCCAGCAGATGGGAAATACACTGAAGCTGTAGTGGGTAAGATGTTTGGTTTCAGGCATGAGAAGAAGAGAAGTAAAAGGTAATAGGTACAGCATGACCATATAAATCCTGTGGGCAAGTTCCCTTTCTTCTACATCTCAGTCAGACTGAACGCCAGTATTACAAATTACTTTCATAATTGTTGTAATCTATATAACACAATTTGTTACCTAAAAAAATATGTAATACATACTCTGCATGTACAGCAGAAATAATCAATTTCATTACCATTATGCCTACAATCCACAATGCCTACATATGCCACTATGACCACATAACTTAAATTGCATAAGGAAAAAATAAGCTAAAATGCCTGGCTTAAATCTCTGAAACAGAGCTCGTTGGTTTGCATTAATTTTCTTCCTTATTGTGTGTCTTTACTTTCTTCTGTTGGAAAATAACAGCTATAGCTTTCTGGGTGTCCTTTCACAAGAAGCTGTCTTTAAAAAGAAAAGAAAATACATAGTACATTTAAAAAAATTTAGAGTATTTCAGAGAAAAAGATTTAAGATTTTACATTATAAAATTTTATATTTATAAATTTTACATTTCTTACAAAATGTTTTTAATCACATTAAAATGCAATTTGAAGCATAGGCACCTCCAAATCTTGTCCAGAAAATGTATGTGCAAATAAACCCTTTTTAAACATAACGTTTTTAGAAAGGGGATCATCTATAATAAACACTTTCAAAGGCTTTCTGAACAGTTTCACAAGAGATTTATGTTTTGCTCCGTGGCTAGGATTATTGCTAAAGAGCCTTTCCGTGTATTTGTGGCGTTTGATCCTTAACTTGAACTAGCGTAGGTCAGACCTGGCATTCATGCATATAGGCAGCAGTGTTGAGGATGAGTCTGCTTTGTCCTGCAGCCCCTTGTTCTTCATAGAAATGTCTCTGTGGTACTTTAGAATCAGGCAGGAGGATAACATTTTTACTTCATCATCTAGACTAGATTTCATGTAGGATAATCACTTTAAAGCAAACACACTGTTACCCAAAAAATCTTGAGCATTAGACATTTTTGACAAATAACACTACCTTTGATCATATAAACCATAATATGAAAATTGGCAATATTCCCCCACCACATTCACTGTTACTGTAATAAAAGCCTGGAAGCTGTATACTTACCAGTATTTGGTGAATTGTAACTTCCTTTCCAGAGGAGGTAAAAGGCATTCAATCTTGCAGCGACGGAACTAGATTTCTTATGAGAAGTATATGCAGAAAACTAAAGAAAATTTCTAGTACAAATATACCAAACTTTCACTATTTCTGTGATGAGGGATAATCACATGGACTAGGTACCTTCTCTTTGTTTCCTATTTCTTTCATCCTTTAAATATTTTCATTATGGAAAAGTTAAAACGTATAAAGAAAAAATATTATAAGGACCCTCATGTCTCATCAAGCAACTTGTGTATATATCTCTGTTCAGCTGACCTTGTTCCATGTATTCTTCACACACACCATTTTTTTTTACTTGAGTATTTTAAAGCATATCTGAATACCATACTTTTAAATCTGTGAACACATAAGTGTACATCTCTAACAGATAAGAAATATTTTAATACCATAATTCTACAATATCATTTTATACCTAGTCCATGTTTACATTTCTCTGGTGATCTTAAAAATGCCTTCTTAAAGTTCCTTCTTTTTTTAATCAAGATTAAAACAGTCTACATTACATTTGGTTGTTTTGTCTCTTAAGTCTCTTATTCTCTGTCTCTTTCCTTTTTAAATGCCATTGGTTTCCTAGAGAAATTGGCCATATATCCTGGTCCATACTCTGTACTGAATTTGTTGCTTCTATTTTCTGTTTTTGAACTGGCTTCTCCATCCCCTGTATTTCCTGTAAAAAGATATTCAGATTTTGGAGGCTGTGTTAGATTTGGATTTGACTTTTTTGGGGAAATATTATTTTATTGATGTATTTCCTAACAAACTCACAAAAAGAGGTATATAAAGCTGGTGTCCTTCTTACTGATATTAAGACTGGTGTGTTCAGGGGGTTTCAGCGTGATCCTTCCATTATAAATTCACCATCAAATTTTAACTTAATGGTTTTAGCATCTATTGATGATCATTAGCCAGATCCATAAATTTATAAAGGGCTTATGCAAATAGCAACTTTACATTCTAGGTAAGTTTCAGAGAGAATAAAATTGTATCATCCCCTCTTCATTTGTTAGCTGAAATTCTACAATAAAGAATTTTCTCCCACTAACTTTTTATTTTCCCTTATGTAGTATTTTAGGAAAGTCAGGACAAATTCTCATTGTAATAAACTGGTGCTCTGATAACCTCCAATGGTGACCCAAGATATTGTTTGTTTTATGGTCAATAACAATGCCTTGATTGTATATATCTAATGGGTTTAATCAACATTTCACTTAGGAAAACCTTATCATTCTTCTCCATGTCTAGCCTGAATATGTTTGGTTGTTTACCTTGGATCACTATTAAACTGAATTTCTTGAAGTTTTATGTTTTATTCTGTTATTCATATCAATTGAGTAGGTAGGCAATAAATATTTGTGGAACTGAATTGAATAGCCTCAATAGCTGTAAAAAAAAATTTACTTCTATGAAATCTTCTAAGATTTTAGTAGATTAATTGGAGTAGAAAAAAGTCTTTTCCCATGTATCTATTAATATTAATGGCCTGAGAGTCCTGCAGTGAGTGACAAAACATGATTCACACTTAATAGATCTGCTAGTTTCCTGTACCCTTTTCCCCCATATCATGAATGGTCTCATTTCTGGTTTACACATCCAGTTCTTGCTTTGTTAGTTTTATTTTTAGCTGTTGGTAATTTTGCAGATGTCCAATAAAGTTAAAAACAAGAATTTTTGACATTGAATCTTTATAGACTCACACTTCAAGATGTTCTCTTGACATCTTAAAATACTTTAGTCAATGTTACCTGGGAAGTAAAATTACATTCTATCAATTAAGCAATGCAAGTTAAGGAATTATTTTAGAATCCTTACAGCAAGCTTGAAGTGAAAAAACAGATTTGTCACTACCGTGAATTCTGTCTGAAGAATTTGCCTTCCAACCAGGTTTTAGGACCATGAAGAGGTTTAAGAGGGCAAATTTCTTTCATGTTCTCACAGCTGCTACCCTTACACTCACTGTTCTAATAAAGCTGTTCCTCGCACTCAGCCGTCAGCCTCTCAGCCACGCTCCCTCATCTCGTCTCGTCTGTGGTGCTGTAGATTGGTTGCACTGCTGACGAGGAGAGGGCACAATACTAGTGCCCAGTAGGGGCTCTGCACAGTGCCTGGGCCAGAATGCTAACATGTGCAATCTAGGAAAAATCTGCCTCCACCCAGACAGGCAGCATGACGTTGGGAAAGAATACACATGTACTTAGAAGTCCAACAGATCTAGGTTCAAATTCAACACAACTACTTACTGTGAGGTAGTTCTGGGTAAGTCATTTAACTTCTCTTAGTTTCATTTCTCTCATATATAAAAGAGAGAATAATCTTTCAGGAGTGTCATGAAGCTTATGGATAAATCATCTGAGGCAGCTGATCTATACCCTAGCACAGGTTAGGTGTGTTTCATAAATGTTGTCAATTGCATAACAACAAGCTAAGTGGTCTGGGATAACTTGCCTGAGCTTTCTGGGCTGGGTCTGTCTCTGTTGCTAATAATGACTGGGCTGAGTCACCACCAAAGTTCTGGTCAGCTCTAAGGTTTAGTGTGTTGGTTGAAAGCTTTGGTCTAAGCGGTAGTCCTGTGGTTTTGTGCTCTACCTGGTTTGGTGGTTGTTTTGGGGTGGATGTAGGGGGATAGAGTGTCAATAAAATTGTAGTGGTAGATTGTTTTAGCAGAGGTGTTAGTAACTGACAAGAAGTTAGCAAACTCATCTCTTTATCACACATAAGAAACATTTTCTTGGAAGGGATAACTCCTAAAATAGATTAATAAAGAAAAGCAGCAGCAAAATCGAAGACTGTGACAGAGCTCGCTGGGTGCACACGCAGCCCTCTCCCACAGTCACCACCATCTTTTAATCATTGAGGGGCTCTCCTGCATGGTGCCCTTGGCTGCACAGAGTCACCAGGTGCCTCTTAGAATTTCACAGCTGGGCCTGTGTATTCAAAGGGGAATAAAATGAATCCTCAAAACAAAGTGCTGAAAGGGTTTGTCATCTCTAGATTTCATGTTCCCAACCTCTGTCTTACTCTAATAAAGCAATTTACAACAAGAGCATAACAAAATTTTTGACCTGTCCTACTATCTATAGATCAGAATAAGAGCATGACACTATTTTATTTACATAATTGTTGGTAATTTTATCTCAGCAAGTCCAGACCAAAATTTGAAATCAGTTTCTTATTCTGAAATTTCTTTTATTTTAGAGAAAATTAATTTTAAAATTTTGAATAAAATTTATTTACAGTGATTCATCTAAATATGAATAAATATAAATTTTATGCTTATGTAATGTATTTGTATTCCTGTAGATTATATGAGTACCTACTACAAGTTTTTGGTTTTAACTGAGGTATAACTTATAAACTAGTTTCAGATGTACAGCATGATTATTTGATATTGTCCAGGAAAATGAGCACCACAATAAATCTAGTTCCCATCTCTCACCATACACATTTACAAAAAAATTCCTTTTGTGATGAGAATATTTATAAGATCACTTTCTTAACAACTTTCAAATATGCAGTACAGCATTAACAAGTCACCATGCTGCTCATCGCATCCCTATGACTTGTTTATTTTACAACTGGCAGTTTGTAACTTCTGACTACTGTCACCCATTTGGTGCGCCCCTATCCTCCTCAACCCTCCTCAGCACCACCAATCTGTTCTCTGTATCTAGAACTTGGTTTTGTTTTTCTTTTAGATTCTACATATAAGTGAGATTATGTAGTATTTGTCTTTCTCAAACTTATTTTGCTTGGCATAATGCCCTCAAGGTCCATCTGTTTTGTTGCAAATGGCAAGATTACATTGCTTTTTTATGGCTAAATAATATTCCTGTGTGTGTGTGTGTGTGTGTGTGTCTGTATATACATTTTCTTTATCCATTCACCCATCAGAAGACACGTAGGTTGTTTCCCATCTTAGCTACTGTAAATAATGCTGCAGTGAGTGTGAGGATGTGTATGTCTTTTCCAATTAGAATTTTCATATTCTTCAGATAAACACCCAAAAATGGAATGGTTGGATCATGTAATAGTTGTATTTCTAATTTTTTGAGGCGCCTCCATACTGCTTTCCATAGTGGCTGCACCAGTTTACATTCCCACCAACAGTATACAAGGGGTTCCCTTTTCTCCACTTGTTATTTCTTGTCTTGTTGATACTGGCCATTCTGACTTTGATTCTGGCTTTGATTGGCATTTCTCTAATGATTTCATGCACCTGTTGACCATCTGTATGTTTTCTTTGGAAAAAAAGCTATTCAGATCCTCTGCCCATTTTTGTCAGGTGGTTTGGGTTTTTTTGTTTTTTGTTTTTACTTTTGAGTTGTATTAGTTCTTTATATATTTTGAATATTGACCCCTTATCAACATAGATGGTTTGCAAATATTTTCTCCCAATTGGAAGGTTGCCTTTTCCTTTTGTTAGTAGTTTCCTTTGCTGTGTATAAGCCTTTTTTAGTTTGGTGTAGGCCCACTTGTCTATATTTGTTTTTGCTGCCTTTGCTATTGGTGTCAAATCCAAAAAACATCACCTAGATCTGTGTTAAGGAACTTTATTGCCAATATTTACTTCTAGGAGTTTTTTCATTTCAGGTCTTATAGTCAAGTATTTTAATCCATTCTGAATTAATTTTTGTGCATAGTGTAATATAGTGGTACTGTTTCATTCTCTTGTATGTGGCTGTTGAGTTTTCCCGATACCATTTATTGAAGCTATTGTCCTTTTCCAATTTTATGTTCTTGGCTTGTCATAAAATTAGTTGACCACATTTTTGTAGATTTATTTCTGGGCTCTCTATTCTGATTTATAGTCTGTTTTTATTTCAGTACCATACTATTTTGATTATTACAGTTTTATAATATAGTTTGAAACCAGGGAGCATTATGTCTCCCTCTGTTGTTTTTTTTCAAGATTGTGGTGACTATGCAGGGTCTTTTGTGGTTTCATACAAATTTCAGTATTGTTCTACCCCCAGAAGTTTCACATTGAAGGATAAGTATCACTTTAATGACAAAAATAAGTGAATATTTATTGTAGTGAGTGTCACAAGGAGGGAGTGGTAGATTCATTGAAGAAAAATAGCTGGAAGAAGAGGTTAAAAATAAATAACTGAAGGAAGTATATAAGGGATTAATTAAGCTGAAAAATAGTGAAAAGGGAGCAGGATAACTAATAAAGTGTCAGCCATTGAAACCAGCTCCATCCCTCTCTTCCTTAGTAGAATCTTTAGAGAATTAGCAAAAGGCTATGAGGAAAGGGAGCAAGATAGCAGCCAGCTGTGAGTACAAGGCAGTCCCAAAATGCAGGTGAGGGTTGGTAATTATGAGGGATAGGTAGTCTTAGTTGTCTTTTACACAAGGAAACCAACACTTCAAGTTGAAGTAAATTTCCTCAAGTTAATCAGCTAGTAAGTTGCAGGTTCAGGGTTTGAACCAGGAAGTCTGGCTCTAGAAACTGAGCTCTGAAATACTATACTGCCTCTAAAAACCTAGTGAATTTTATCTGTTCTTCTACAATAGAAAATCCATAAGCTCCTGACGTGTTGCTTCTAATAATGTGCATTAGATAAACAGGAAAAAAAAAGCCATTGTAGGAGCCATTGGATACCTAAGGTTTAAATGAGTTAAAAATATGTTAAGAACTTACTGTGTCCCCAAATCTTGTTCTTTTCTACTCCTTCCACCACCACCACCATCTGCATGTATTATGAGCTTCTAATCTGTTAAGCTCCCCTTTCTCTACTCTCTGCAAGGCTACCTCTGGATAGGAGACATGTTCAACATCTACGTCCATCTTCATGAATATCCTAGAGGCTGAGCATTTTGTTACCATCATTTTTAATAAATTGCTATTTGTTTTTATTTTTGTATGTCTTATCTCTTCCCACACTCCACCCAAGTAGAAAAATTCTTGGAGCTAAGGATCCTAGTCTTCTTGGATTTCTTTTTACCCTCAATGTTGTCATAAATTTAAAAGCACAATAAATGAATGAATGGAGAGGCAAGGGAGAGACCCAGGAAGTCTGAAACAGCTATGGTTCACAGTTACGATGTTTTTTTTCTCCTGTTTAAAATTATTTTCAAAATGTCATTGAATTCCTCTTCTTTCTCTGGAAGCAGTTTTACCATTTGGGAAGTGTTTGGCTTTAAATCCTCAAGATTAATCTAAATTTTTCATTAAAAAAATAGGAATCTCAGAATCAGTTGATTTTCCTCCAACGTGCAAAATTTAGCAGAACTCAAATAAACTTTAAAAGAGATTTTTTAAAAAGAAATTGGCCTGGGGGATATGAATTTCCTAATAAATGTTATGCCATCACTTACACAATTCACCATGAGTTTACATCAGAAGTACCTTGTTTGATAATAGATAACCATCTCACCATGTTTTGGTAAAGGTAACTTCTTTACAAAATTGTGTGTTTTTCTATTGGTTTCAATTATAATGTTTTATGGTCTTCCTGACCTAACAATAGATAAATTGTCTCCAAGTTTATCTTTACTTGGAAATATAATGAAATTAATTCACAGTATTTCAATATAAAACATGATTTTTTCAAATGTACTGTGCAATGCACTGAGACCAAAATCTAACTTTTAAAAATTCCATCTTAATTGTATCTAAAAGGGTCCCCCAAAGTAGTTTATGGCACTGTTCTCATAGGCCAAAACAAGAGTATACCCTGTCCTATATTCATTGCAAAGGGCTTGCTGTTGAGAAGGAATCTTAAATGGAAAGACAGCTGCTAATATAAGGATAAATTAGTGTGTTAACTGGAACATATACAGGATAATATTTAGACATTACAATTTCCTTTACTTTTAGGAACAACAAAGAATATAATCAAATCCTAGTTTTGTAATTACCCACGTATTATTTCCTCAAATATTTTCCTTTTCCCAGACACCAAGTGCTCTCTCATGCTAAAGATCATCCTTGAAGTGCTATGCCATGCAGGCCAGCATATGGCTATACTGTTTTGAAATATTCCCTATTTTTGTTATATTTTGGTTTTTTTTGCCTTTGTTTTCATTTGTGTCACATCTCACCAGCTAAATTGTGAGTTCCTTGAGGCCAGACCTGAGTGTTGCCTTCTTCATGTACTCCATAGTCAGGCCAATAGATGTCTGGTAGTAGGAGCTGACTAACTACCCAGAGTCTGGTGGTAGGTTTACTGGGGAAGCCTCCCAGTCAATAAAATAAAGTCTCTGTTTCCCTGGACTGGAAATCTCCAGGAGGAAAAAAAAAAATCATCCAGTTGGCTTAAGGTGTTGACCTATTTCTTAGGTACAGTTATGGTTTACACCTGTTATGCTGGCATAGGTATCCATATTTCTCTCCTTTGTCTTAAAATTGTCCCAGTTTAGTTGAGAAATTATATGCTTAGTCTACATTTGGGAAAAAGCCTCAAATTGTTAGCATGGTTGCCAGATCTTTCACCATCTGAGTCCAAGTTAACAGCCCAGAATTTTCACCCCCGGAACACCTCTCAATGAAAAAAGAGGAACAAAATGAAGAAGAAGTTTGCCACAGGTTTACCTCTGATGCATTCCATTCACCAGGCTGGGGCATAGCTGCTCAGCAAACTCATGAAAGCGAGTTCTCACCAGCCTTTCCGTTGATGATTGAATGTTGCTGAGCACCTACAATATGCTGGGCCACGGGCTTTACAGAAACGGGTCCTTGAATCCTCAACCCTGCAACGTTGTGAAGCACATACTATATTATAATCTTCTTCCCAATGAAGACTGTAAATCCCTGAGAAGTTAAGAAATCTACAGGTGTCAGGCTGGCTCCTGCCACATGCATTTCACCACATGTCACAGTGCTTGCCTCTCAGCAAATGTATATTCTATTCCTTTTTAACCCTATGCAAAAACTAATCTCGTGGGAATTATTCCTGATCCTCTCTCCAACATGGTAATTCTGACACTTAGAGCACTGAGAAAGAAAAATTTATCTCGCTGAATGGATAAAGAACATGTGGTACATATACACAATGGAATATTATTCAGTCGTAAGAAGAAAACATCCTACCATTTGCAACAACATGGATGGAGCTAGAGGGTATTATGCTCAGTGAAATATGCCGGGTGGAGAAAGACAATTATCAAATGATTTCTCTCATCTGTGGAGTATAACAACAAAGAAAAAACTGAAGGAACAAAACAGCAGCAGACTCACAGAACCCAAGAATGGACTAACAGTTACCAAAAGGAAAGGGACTGGGGAGGATGGGTGGGAAGGGAGGGTCAAGGGGGAAAAAGGGGCATTACAATTAGCAGACATAATGTAGGGGGGAGGGGCACAGGGAGGGCTGTACAACACAGAGATGACAAGTAGAGATTCTATAGCATCTTACTACACTGATGGACAGTGACTGTAATGGGGTATGTGGTGGGGACTTGATAATGGGGGGAGTCTGGTAACCATAATGGTGCTCATGTAATTGTACATTAGTGATACCAAAATTAAAAATATATATATCTTGCTGACTTCAAGGCTTTGGCTTACCATCTGTTAGGTAATGTGATCTAGCTTTATTATTTGAAAGAAAACTACCCAAACGAAGTCCTGAGTTTTCAATAGTATTTCCTGTAGAGATAATATTAATGAAGTATTGAACTCGTTGGAAAATGTGTCTGTGCATGTACAGGATCTCCTTCAGAAGCAAGCCCCTGCCAAACGTGAAACCAGTTCATGGACAACACCCTACACTAAATCTCTTCATGGGGTTAACATATAAAACACAGGCAAGGAAAAAACTACAGACAAGAAAGTCAACAATGTTAATGTCTAACAGGTCTGCTAAACTAGAAAAGGATGTGTACTGGCTGTGGGGGCAAGAGGGTAAGAGAAATTGTTTATTAAATATCTGCAGTGTCAGGGAGAGAATTTGTCAGAGCTTGAAAGTAAGGCAGGGTTAGCTTGGGACAGTGGTTAAATGAAAGGCTCCAGACCGTGTGCCAGGATTGTGGGGAATAAGAACTACCTGGTACCTCGCAGCTGTGGGCAGTGGGCAGACCTGGGGGTTGGAAGGGTCAGGGCACCGCTGACTTCAAGCACATGCAACCAGGACACTCTGGAGGGCCCTGCTCTAGAAGTTTTTAATGTTTAGCTTTCAGCTTTGCCAGCATGGTCAGACAGGAAGGTTGTGCACGTGCTGAGGGCTTGGTGCTGAGCTCTGGTGTCTTGGTCTCCCACCCCCTCCTCTAATCAGGGTTCAGTGCCTGGTCCCCTGGCCCATGGCGCCCCTGCTGCCAGGCCTTCCTCTCCCAACCCCCGTGCAACAACTGCTGCCACCCTCCACCTGCAGCAGGGATTTGGCTGCCAACTTGGGGAGGGCTGGATGTGCACACCCCCTTGGTGACTTCTGGCAGGACATGGTGGCAGCATCCCTGCAAGGGCTGGCCGTGTCACAGTGCATTCACTGGGTGATTTGGAAGGTACAAGCCTCTCCCACCCCCATTCAGGTACACAGCATGTCCCAGGGCAGAGACTGCAATTCCTTGGGCTCCAGGGATGGCAAGGCCTGTGGGAGGGGAGAGATTGGCTTTTGCACCCTGGAGGGATGGGGGGGTAAAGCGCTTTGATCCTGAGCCTGTGACTGGTGGGAGAGGGTCCTAGGCAGGTGGGTGGGAAGGGATTGGGGTGAGGGTCTGCACTCACCTGCAGAGCGCCACATTAAATAGCCACTAAACAGCCACCTGACAGGTGGAGACCATGGAAGAAAGGAAATGTTTGATATTTTAGTATCTTTAATGTCACTTTTTTGCCCTGCTTATAAAAAGAGGAGTCCCATCTTTTGATTTTGTATTGATCAGGCCTGCAAAGTATATAGTCAGCGCTGGGTAAAGCATGCATTTTCAATAGCACTGCCTGCCCAATTTTCATTGAAATTAAAAGAAAATGCTCAGAAAACATTTCCATCAATGCTTCCCTCAATGGGATGTATCTTTGAAATGCCCCTCTGTTTTGAAAAATGGTGCATCCTTCCTTCTAGACTGTTTCAGAAAGCTGTGAAGAGTGAAGGGTTATAGAGGAGGCTTCTGAGGTACACATTGCTGGGTTTAAGAAAAGCCCTCTTTTCCCTTCCAGCCCTTCCCTTCCACCCTCTTCTTCACCATATATCCTGTCTTCCATGCAAAGCGGAGTTCTCGTATTTACACTATAGACGCTCCACTCTCTCTGCGGTGCTTCTCACTTTTCCATCAATTTTAAACAACTCCTCTTGTAACATACATGCCAACATAAGCTGTCAGCTCCCGTCAGAACGGGTCTATGACTGCACATTCCAGCACCGCGCTAATGGCAGATGATACTCGTCATTTTTGCATTAGCACTTGCTCTGTGGTACCAGACAGCCTTCACTACTGCCCAGCCAACTGGGGCCAGGGCCAGAGGGCTGCCTCAAAGGTGGAGACAAGCCAGAGTGTTAGCAGAACACAGCAGAATGTTCTGTCAAAATGGGTTTTGGTTCATTATTCAACTGATTTTGTAATGTTTAATGGAAATAATTACTAAATAGTGTAGAATTTGCTTTAAAATTTGCTTTTATTTTTGAGTGAAAGAAGGATCAGGATTAATCTTAAACACAAAATCACACATTTTTTAAACCAGACAACTGCAAAGAAAAAAACCAGTTCTTCAGATAGGCTTATCAAAGAGTAATTCAGTGAATGAAGTTTACTAGCTTCAAAAAAAATTGACTTGCTTTTGCTGATTGCTATTTCCCAAACCCCTAATTATTTTTTCCTTTCTTCCTATGAAACTTCAGACCTCCTCTATCTTTACTCCAGTCCAAGGCAGTAAAGGGACAGAGGAACAGATTCATTCATTTTTTAAGGAATGGTTGTTGTACAATTTCTTTGTTTTTAGGTTTAAAAGTACAGAAATGAACAAAATATCAACTGAGTCTGGGCCAGATCTAGCATGCTCCTCAGCCCATCACATCCTCCTACAGGCACCCAGAAATACTCTGAAAAGGGAAGACCCTATATTAGTTTGTAAGAGTCCATAATTCTATACACATTCATTTTGATATACAACTAAGGGAAATGTACAGTAATTTAAGTGATGTATTAAAAATTATTAGATGTTGATATTCATCAACGTAATAAACAGCAGATTTAGTGCACTACTGACATTACTTATAAATACTCTGTCTTCTATTTTAACTTTCTAACTACAATGAAACTTTGTAAAGCTACAACTCAGCAGATGCCTAAGCAGATAATGTAATTTCCCCAGTTTTCTAGAGAACACCCCAGCAGTGTTTTTCCAGAAGGGACCCTGAACTTTCTGAAGGAAGTCAGTGATATTCCTGAGTTGGTCAAGATATCAGTTCCTGCTGTTCCAGCTTTTTAATGTATAAATTACTTGAGGCCACTTAACTATGATATTTTGTGGTTAGTTTTTATTGATACTACCCCCTGGAGGGATGCATCTTTTGTAGCACCAATTTTTGAGTCTCTCATTTTCCAGTAACTGGGCTTCCTCGGGGATGTGGAGTGCAGTTCAAGCCCAAACATTTGGACCCTGGTGCTGAAATGGCTCTGTTGTGGTGGTGTCAGTAGTTGTGACTGCTTTGTCCCTGGAATGTGAGAACAGGTGGGGTGGGTGTGGACCAAGTTGGGTTGCTCTACTGTAATTTCGAACTGCTGATAAGTGACCTTTTCAGGAAATGACCAGACCAGTAGCATTTTACTGCCGTTCTACATTCCAGGGTCCCATCCTATCGCACACCTCTTGTTCTCAGCAAGCCTTCCCTCTCCCCCTCCCCTTCATGAACCAACAGGACAGGGAACCGTGTCTGCAGGAGGGGAAGAGAGTGAGACAGAACCGCAGAGCCAAGAGCCCTGGCTGCAGCTCTGCTTGCTTACCCCTCCATGGCTGCACTTCAGAAATTCTTGTTTTCAGGACTGACTAGTGGGTGAGTGGAACTCTCTTCCTGAGGTTAAAACACAAGGAAGCTTTTCAAGGGGATTTTTCAAGCAGACATTACTCACTGTTAGGGTTTGAGAAATAAGGCACAGGAGCAGTTTGCCAAATGTTAAAGGCTAAAGGGAATATTTAAATCTGGATGGAACCCACTCAGGTCAGATTACAGTTAAGTGAGCCTTGTGGATGCTTGCAGATACAAAGAAGAATTGATAATATTTCACAGGGGGATTTCCAAGGTCATAGTTTTTTTCAGGCTTTGTGGGTCATTTTGTTCTTAATAGGAGTCTTATGATTGGCTTCTAATGAAAATACTCACCTTATTTCATCAAATTCTCAAGAAATTTTAATTGTAATTCATAATGCTATTTCATATAGCACCAAGAAATAATAAGGCTGCTGATTAATGACACTGCTTTTGCACCTCTTAGGGCTCTTATTTGCTAATAAACTCTGTATGTTAGATTAGCTTTAGATTTAGAGAAACAGTGCAAGTGTAGTACAGAGAATTCCTGTATACTTTATGACCAATTCTTCTATTCTTAATGTCGTATCTTAATATCACATTTGTCACAACTAATGAAATTGGTAAACGATACATTATTAACTAAAGTCCCTATTTGATTTGATTTCCTTAGTTTTTACTTAAGGTCCTTTTTCTCTTCCAGAGTCCCATCCAGAATACCCCATTACATTTAGTTCTGTTTTCTTAGGCTCCAGTGGACTCTTCAGTTTCCCGAATTTTGCTTGTTTTTGATGACCTTTACGGTTCAGAGGAGGCCTGGTCTAGTTTTGTAGAATGTCTTCCAATTGAGTTTTATCTAATGTTTTTTCTTATGGTTGAACTGGGGCTTGGGGTTTGGGGAAGGAAAATACTTATTATATTTAAAGTTAGAGGTAAAATAAGCAACAACAGCAAAATTTAATTAGTGTAAATCCTCTTCACCTTGAGTCCAACTCCTCTGCTTCCCTGTGGGACTCAAAGCCCTCGCTAGGCTTGTCTGCCTGCCCTGCGCCCTGTCTGCCAGCACGAACACCGGCCGGGCAGCACTGCTGAAACACTGCTCCACGTGCTGCTCTTCCAAATCACTGACCCTCTCCAGCCAGTTTTGGAGCTGTCACTTTCTTGACCTGACAAAGAGGTGTCAGGCAATGGCAGCAAGGTCACAAAGCCCCTGAACAGTGTAGGTATCATCGATGGTCAACTGGATGTGAGAGATGTTAGAAGCTAGGGGGAGGTATGTGTATGTTTTAGAACCAATGAAATACGGGTATTCTGAAGTTTTAATGCCATTTTTTATAAAACAGCTTTATATTAAATACTGTTAAATTACCATTTGGGGTTCAGACATGACTATGTTGCTTTTATGTCTCCAAACCAAATTAAAACCAGTAAATTCCCTCTGCTAGATTCATAGGAAATTGAATTTCCTTTCTTGAGGACTCCATTTTCCCCCAGCTTTTCAAAACCCTGGGAGCTGGTGGAGTCCATATGAAGGTCCACCCAGCTCCCACCCTCAGAGGGAGAGCCCAGGGTTCATTCCGCCTGCAGCACGTCCCCTGCTCTGAGCCCCTTTGTGCTCTGGTCCTCCGTTGCCTGATCAGGTGCCCCCTGGCCAAACCCCGGCCTGGGGCTGGCACGGCTGCTCAGGGAGGTCCCTGCCATGAAGGGGCCTCTGGTTCCGTGCCGTGTTCCCTTTGCTGGGTTCCTGGGGCCCACTTTCCACATACTGGAAGCATGTCTAAGTCCCCTCAGGAGAGCAAGAGGAGATTCCAGCCTCTCCCACAGGGGATCCAGAGGCAGTTGTTTCT
This sequence comes from Smutsia gigantea, assembly GCA_032199065.1. NCBI lineage: Eukaryota > Metazoa > Chordata > Mammalia > Pholidota > Manidae > Smutsia > Smutsia gigantea. The sequence goes on along the minus strand of JAVSCE010015101.1, from coordinate 119,902 downwards.
ACCCTTATCTGGTGATGAACTGAAGGTTAAACCTCCAAGTCACAACAGGGATAATTCTAACTCTTTTTTTTTTTAAATAAAAAATAAACCTCATTACCGATTAAAGGTGTTTATGGACTGCCTTTAGCAGGCTCAGAGTCATCTGGAAATTGATTTTGATTTTGAATTCCCTCTCTGGGCCTTGAGGAGTATCTGAGATGATGTCCGCCTTCCCTGATTGGGTCACAAGGGACCCAGACCTTTGAAGCACAGTAAGGTGATCAGAGCAGTGCCTGGCCCCTCCCCTACCAGCGTAAAGCCTGGGTGCCCTCCACATAGAGTCTAACGAGGCATTTGCAAGCCAGCTGCCTGTAGCTTATGGAGAAGGTGGCTCTCTACACCTCGTGATTGCAGAGACAGAGGAAAGAAATTAGGAAGGGCACTAGGCCGAGAGATTCTATCTATTTGACGCTCAATGCCCTGTGTGTATTCATAGAGGATGTATGTTTTTCTTTAGCAATTAAAATAGAAAAGGTCATGAGTAGGGGTACTGTATTAACATGAATTCACTCACAGTAAGGCAAATGGCTACTTTTTTGATCCTCTCTGAGAACAAATGAAATGGGCTTGAAGAGGACAGCCGTATCTGTTAAAGTGAGGAGGCACCCCAGAGAGGGAAATGCACATGGAAGCTTAAATCTGAGCCTTGGTGAGAAAGTTTATTCTAAGTCAGAATTCTGGTAAGACTATGTGTAAATATTCCAGGAATGCTTGCAACCCACTGCCTTATTTTAGTTATTTCCAAAAAGAACACATAATACCATTGGTTCCATTATACTTTGCCTGTTGTCCTAATTTATATCTCAGCTACTCAATAGAAAAGCTGAAACAGGTTACAAAAATAGAATCATAGCATGTAAAGAAAATTAGTAATAAATGGGAAAGAAAATTAGGGAATATTCTCATAAACCCAGGGAGAGTTCAACCGAAATGTATGTAGAGGGTCCTGCACATTTAATAGAGGTGGTTCAGATGGTCCAAGGTATATTTTATAACATTAAAGAAGCATTCCATTGAATCCCCTATTTATTCATTAGGAATTGGTGTTGGATTTTGTCAAACACCTTTTCAGCACCTGTGGAAATAGGGTTTTTTTTTCCTCCTACGTAATAGTCTTGGAATAAACTACATTTGGCCATAACATATTATTATACTATGTACTGTCAGATTTGGCTTGCTAAGATATTTCATAGGAATTTTTGCATGGAATTTATGAGTAAGTATTATTAAAGAAAACATTATTTAGGGGCAGTTGTTAAAAATGGTAAGGAAGACTTTATTCAAAGTGGGTCTATTGTGATAGGTATAGGGACCACTGTAATGCAGTCTTGCAGAGGAGGGAAAGAGCTTGAACCCAACTGTAAATACAACAGGGAAAAGTGGGAATTTCTAGCCAAGGAGCAGAGAAGGAGTCAGTGGATGGAAAATTTCTAAGAAGAAACATCAGGGGAAAGGGGATTCTGGCTAAATTAACCTGATGGGATTCTTGCTGAAGGCAGGCCAAGGAGATCAGACTTTATCTGGGGAATGGAGGAACCTGATTTGATAACTGAGTGTGATCAGGTATGGAGGATGAGGGATTCTGGCTAAACCATCTTAGCAAGACTTTTGCTAAAATTGGACAATGCACAGATGAACATGGAAGCCCAAAAGTCAGGGCCTAGTCAAAAAAGAGTTCAGAAAAGCCTGATTAGAGTTTGAAGGAGGAAGAATCTTTCATCCATGTGTTATGTAATTTTCTTTTTTATGGCATTTTTGCATTTTGGAATATGCAGTGCTTGCTTTAACAAAAAGGTTCTGAACATTTTCCTTCCTTCTAATATGTCTTTAGGACCACTTAGGGCACAATCTTCTGCTTTCAAGAAGTCATCAGCATCATGAGAGCTGACATAAAATCAGCACTTCCTGTGTGTTTGGCACTGCCATAGGTTAACCATCACTAAGAATCCTATGAGGCTAGGTACTATGATTTCTCCCATTTTGCAGGTGAGGAAACTGAGGTGCACAGATACTAAGCCCTTGGCCTTGTGTGAGCAACTAGCTGAGGAGGATTTGATTCCAGGCTCCAGACTCCATGCTCTTACGTCCAGAAATTTAGTTTGACATGAAACCAAATTATTTTAAAAATGGTAAGAGGAAATAAATTACTGTTTTTTCAGGCTCCTTACCTGATTTCCTTTAGGATCATCCTGACTTATTTTAGGTATATTTGGTGGAAACTTATGTGGCAGAAGTAAACCTCACCAGGATAACATTCTGAAGCAGTATAGATTGCAAAGCAGATGTCCTCTAATGAGTGTGAGACTTGGGATTTTTCAAGCAGAGCAATTATGGGGGGATTATTTGCATTACCAAAAACTGGGACTTTATAAAGGATATCAGTAGTAGGTTTCTAAGCTGTCCCTGTCCTCTATCAAAGGGCATTAAAAATATTACACAAATCAGATTTAATTAGTCTGCAACATTGGAGAGGTTTATTAGGAATGGAAAGTTTGTTAAGGTAACCGTATTCAACACAGATTTTCCTAAATTGACATTGTATTTATATATGTTCTCTAAATGAAGACAGTGTATTTTGGCATATGTTGTCAGAATTTCTGGTCAACCTACAGTATATATATTTCCAGGCTGCTACAAATCCACAAGAATTTCGTACTACAGAACAGACATAAAAATCATGCTTTTCAGTTGTTTGATTTTCCCACGTCTGTGTTGTAAATTCAGTACAAAAACTGATGAAATACATGAATGTTGGAAGTTTTTAATGAACAGTGAGTGCCAGCATATGCACCCAGATCCCAACATCTGTTCTGATTTGTAATTGGCTGTAACAGCCTAGGCTTTATGAAAAATGACTGTGATCAAAACAAAAATTACTTTTAAATTGCTCATATAACCATGTCTTGGATCACGGCACTATCTTTGGCCACTATGTATGTTATTTTTCTCATATTTCAGGCCTTTTTTAAAAAACCATTGAAGCATAATTGAGTTAATGTGTATCAATGAAAGAAATAAAAAGCTAGCTCTAAGAGACTTTGCCACAATGAGAACAATTTAAGAAAAATCAGGATTTAGCTTTGTTTTCCAGAATTGAATTCTGGAGACTTATTAAAAGGGCATTTTGGGGACTAGATAAAGATAGCAATATAATTTGCAAAGCCAAGGGCAAAATAAAAATGCAGGGGCCCTGGTTCAAAAAGCATGAAAAAATTATCATTAAAGGAGCTAAAATAGAGTTTTTTCCTTTCTTCCACAGTTTCTCTCTCAACTTGTCATGATGTCATTTGCTATTTAATGTCATTAAGTAAATTAAAATTTTAAACTATTAGCCTGAATGTTACCACTAATATTGTGCAGCACTAGCTTTAAATGTAAATATAAACTTTAACTCCTAAGGAAAAATCACTGAAATTATACCATTTGTATTTTGTAGTTCATATGTGCATATGTATGTCATTCTTACCAGAATAGTGGAAATGCACAAACTAACTCAACTTTGGGCTTGATGTATGTACATTCTACCAATACTGTGCTTTGACTTAGGGGTGAGGGAGATGTGGAGAAAGGACTAGGGGTGGCTCTTGCTTGCTCTTTCCTCTGTGTCTTCATTTTCATCATACACGGTTAGCAAATACAGGGAAGTAACATGAAAAAGGATATGACAGGGTCTTTGTTCATTTGTATTTCTTAAAATACCATTGCCTTCTCTCCGCATAGAAACAGTTTCTGGTTTGAATGGAAAGTGATCCCTCGCAATGTAGTCAGTGACCTCTCCACGCCCCCTTCCTTAGTCATAGATGTATGTGCCCAACTTGTTCTGCCTGAGTCTTGCTGAAGTCCCAGGCGCATGGGGCCTTCGGAATGCTGTGCTAATAGGGCACCCAAAATGCTCTGTGTGAATGGAAGTCACTGCAGATGTGCATATTGCTCCTCTGTTCATATGCATGCTCCGTTGTCCCATTGGACTTCACTTACAAAACACAGTTCAAAGATAAAGTATTAAGATCTTCAAGATGGTGACAGCAGGGCATTAAACGAAGCATGGGACCCTTCTGAACATGGAGCACTTTGTGACTGTGCATGTCACATGTCCAGGATTCTGCCCTGCCTCAGTGACCTCATCTACAAATTGGGGTGCTAACAGTCCGTATCAGGTAGGATTGCCATGAGCAGTGATTAGGAATGTGAAGTGCTTAACAAGTATTCTGCATGTAGAAAGTACTTGATACATAGTATTTTCTTGATACCTATAATGCTCTGTATCTCAAATAAAGTCAGGATATGGTTATTGTATTCCTACTAGGGAATTTGATTTAGGTTAAGCATTCTTTATATAAGCTCCACTAAGCAAGATATGCTTTCAAACACATAAGACTGAAATACAAGAAATGCTCCATTATCTGTGTTGTGGTCATGAGGCAACCATTAATAAACAGACAAAGATCTGAGGTCAGTTCAAGAGGTTTCCTGGTTTACTTTCGCAGTGTAAGTACTGTGGCAGGTTATAGCAAATAGGTTTATGTGGGGTGTGGGGTGTCAAGAAAAAGACAAAAGCTCAAGTTATTAAAAGTGGCTGAATTGCCAGGTTGTCACTAGCTGAGAATGAGGTCAGCTCTGTAAAGCCTTGGGCAGAGAAGGCCTTTGTTACTAACTTATGGAGGGGAGATATTTGAACCCAGAATTAAAACAAAACCAAAATCTAAGGTCTGCCTGAGCAAGTAGAGGTGAATTTTTGTTGACTACGGCATCCAAATGAAATTTGGTATAGAATAAGTTTCAGGATCCAACGCTACTGACGGAATATTGTAGATAATGCCCATTAACCAGTAAATCCAGTAGAGTTGCTATAAAATGCTATTCAGTGTACCCAACATGTATTTGGATTATTTATATATTTAAACCAACCATTCATCTTGGAAGCATCAATTTAAAAAATTATTGGATAAATTATTAGCTTCTGATTGAGTTAGAAGGCTGATTGTTTAAACATTATTTTATTTAAAACCCCAATTTTTTTTGAAGATTCCATTGAGAAAGTTTAGGTGAAAAGTATACCAACCTGAAATTGTGACTTCGTTTAAAAATCGTTCATGAGCATGACTAGTTGAATATGGTAACAGGCTGAGAAATTATACAAACAGGATAAAGTATAGATATAACATTAAAAATATTCACATTTCCAGAAAAGTGAGTGATTTTGGTTCATACAACATGTTGTGTCTCGTATTGTATGCAAGTGTGATTTTCTCTCTCTGATTTTGAAGCATCATGATGACCGCGTATGAAGAGCGGGATAACAGAATAAATAGGGTCTGATTTTTTTTTTTAATCTCTGCAGAGGAAAAGACTAGTGAATATGTGACATGAAATCTATGTCTAGCAAGATTCTAGTAAGACCTCTCCCCCATACCTGTGCATTTGGTTTTGAAAACCTGGATTTAATTTTCATTTTAAAATCTTAACAGACTGAACTATTTCAGGAAGTATGAACTTTCTGAATTCCTGGGTCCTCTTGTCTGTGGTGCTGGGGTTACGATCACTAATTCTGAGCAACACTGAGTCAGGACAGGGATGTGCTGTTGTGGATACTCCTCATTCTCAAAGAATTTTACTGATAACTGTTACTGCTTTCAGATGCGGAGCCTAAATATCTGATAGTTGTGCGGCCTGCTCCTCCTCCAAGTCAAAAGAAGTCGTGCTCAGGTATTTTCTGTTGATTTTTTTTCCTCTCATTAACTTTAAGCCATGCCTCTTCATCTCTTTTCTACCCGTGGAGACCAGGTGCCGTGGAGATGCCTTGGGAATGTAGATCAGAAGTCGGACACGCACAGCAGACGCCGTGTCAGCAGTCAGTCCTTCTCGCCCAGAAGCACAGCCTGTGGCGGGCACTGCTCGGGATCTTCTCCCAGCACCACCACGTACAAACTGCCGGGATTTGGGCCAATTAGGGAACCTCCGTGCCTTCTTTCTGCTGCATAATAGGGTCTGGTGTGGGGATCAAATGAGTTCACACGTATGTGACATGTAGGACAGGGCCCGGCCGGCAAGCGCTCACTCAGAGTTAGCTAGTAGCCTGTTTTGCAGTGTGGGAACTCATGCCAATAATTGTGCCTTTCAGATCTAAGGGCAAGGTTTAATGTCTAACTTTTGCTGAAAGACACTGTTTACGTTTCAAAAGCATAACTCATTTACATGTGTGTTAAATGGATTGGAAGTGAGGTTTTACTTGTTCCTTATCTCTTCCTTCTAATCCTCTTCTATTTAGTCAAACATAGAGCACAGACTCCTTCCTAAACAGCAACGTTAACACCCATCTTCCCAGGCGTTAAGGGGACGTGAAACAGGAAAGTAAATACATAGGAGTAGATGAGTAACAATATTTCTAGATGACTAAAGGAAGATTACAATCCTACACTGTTCTAGTATCACACTAAAATTTCTTCTCAGGTCAAATACCCAGGCCATTGCTCTCAGGAAGAACCTGTAGAAGTGTGAATGTACTTTTACTGTCTGATACCATGACTTTGTAGATAGAACTGATCACAATGTTTTTCTTATTGTCTAATGTAATATGTTCTCAAAATAACTTCCTAGTCATGTTTATCTTTTATACACTAGATGGCTCACAAAGGATTTTTTTGTTTGTTACTTCTTTCTAAAGGGATGAAATGGTCAGGGAGGAGCGTACAATCTTCGAATACACAGAGCAAAGGGCCTTTGCAGCAGTGTGCTCTGTCTTCTAGATATATCGGCCAAGCCTGGTTACCAGAAATCAGTTACCCCAGTCCTCTCCCTGCACTTCTGTTGGTTTCCACTTCTTTTTTAGAAAAGCAGTAAATGGTCAAATATTTTGACAAATACACATTCCATTTTCTGGCCTCTTATATTATGCACAAGAGAGACTTTCATCACTCCTTAAAGCTTGTTAGTGGTAAATGTCCAGGCAGATTTCCACACACTTTAGAGTAAATGTATCTCAATATTTTAAGACTCTATTTCAGAATATTTAACAATAAAGTCAAGTAGCATGAGTATGGTTTCATGGACTCTGGCTTCATATTCATTCACCTGTTTCTTAATACAAACAAATATATGTAAGGAAAGCCAGAGAGTGATCACACCTTAATGCCCTTCACAGCTTCATTTCATTTTGAGGCTTCTATGACACTGATCTTAGGAACTATTTTTCCCATTGTGATGACCAGCTCAGGAAATTGTTTCATCTTGCTCAGGATGTAACACTCCACCTTTCCTTTCAGGCCACAGATATAATATTTGTTTTTGCAGTCTGCATTTGAAAATGATATCATTACTAGTGGATTAACTTCCATTATTTTATATTTGCAACTGTCACATAGATTCCAATTCATCATTTTCATACTAAAATCTAAATTTAGTGAAATAATTCTTTGATGGCAATGTAAGCCTTAGGTTCCCTTGGAGAAAGAAAAATATATCTAAGTGATGACATTATCTTCCTACATTGTGAGCTATGCCAAAGATGTAGTAAAAAGAAAACTAGATTACAATTCAGGAGACAGATTTGAGTATTAACTGTTCTTGAGGTGACCTGGGACTCCCTTAAAACTTCTCTCAGCCTTATTTTTATTCTGTTAAATGAAATCCACAATATTAGATAAATAACACAAGTTCTTCCTATAGCAAATACAACATACATAGTCTCATGAATTGAAAGAAATGCAATGGAAATACAAAGCATGTATGTTTCATTCTGTTTAGTTTGTGGCACTCCAGCTGGATTTTTATTTACTCTGACATTTTTATGAGCCAGTGTTGGTTTCCATAGATGATCTTCCCTCCTCCTTTTCACTGTCCTCCATTCCTGGAGTTTCAAGTATTTTTGAAAATGCAAATGTCTGCTTCCTATATACTTGAAAAGAATCTACAGCAATCTCTCAGCATCACGCCTGGCATTGCCCATATTCAATTAGTCCCATCAGAACAATTGTGCTTCCTACATTATTCCTACTCTTCATGCATTATTAAAAATGTATGAACATTTTCCATTTAGATACTCACTGTAAAAAATATGCTTATTGCAATAGCATGACAAGGGATTTTATACTACAAATAGATTTTTTAAAAAGAATATAACCTACAATCTAGATGGTAAGTTTGTTTTTTCTTAGTTGTTACTTCACTTTAATACATGGCCCCAGGAAAAAAAATAAGCTTGCTTTTATTTTATCTGTAGAAGAAATGGAGTGTGTGTATGTGCATGTGTGTTTATTTATTTCACTGGTAATATCTAAGACCTTCATATGATCCACAAGCAAAAACTAGATATGACCAGATACAGTTTATAATGCATGCATTACACATATATGCCTATGTACATATATACACACAGACACTTATATAACACATAGATATCAAAAAGGATATGTCATTTGGTTCATGCTTAAATTCATGGGCAAAGAATTAGTAATATTTGTTCACTATGTGAAAAGTAAAGGAACTTGTTGCTTTTATACTCTTTATCATCTTGCCATGTTATCTTTATGCATTTTATCCCAATCAGGAAAATACACTAAATGTTACCAGAATTAACCTGTATGTTGCCTCCATAGGTAAATCACGCCCTCGCAAACCTCTCCAACTGGTGGTTGGCACTCTGACACCAAGCTCAGTCTTCCTGTCCTGGGGTTTCCTCATTAACCCACATCATGACTGGACGTTGCCTAGCCACTGTCCCAATGACAGGTAATTCATCATAATGGAAGATTATATTTTTCACTGGAAATTAGCTCTTGTTTTTAGTAGTATCTGTACATGTTTCAGAAGAATATATAAATATTGGAGGCATCAGCATTTACATATCACCCGTTAGCCCTATAGCCTGTTCCAAGTATAAGGGAAATGAAGATACTTCAGTCAGGGCCCCTCCCTTTGAGGGATTTACCACCTACCTGATAAAATACATGCAAGTATTTTTTTCTTTCCCAAGAACAAACTGCAAGGGAGAATAAGCTAAACAGCAAGTGGGGAGTATCAGTGAGAAATGTAGTAAAAACTTGAAGGATAAGGCTGAAGGCAATTAGGAAAGACTGCCTTTCCAATTGACCTTTGTTGGAAAATGGTGGATCTTTGATATAACTGAAGACGTTCTAGAAGTAGTAGTTCTCAAACTGTGGCCCCCAAATCAAACAGTATCAGCATCAAAATCACTTGGGAACTTATCAAAAATGGGAATTCTCTGGTCCCCCTCCAGACCTACTGTACCAGAAACTCTCAGGGTGGACCCAGTAATCTGTATGATGCAAGCATATATTTAAGAATCACTGGCTTAGAAAACTGGAAAGATACACACAGGAAGAGATGCAGGCACAGGAAAAGCACAGAGTTGGAAATGAAGCTACTATCTTCTTTGGCAGGACAAAATAAGAAAAATCTAAGTATATTTTAAAATTACTGCCACTTAGCCAACCAGCACATGTATTTGGCACTGTCTGTTAGGTGGGCATTGTACTACATGCTGAACCATAATTCTGAATCAAATGATGTTTACTTATAAATATTTTCTACGTTATGTCCAAAATTCAAAAATTTGTTCAGTAAGCATTCACAATTTTCAAGCTTCAACCAAGACATTTTATTTAAAATTATTTTAAAAGTTTTTTTAAGTATACTCAAAGTGATTTTTAAATTTTAAAAATTGTTTCATTCTTTTTCAATAAAAATGTGTTATTGAGGTATAATTTAAATCCAGAAAATTCAGATCTTAAGTGTGTAGTGTGATCAGTTATGCAAAATACATATAATCTTGTATCCTATACCCCATCAAGAAATAGAACATTTTCATCCTCCCAGAAAGTACTTTGCTCAAGAAGAAACCACTAATTTGATTTCTATCCCCACAGATTAATTTTGCATACTCTATAATTCCACATAAATGGAATCATACAGGAAGTTCTTTTTTTGTGTCTGCTTTCATTTAGACTGTTTCTTAAATTCATTCATGACATTGCAGGTATCATAATTCAGTCCTTTTTTAACCTGAGTATCATCCCATTATGTAAATATTCCAGAATTTAGTTATTTATTCTTTTGCTGGTAGACATGTGAATCATATCTTGCTTTTTATTATTATGAATATGGATTTTTATGAAGATTTTTGTATAAGACTTTTGTGGAGATATGTTTTAATTCTCTTAGATAAATACCTAGAATTAGAGTTGCTGTGTCACAAAGAAAGTATATATTTAACTTTTTTTGGTGGGGACCCAGCTTTTCCATTTACCCTCCCACTAGCAATGTATGAAAGTTCTGATTGTTCCACATCCTCACCAGCATTTCATGTTCTCAGCATTTTTCATTTTAGCTATTCTAATGCAATAGTCTTGCATTATGGTTTTAATATGTGTTTCTCTTGTACTAAGAATACTGAGCACTTTTTCATATACATATTGGCCATATAACTGGTTTTTGTAGGGTCTTGTTTATTTTTTGTTTGTTTAAATTGAACTTAAAAAGAAAGACCTTTAAAATACAAGTTCTCGAAGTACCTTTCATATGACTTTGATTACAAAATCTAGTTTAAGAAAGAAAAAAATTAAATTTTCCTTTACAAGCCCATGGTTTTTAAGGAAGATATTCTTGGAGAATGGCATGTAGAGGATATTGCTAAAACCAAATTTATTGAAGAATAATTTTGACATGTTTCAAAGAATCTGAAATAGTCCTTATTTTGCCTACCGCTAAGCCTATAACTTATTTGTTTGGAAAATGGATTTGAAAGAGCATGGTTCCTTTGGATAATTCCAGTTTTTACTGGATTTACCCAGTGCTGAGACAATAAACATTTATGGATTTCTTCCTTCTTCCTTTTCCTTTTCCTTTTTTATTTAGTTTCTTATTTAAAAAGAAGGAAAAAAGTGAGGGAAGGAAGGAAGTTTGATACTCTTACAGAAAAATGCAGCTGATTTTAATGGTTATTCAACTTGCTTGATAAATCCATAAAGTTCAGGAACTTGCAAATTCATATAGCATATGTTGGATATGATTTTCTTTGTCCTCAAGCCTTTCCTTCAATTTCACCTGATCCTACTGAACCACCAGTCCATGAAAAGTTTCATCTGATGACTGGTTCTAATTGAATGATGTTGCCATGGTCTGATAGCACAAGGAGATAATGAATACGGGGACGTGGCTCAGAGGAGCTAGGGTTTTAACCAAAGTAGTTGACTTAAAGTCCAAGCTATGCAGACCACACACGCACCTCTTCCTCACTCCCTCACTCACACCCTGGCTCTGCTTTTCTCATCAAATAGATGGAGCCATGCCTGTCAAATCATAACATACAAAATCAGTAATTCCAGCAAGAATAAAGTTTTTTAAAAGATTCAATAATAGCATGTCAAGATGCTTGCAACAGTCATACCTAAATGACAGATAATCAAAGCATCCTTGACAGAAATAGGCAACTGTTAGGACATGACTACAAGGGAAGAATTAAACGGTAATGACTAACAAGAAGCATTTGGAGTACTTGCAGCTTTCATTTGCACATGCCTCCTCTCTCCCTGGTTAGCACAGTTAATAAAAAGCTGACATTTACAGTCTTTGTGGTATCTGAGAAAAAATAGTAGTCCCTCTTTAAAAGCTCTGAAACTATTGTATGCATTATAAACACCCAGATAAATCCACAAGATTTCTTAATCAATGTAATTAGAAGCAGACTTGGAGGTATCTATCCTCCCCCATGAAAATAGTTTTTTGAGGGTTTTTTTTTGAGAATTTAGACTAATCCAGTAGGTTAGGATAAGCAATAATAGCTATAGGAAATGATTACTTCTTGGAAATTGGAAGATAAATACAGCCGAAGTTTCCCTTCAGAGTGTCTTCTTGCAAAACCATTGGCATCTGAACACCCTTGACCTGCTACAGGAACACCAACTGGTGTCATTTTAATTCACTGAAGTCTAGTATTTGGCACCCTGCATAAGGTCTCAGATTTTTTTAAAAATCATTTCACATTGGTTTGTTCGGCCTCAGTTATCCTATGCAAAGCAAATAATTTATTGGAAAATTTTTTCTTTGTACTTTGGTTTTGAACTTTCTAATCAAAGTTCTTGTGAATTCTTGGTGAGAAAAATCATTCTTTACTTTGTTTCTTTCAAGCTTGGAAGTATTAGTAGAGTGTCACTTTATCCTTCTGGGCACATGTCTCTATTCCTGTTTGTGAAGGGTCTGTATGGCTCTAAATCCTTTTCTAAATTCACATTGGAGTAGAGATGTGCTTAATTTAAAGTTTTATTCTTAATGGGCTTTGAGTGGAAGAATGTACACAATTATCCTCAATATATCTAAGGTCAAAAGAAAGCTTTCCAAATTGCCCCACATGAAGAGTAAAACACATCCTTAACCAAAATTTATTTCATCATTAATAGCTTTTTTCCTTCCCATGTTTCTAGCTTGTTAAAATCTTCAAGATTGCTTTCTCACTCCTTTGCCAGCTTAATAAAGCTTTATGATTCATTTAGAAATCATTTTCACATTTTTGAACACTTCCATATTGTACTTATTTAGTCTTAATGGAGAACAAGAATGGTCCAGAAAAAGGCTCTTTCTTCTGGGTTTTTTTTGTCCCCAAGTTTTTAAGAAGTGGATATTTTCAATGTCTGTGATCTCTCACTTGATTGAGCCCAATGTCTTGTTATCTGTATGTCTTGCCATGTAAATTTTAAGTTCTATGAGGATGGGGATGATGTATATCTTAACCACCATTATCTCCCTAGTCCCTGGGCTGGCATCTGGTTCATAGGAGATACTCATTAAATATATGCTGAATGAATAAACAGTGAAATGTCAAAATTTTCACTTTTATGTCTCATCTTCACTTCAAAGTTAACATGACAAGGTCAAAGTCCTACTTTTTGTCTCCACATATCACTGCCTTTCTTCCTACTTTCTGACATACTGTAATTCTTCCACTCACTCTAATTTGAAACCTTATCCAATTAGTGAATGAGCTCCCAAGCTCTGCCTTTGAGAGTATTTTTATCAAGATCTTTATCTTCAGCTTTTCCATTTCCATGCCACTGACTGCAGCACAGCCACTGTCACCTTGTCCTGGGTTCTGGGGTAGCTTCCTGCCTCCTTCCTCGGATTCTTTTCCTGCTCCAACCTATCCTGGCTGTGCAGTACTGAGGAAACTTAGACGAGCCACCATCAGCTCACTCTTCATCTCAGGCTTTTCTTTGCCTCTAATCTTCTTTCCTAGGAACACATTTCCCACTTCAGGCTGTGCATGTTGTCCCATCCCTACCATATCTATAAGCCTTTGTTCCTTCACACAGACTCCTTTACAGCCACTGGTGCCCTGCCTCTTGTTTGCAAACATGTCCAAGGTTAACCTACTCAAAAAAACCTTCTGTTGATCCTGTCATATCTTCCAAGCTACTTATCAATAAAGTCTTCTCTTAATTCTGAAACTTCTCAGAGTGATCTGCTCTGATATTCCTGACTTCTGTACCACCCACACAGTTTTTATTGCCTTTCACAGGCTCCATGCCCTTTCTACTGTTCCACGGCAGCATCTCTACGCAGTTACCCATGACTAATTGGTAAATCCAGTAGAGTTTTCTCAGTTCTTACCCTACTTAACCTCTTTGTGGATTGTTGGCCATCTTTTCATTCTTGTACTCATTCTTTGACCTTTTTATTTAGAAATTTCTCTTCCTCCTTCTTTTGCTTACTTGTTATCCTCCTTCCCAAAATGAAGAGTTCTATCCTTGGGTCTCTCATCTTATGTAGCCTCCTTCTATAGTCTGTGTTGTGTCTTTATCTACCACCTCCATGCAGAATAATGCTTCTCAGACTTTGGCATGCATGCAAATCATGTGGCAGACCTTGTTAAAATGTGGGCTCTAATTCCATATGTCGAGGAGAAATTCGGCTTTCTTCATCACTGCTCACTGAGACTCGGCATTTCTTAAAGCTCCCAGGAGTTGCTAATGTTGTTCTACAGAGAACAAGCAGGAGTGGCAAGGATGTAAATGACTTCCAATGCTAAACCTCTGACCTTGACTCATTTCCAAAGTTCTAAGACTGTATTTTTAGTTGTCCATGGAATATTTTCATTAGAATAACCAGATAATGGTGGCCAGCACCTCAAACTAAGTTTCTACAATACCAAAAGAACTCTTTTTCCATCACTTTAATATCCCTCTTCTCAGGTTTGAAAATTCAGTTTTGATTTTTATTTACACTTCCCTTGGTACCCATGTGTCACAGGAGTCTAGTCTCATCAATTCTTTTGTAGAAATTTAATTTTGATCTTTTTTCTTCAATTTCTTCCATGATTCATTCTATGTTATCCTGTATTGGACAACAGGATATTGAGATTCCTCCCTCAATTTCTCTCTGTTTCTTCTATTGCTGGTAAATCTAGCTTTTTGCATCACTGCTTTACTTTACTCACCTGCTGAAGAATCTCCACCAGCTCCCCATGCTTCATAGAAGGCGTCATAGAATCTCTCAGGGGATCTATCTTGAAGAATATATGTTACGTTCCTGACATGAGGTTTAAATCTAACCTACTCTGCTTTCCTGGACTGGGATAATATGTCCTGTTTTTTGTTTTTTAAGTATAGTTGATATACAATATTATATTGATTTCAGTTGTACAACATAGTGATTTGGCAGTTACATACTTTATGAAATGCTCAGCACAGTAAGTGTAGATACCATCTGCTACCATGCAAAATCATTATATTATTGACTATGTTCCCTATTTTGTACTTTTCATCCCTGTGACTAATTTATATGGAATATGAAAAGTAAAAATCAAATGGACAGAAATAGACTCATAAATGCAGACACCAAGCTAGTGTTAGCCAGAAGGAAGGGGTTGGTGGGGTGGGAGAAATAGGTGAAGAGGATAAAGAGGTATAAACTTCCAGGGATGTCCTGCTTTCAATCACCACCACTGGGATGAGATGCAAAAGGCAGCCAGTCCATTTCATAGGCTCATGCTGCAGAGTGCTGTCCCGTGCCACCTTCAGCTCTTTTGCATTTCATTCTGCCTTCCTTAGTTATATTTATATGTACCTCTCCCTCCCTCACTACACTGTGAGCTCATATTTGAGATTATGCAGTGTCTCACTGGTCTTCCATCACACTCAGAATCTAGCATTGTGTTTTATGACAGTAGGTCTCAGCAAATGAATAAATGAATAAGCAATTGGAATGTCAAGAACAAGCCTTAAAAATCATCTAAATAGGCCATCTAGCCCTTGAACCTCTGCAACATTTCCCATCCAGAGTCTACAGTGAGTATCTCCAGGGATGGTAACAGCATGGTAACAGAATTTGAGGGGACAATTCTGGTTAGACTGACTTAAATTCAAAATTCTGCTCTGTTACTAGTTGAGTGGCCTTTGGCAGGTTAAATAAGCCTTGGTTTTCTCGTCTGTAAAATGGGAGCAATAATAGTAATGTTTCATGGGGTCCCCATAATTAAATGAGATGACTCATGAAAAATGGATAATACACTGTTTGGCATGCAGTGAGCACTCACTGAATGGTACTGTGTTTGCCACTGTTCTTGTTACTTTTGATATTTATGTTACAATTACCATTTCAGATGATCTGTTCCATTACAGATAGTACTAAAATCACTAGAAACTTCTTTCTTTTGTTGCACTTAAGCCAGACAGCATTAGATGGTAAAGAAAAGAGATTTTAGATGTGGTTTACTAGCTTGAAAATTATTGCAAGAATCCAAAGATAATAAAGACCTCAACTAGTCCCTTAAGTGTTACTTAGGAATAGAGAAGAGACAAAAATCATTCAGGGATACTTGACTTGAAAACTGATTGGAATAAGGGCAGAGGGAACCTGAAGCCGACAGGAATAGAATCAGATTTGGAAAAGATGAGTAGATTTAGATTTTCAAGGTAGTTAGGGAATTCACAGAGGATTAAGTCATTGGATTTGATCATAAGGTTTTACTATGCTAACAGATCAGACAGCAGATTGCAGAGAGAGTTAGGCATTATGAGTGGTAAGGAAGTAGGATAAGGCAGATTACTTATAAGAAATTTTGTGTTAAAAGATAATAGGAATAAGAAAAGGATATTAGTTTTATTTTTTTTATAGAATGGAAACTGTTTAAACAACTTTTGGACTCAGAGAAAGGTCCTTGAAGAATCCAGAAGAAGGTTGGAGAGAAGATAAAATAAGGACATGAAATCAAATTGCAAAGGCATGCATATTTTTTAGAAGAAAGGAGAACCCTTGAATCAAGAGGCAAGGAGAGAATGAAGTAGGAAAGCCACTTGAAAAGGAAGGGAGTGAGAGCAGAATTTTTATCAGCAGCCTCAGTCAGTTGCAGGCACAAAGCAAGAGTATTGACAAATGGGGGTATCAGAAGAGGCCTTTGATGTGAAGAGAGCAAAACATGGGTGGAAAAAATGCTTTAGGAGGTATGATAGTGGTTATAGATAATTCCACAGAAATGAAAGCATGGCTGGAAAACTTGCAGAAAGCTCAAAAGATGGCCAACCATGTGCATCAGGTCAGGCGAGTTTGTGAAAGGACTGAATGTATGTTGATGGTATTCAGTTTCTCCTCTTGGTCTAATTCACTGCTAGTTACATCATAAATTTTTTGTATGGGGTTTCTACTCCTGAGTTTTCTTCTCTGTTTTATTAGAGTAGAATGTCTGATATGTAGCTGCAGTAAAACTTTAGAAACAGAAAGGATCTCAAAGAATGTCTAGTCCAGCCCCTTTCTTTTTCAGTGGAGATAACTGATGCATAAGTGGACAAAGACTCCCCTGAAGTCGTGCTACTCATTTGCAGCTGACCAGCATCCAAGCCAAGCCACTACCCGCCTTCTCCACAATATTTTGAGGAGCTATGAACTTTTTAAAGCTATAGTAATAGTTACTGCCAGTATTGTGACTATTAGGGAGACCGAGCACAGATAACACCAATTAAGCCAAATACTTACTACCTTCAGCAGTGTCTTACCACTTAGTTAGGACATGAGATGTTCTTGCTCTTAAAGATCCAAATTGCTAGAGGCAGGCTTTCCAGAGGTACAGTCAGATGACATTCACAGGCTGTTATCTATATTTTTAATAGACTTGTTATTCCTGCTCCACACATGAGCTCAAATTTAATCATCCACAGAAAAAAGGTGCAATTAGTGTTTGATCCTGGGTGCCCTCAGACAATAATGGGAAGTCTATGACTGTATGTTATTGTAAATACACACACACACACACACACACACACACACACACACAGAAAGCCTTGAATAATGGTAAGAAGGAATTCTGATTCCTTTTATTTCTCTTCCATTCTGGATCATTTCACCTGCCTTTTTCCATCTCCACTTGCCAAGCACTGCAATACAAAGGCAGACCACCATAACACAAAAGGTGTTAGCTGAGGAGTCAGAAAACAGCCATTGCCTGGCTCTATGTCACTGACTATCAGACCTTAGGCACTTCTCGGCCTCTCTTTTTCTTCCATAATAATTCTTGATCTGCTCATCTTAGAGTTTATGGATAAAATGAAATAAAAATCTTAAGCCCTCTGCAAATGAACAATGTAGAAATGTATTGTATTTTCTTAAAAAGTTTGCATTGATCCTATAGGAATGCTGAGTTTTGGTAAGTGAAACCTAATGCACTGATATATTGCAAAGTATAACTGTAAACCTAATGGCTTAAATCTGTGTTTTTTGATGATTGAATCATTGGCTATTTAGAGCAATTATATTCTAGCTTTAGAATGGCCCCCTGAGCACCCAGGTATCCATTCTACTCAATCTACTCAATGCACAGACATTTATGAAGTGCCTACCGTATGCTAGGGTGTACAGCACTGTTTCTTATCATAAGGTCTATATTTTGCTTTAAAATAAGGAAAATTTACTTTGCTACTTTATAGCTAAGTCATCTTGTTTACCATCTCTTAAAATTTAGAACTTGCTTATATTATGCAGTCATCAGTTAATCCGGTGTGATGAGAGTGGCCTGCCTGAAGCAGAGGAGAAAGGCTAGCTGCCCATATATCTATTTTTCCTGACAAATTTGGTACTAGAGAGTATTTCAAATGCTTTGTGATCAAACAGAAAAGAATTTACAGGCTAGATTTTTTTTTTTAACATGTGGGTAAATTCTTAGAACAGAACATTTGTGTCCCACTTTATTTTATTGGGAATCCTGGGATCTGGCCTTCCGTAGTTATTTTAGCAATGGGCCCTGCCGGGTTGTGCAAGCTGTTCAGGGCTCAGAAATGTATCCCAACCAGAGATGCATATTGTGGTTGCCCATCTGGTCTGATTTTAGCTTCTCTGCTCTTCTCCAACGTCCTTTAGGAGTCAAAGCAGGGAACAACGACAAAAATTCCAGTCATCCTAATAGTCAAGAAATGTGTTTCATAAATCACTGTTTGGATTCACAGGACATGGAAGATTAGTATTCTATAATGTTCGTCCCCAGGAGCCATTTGTGTTTTGGCTCAAACAGCCTCCATTCATTCTGCCTTTTGCTACTTTGGAATGGGGGTTTGGAGCTCTGAGAGCAGCTTTTACTAGAAAGAAGTTAGCTAATGGATGTTTCCAAGCATTCCCATAGCTTGTGACTGGTAAGAAAATAAGCTGAAAGTGCAAATACATCCTCTCTCTGTACTTACTAAACTATAGACCTCTTGCTGCTCCGTGGACGCACAACCAGGGCCACTGTACCGGGTCCCCACTGAACTGGGCCCATGGATGTTTTAATGCTCTACTACTACTGTTTTGAAATTATTAGTCATTTTTCAACAAGAGGCCCATGTTTTTACTTGGCAGCAAGCCCTACAAATTGTTTAACTGGTCCTAGCTCTTGTTTCCAGACCCTCTGGGTAATGTTTTTGTGTCATCAAGAACTTGTACGTGGTACTTAGAGGGTACAGAGAAACAGTTTCCACAAGAGTGAATGAGTGACTTCTTCAGACTTTAAATAAAAGCCTGAATCTTAGTCCATTTAATTTTTCTGGTGTAGGGAGTGGGGGAGAAGTACTAAATTTTCAAGAGAAAACCTAGAATATAAGAAAGAATCTAAAATAGTGTAACAAATACCTATGTTTCCATCTTCATATATGACAGCTGTAAGTTTATTCATTTTACTTAAAATGTTTATGTAAGAATAAAAAGTAGAAAAGTAGATAAAATGTACCTGTCAGCCCCACTTCTAATCTCATTTATCTACCTACCTGCTTATTGGGAGCTGAAGCTCTATCACACACATGTTGTATCCTTCCAGTATTTATTGTCCCTTTACACCACCAGGAATAATATATGGTAACATACTTTGTGTGTTTTACCATTTATGTAAATGGTATGAAACTCTGTCTGTCCTTTTGCAATTTATTTTCATTCAATATTTTGTTGGTAAAATCTATCTACATTGATACACGTAGCTCTAGTTCATTTGTTTGCATGACTGTGCGTAGTGGTAATGAAATCCCCTTTCCTCCACTTAGTGAGTCTATTTAGGGCACAACCAGAGGAGGTTTTCTTTATTGTTCTGGTTTTGGCACTTGTAAAAGTCAGTAGAAGGGTGACACTGGAAAAGTTAAGTGATCTTTCTGAAACTCAGTTTTCACATTTGTAAAATGGGATTAATAATTTCTACCACTTGAGATTTTTTTTGACAATTAAATGAGTATATGTAAAAACCAGCATGTGATAAAGGTGCAGAAACATGAGGAGGGATTATCATTACTTTGCCATATATATATCTGAATATTGGGAAGCCCTATGCACATATGTAACAGTGATCTTGAATTAGTATTGTTTGATTTTTCTCATTCTATCCTTAGCTTGACTAATGATCTTGATTCATTTTATTATAATGATAAGAAAATGTCACCCTTGACATGCAGTCCTGGTTGCATCTTGGAGTTTCAGGTTCTTTTTTACAAAATTGAATATTATATCTATAATGTCCTTTCCATGGAAAGCTGAAACCCATTCAGTTAACTACAATATTGAGTATTTATAAAATTATGCCTATGCTCTGTATGCATAACTGGAATAAAGTGAACATCCAGCATTTTCTAACTTTCATTTTGTAAAATAGCAAATAGAACTGAGATCTGAGTTCTGTACGATCCTGTTGTGCTGCATAGTCCCCTAACTTGCAATTAGAAATGAAAAACTTAAGCACAAATTGAACAGTCTTTCATGTTCTGAGCAAATTTTTAAAAAATAGAAACAGAAGCCAATATTAAATGCAGTCCTTGGAGTAGATGGGGGTCAGTGATGTATTAAGAAACTTGACATAACATGCTGAATCTCCTGGGAGTTTAAAACATTATGTTTTGGTTATTTGACAGATATTATACAATTCGCTATAGAGAAAAGGATAAGGAAAAGAAATGGGTTTTTCAACTCTGTCCAGCTACTGAAACAATTGTGGAAAATCTAAAGCCCAATACAGTTTACGAATTCGGAGTGAAAGACAACGTAGAAGGTGGAATTTGGAGTAAGATTTTCAATCACAAGACTATTGTTAGAAGTAAGTACCTGGAACCATTTCTGTAAGCTTTCTGCAGTTTTTTCCTTTTCCCTAATTATAAAATTTTTAATTATATTATTAATTGTGTAATTGAGGTGAGTTAAATCCCATCCTTTAGTACTTGAGAAAATCCAAAAGAACAGAATTTATTGAGCATTGGTATTTCAGAATCTTTTTTATGAATTTTTTTTTTTACAAAAAAGGCAAGTGATTAATATTTGATGGCTCCATTGATAACAATTTATTGGCCATTGTAGTGTTTTAAATCAATCCCTGGCCTTTGAATACCAGCTGGACAAAAAAAGCTATAATGTGTGCAAACGTTTAAAATGGAAAGCTGAATGGGGAGGTGAACAAAAAAGCCTTCAGGGGCCCCTGGGCTTTCTTCCTGTTCTTGCTTCATTCAAACTTCATTGGAATCAGTGTTTGAAGTGACAGCAAATAAAATAATATGCCTGAGTTAGAGCAGGGGTTGTAGTTGTTTTCATACTGCTTAGTTAGAATTGATTTGGGAATAAGAATGCAAACAATGTCATTTTCCCCTTGTTTTTGTCAGGTAAAAATAAAGTAAATGGAAAAATCCAAAGTACCTATGATCAAGTCCACACAGTGGTATGTACTGGGTTACTTTCCAAGGTTAAAAAAATTTTTTTTTGTCTACATTGTGTTTGTTTTTAAATAAGGCAATAGTCCTGTTATGATACTTAAACTGGATTAACTGACTAGCTATGGGCTTTGAGTAAAGTACTTAACATTTAAAAGATTAGTTTCTTTTTCAGAAAACAGAGGTGGAAGTATGAGACCATCTCTAATTTGTCTAAAGCTCTAAAATTCTGATATTCAATGTAGTTAACTTTAGCATTTCATTACTCCAGGCATTTTGAGGTGATGTTTATTATCTTCTGTCCTGTGGATTGTCTTTTGCTATAAGATGTCTCAAGGTGGAATTAGTACATGCTCTATGTACATTGCTGTTATTGAAATCTTTCCCCTATTTTCTATCACTTCCTACTTGAAAGAGCCACACCATTTTCAAAATGATGAAGCAAACTGGTTTGTTTTTTAAATGCACCCAGCCTCTGTTCAGTGCAGGAAATGTTAGTATATTATATGTGCTAGGCATTTCCCCCTATCTAGACACCCTTTTCTCTCTCACTTTAGAAACTCAGTGTCTGTTCTCTCTTCCATCCACTTTTCAAAATTTATTCCCAGGAAGATTCCTATCAGTTATGTACTATCTGCTATGTATATAGGCCACTGTTACACCCATCAAAGAGATGTTTGCATTTTAAATCACATGCCCGATTTTAAAGTCAAGGACATAAGTCACTGAGCAGGTAGAGAAGGTATATATGATGAGAAGAGAGGAACTGGTGCTGAATACCCAGCCAGAGAAATATCCTATAGTCAAATGAATATGCAAAGACTCTAGTCACAGTTGCAAATTTGCTCTGTTCAATGTGTGCATGATGTATATGGATGGGTATCTTTTTATGTCTAACTAAATTTATGTCCACAAAATACCCCATTGATCATGTAGCCCAGTGGGAAATAAGGTAGTACATACATCATTGGAATAAAAAAATGCAAGATTCTTTTCAGTGACAGAAAATATGTTTGCATAAAATAGAACTGACTGAGAATTACTCCTGATACAGCAAATGTTTATGTGTCGGAGTTGGCAGAAAAGTACGTACCTTGAGAAATTATTATCAGTCATCATTATTAGATTATAATGATTGCCCAAGAAAGTATTTTAATGTATTTTAAATATTAATATAAGAAAGGGATTTCAGGGAAATTCCCAGGCCTGGATTCATACTTTCTTTCTTTTCCTTCCTTCCTCCATTCCTCTGTCCTACTTTCTCTATTTCTTTTTCTCCTTACTTTGCTTCGTATTGATTTTTTATGAATTATCTAATATTTAAAGATTTAGAATGTATAAAAATGGGAAAATAAATACTAACAGAATTACCTGTAACTCTATCAAATAAAGAACAGTATAAAACCATTTATTGTCTGCTGTTAAAACTTGAGAACATTTTATTTATCTAAGTATGTTTTCATTATAATATTTAAATCACACTATACATGTAATTTTCTCTCTTTTCACTTAGCCAAAATATGGCATAGCATTTCTCATGTCATTAAATGTTCTTCACATATATAATTTTATTTATTTATTTATTCATTCATTCATTCATTTATATTAAGGTATCATTGATATACACTCATATGAAGGTTTCATATGAAAAACAATGTGATTACTCCATTCACCCATATTATCAAGTCCCCCCCATACCCTCTTGCAGTCACTGTCCTTCAGTGTAGTAAGATGCAACAGAGTCTCTACTTGTCTTCTCTGTGCTACACTGTCTTCCCCATGACCCCCACACACACCATCACATACATAATTTTAATTGCTGTGTTACATAGTGTAAACACACTATTATTTACTCACTCAGCTTCTAGTTTATGGACATTTAAGTCATAACACTTAGAACAGCAATTAACAGTTTAGATATTTAACATTTTTAAAACTCCCTAACATGTATGGTCAAATTTCTTTCCGTAATGTTCATACCAGTTTACAATCTTGCCAGCAATGTATCAGAGTTGACCTTTTAAAGCACCCTGATGTTACGTATTTCCATGACCAAATTTTTTGGCTAATGTAATCATGTAAAATGGTTTTTAAATTTCCTTTTGTCTGATTGCTGACAAAATAGTACTTTCTTCACTTGTTTATTAGTCATTTTTATTTTCTGCTTAATGACCTTTAGTATCAGTTCTTTATCAGACACCTCATAGTTTTTTATTGAATAGTTTAAAGACTTTCATAAATTAAAGAACAGCAACCCTTTGTGATATTATCTAGAAACATTATTCTTACAATTGTGATCAGTTTCATTTGTGGGAGTTTTTGAAATAAGCATGTCTTAAATTTCCTTAATCAAATTATTTTCTTTTCCACTGCCATATCTTCAATTGCTTTATGTTTTAGAAAGCCCTTCCCTATCCAGAGGGCACATGAATATTTCCTTTTCTTATTTAGTTTTGCAAGAGATTGGATTTTGTAATAATTGAACTCTGAACTACGTGGATTTTATTTTGCTGTATTGTATGTTGTAAGGTTCTATATTGATTAGGTTATATATTTTTTCCAAATAATCAACAAATGGGCCTACTGCCAAGTATTGAATTGTCATTCCCTAAGGTCTCTTTGGCTTTGTCTCAAATCCAGTCACAGGGAACAGAGTCACTCTTTCATTCTCTTCTAGAACATCCCTCATTTTTGTTGTGAACGATTTCCTAGGAAACATCTTATCTCCCACCCACTTAGTTGTCATGCTCTATCTTACATGTGACTCAGTGATGTCATTTCTTTTATTCCTTCTTTTCAACAAAAAATCACATACCGATAATTTGTATTTCTTTTGGCAGAACATTTCATTTAGAGTGAGTTACTCAGCAAGATTGGGAAAGACGGTCAATGCTTTGCTCCCAAGGAATTTAATTTCTTTTTCACATCATAGATAGTATGACAGAAAGGTCCAGGAAGAAATTTCTTGCATCTATGACACAGAGCCAAATATTTTATCACTTCAAGCTGTGATGAACTGTGGTTTGAAACTCTTGGGTATTTCCAAAGGAAAACCCAAATTAATTGAAAATATGTTTTAAGGCTTCTCTGTGAGGCTTTCTTCATTGTTACTTACTGGACAGCAAAAACATGTTTCATAAACTGCCATCTGTGTTCTTGGGTAGCTCTGAATGCAGGGAAGTTGAAAAGGAATCATTTGGGATAGCCTTTGACCATATGTCTTATGTGGCCACTTAGAAGTGATTCTGAAAATTGAGTTGGTACTTTAGAGGTATATTAGAAACCGAATAAAGTCATATCAGTCCAAATATTCACCCATCTTTTTTCAGACTGATTTTAGAAGGCAGTATTTTAAGAGATATGAAATTAACTCTAGATGTTTTACTTTCAGTGTTTTAAGCAAAAGATACATTGAAAAATGTTCTCATTCATGTATACATGTTTACACCTACAACTTACGTGCAGCAGAAACTCCTAACACCTTCTGAAAAGAGAGATATTTGAAATGGGAAAAACAATTTGAACTTTAGGTTATCCATTTTTAAAAGACAAATAATATTTAGGTGAAAAATTTGAATGCCAAAACCACCCCATCCTAAGCATCTGGTTGCAACATATCCATAATTCATGTGTCTAAGCACATGTTCTGGCAAGCCCAAGGCACTCGTGCCAGGACCATGCAGCATGGGTCTCTTCTGATTGGTTTGTGCCTTTGCTCTACCAGTTGAATATCTCCAATATCACCCCTGCCTGTGTCTCTAGAAAAATCAGAGAAAAGGTGTATGCATAAGCAAAACATGGTTCTCTCTATGTAAATTGTGTCATGTGAGATCCATGTAACTGGGGAAGAAAAAACACATCTATCATGATGATTGTGCAGTTTGTCTATGTGAAATAGAATACTCTTTTTATGAAGGTGAAGCCTGATGATGACTACTAGGTTTTGAGCTATAAAAAAGTAAAAGAACAATGGCTAAAAGACAATATTAATATATTACCTCTAGGTCTAAAAAACTTAGTTATCTAACTAGTTCACTAACTAAACAATTTTTGAAGTATGTAGCATTTATTAACAGAGACGTTAAAGTGTAAGTTTAATTATTTAATGAACCCAAATCTCAGAATCAGTGTTCCCCTAAAACAAAACCTGTTTTACCCTCCCATTTTTTCCATCAGAGATCCACCCATCTTTCTAAAAAGCCCCGTCTATCATTGACAAAAAAAGAAGTCGTGCCAAGTTTTAAAAATGTAACAGTTACCAGATAAGTGGGGCACACAGAGAAGTAACTATGGTACCCACCCACACCTTAGTTTGTGTGCAGTGAATGCACCAGGGGTTCTTCCATTCTTAGCAATTGGCATCCTCAGCAGAAGCTTGAAAGATTGACACCTAGGCCAATGATATCACCAAAGGTGTGTGTCTGATGCCTCCCTAGCTGACCAGAAATATGAAGACTTTTGCAAGTGGAATGTTAGATGCACTTTTAGCCAGATGTTAGATTGAATCAGTATGTTTCATCACTTTCATTAGAGCATCCTAAGAAAGATTTAAAACCAGAATGTAACATGCCCAACCTCTTCTCAAGTGGTTTGGATCTTGAACCGATGAAATATGATTTTTAGCAACCTTTAGCCACTCCCCAAATGGACAACTCTTCTTTATCTCAGGGCCTGAAAATAAAGTTAAATTGACAAAAAATATTCTGATACCACAAAAATACCAAATGGACAAACCCATAAAGAATAACCTGTAAAAACTAGCATCCTGGTGTTATCACTACTTTTACTAAAGCTAGTTTTCAAAATAACTTCAGGAGGAAGTTAGTCATAATGCAGGGTAAACTGAGAGTCCCTCATCCTGTGAGGCTACTGCTGCTGTGGTTATTTGTAGATAAGCACGGGCTTCTCTAACCAGGACGAAAGAGCCAGCTGAAGCGGGCGTCAAGGCCACAGTCGTTCACCAGCCACCTCCGCATCCTCCCTCTACTGAATCTCACCAACTGGATACTCAGCCATAACATCCCCAGAAACATAGTAAAAGTGAATTCCCTTAACCAGGCACTCTGCTGAGATACAGTACAACCTGGGTTCTTAAGGGACAGGGTATCTTGAAACTCAAAAAAGATAAAATAGAGTAATGCATCTCTTGTAGGGCAGGAGGGAAATAAGCTTACTTCCTGGCATACAGCACACATTTTTAAAAATTGCTGAATGAAGGTGGGTAAGAAGGAAGGGGGGATGGAGGTTTGCACCAGGAATGGGGGTCAGCAAGCTGCAGAGAAAAGAGCCAGCAAAGAAATGGCTTAAGAAAGAAAACTGGCAGAGAGCGCTGCCCATAGACAGCAGTATTCTGATGAGGCCAAACCCGCTGGCTGGGCAGCACCTGTGGGACTTTCACTGACTCTCTGCCCCACCCCATGCCTCATACCAGCTATTCTCAGGCCTCTGTACGTAAGATAGATGTTCATGCAGCAATCTTGGGACTGCAAGGAAAGGTTACTAATATCTTTTAAAAAAACACTGTACATGAAACAGTTCAATTAAAATTGAGTTGTAACTGGTTAAACACTGTTAATTTGGAATTTATCACAGTATTTCATTTCTCAGTAAGTCCAGATAACAGACGTTTCCCTACACTTGTATTTTGTAAGAAGACATAGGAAAAGGATTCACAGTGTGTATTTCATTTTGCGAATTTTAGAGCCTTCAGCATAGATACTTTGGGCAGAAAGACTTTCCTGACGCCCTTTAAAAATATACTTACAGAGCTACCTGCTCATTAGTCCAGGCTTGGTGCCTCTTTGGATTGCAGATTAGGCAAGACAGTAACTGTAGGTCTAGAAAGAATTGGATTCTGCAGCTAAATTATTTCCCTAATTACTGGCAGCCCATATTGTATGTACAGTCTTGTCATCATCTCCATAGAACACTAGTCTGTACTCAAGAATGCAGAGAAACTTTGTTCCATTCATGTGAAGAGTGGAATATTTTCCATTTGTCCTTGTGAAAAAAAAATTGTTTGTTTAAAACACATCATCACAACAAACGAAATAAAAATCTATATAATGCAACTCAAAGGCAATCAACACAGGAACACGTGGACATTTCTGCTATGATGTTTGAAAATGTCTGAAAAACTTCACATTTTGCAAAACTTGCACTAAATGACAGGACTTGTAGGGAAATAGAAGACAAAGCCATTCAAAAACCATTGGAACTGTAACCACAGCTCGAACAAAAATAATTGTTAGTACCTGGAAAGGTAATGTAACAGGTGGCTCCCTCGTGGCTGGAATTTGCTGCAGCAGGCATTTAAAATTCTCAGAAGTGGTAGAAGCCAGGTGTTGGCAACCTTTTCACTGGTGCAGGACAGGTGGGAGTAAGGTAGACATCCAAGCCAGTGCCTTGGGCCTGACCCTCTCTGGGGAAGGATTCTCTGTAAGTGCCTTATTTAATTTCCCTGTAATAAAACTGAGAGAGATCCTGCTGCTAGTGTGACATCAAAACTGAGAATTCCTTTTCTTTCCTGCTAAAGTTTATACTTTTATTCATATTATTTCCTTCCCCTTGTCTGGGGAGAAACTGATGTATAAATTAGGTTTACATCATTCCATTATTTACCGACAGTGTCTGAGCTGTGCAGTATAGAAGCCTATGTAGAAGCTGAAAAGACTGTTGATTAAAATAACTTGTAATTCACTCTTGTACGGAATTTGGAAAATAGAGGAAGGTATACAAAATAAGATTCATATCAACTTATCAGAAATAACTACTGTTAAAAAGTATTATCTATTTCTTCCTGGTATTTTATCTATACATTTTATAAAATTAGGTTATATTGTGGATATAAATTTGTATTTGGATTTCTATTATGCATGTTTTTCCACTTCATTACATGGAAAATTCAAATTAAAACTGTAAGCCATTACTTATTTAATAAAACCTCTGCTTTTGGATAATGGGGTGGTTTCATACTATAATAAACACGTAAATGATTAGCTGTATCTTCGATTAATTCCTTAGGCTAGATTGTCCTGGAGGAAATCACTGGGTGTCTTAGTCCATTAGGCCTGTATAACAAAAATATCACAGGCTGGGTGGCTTAAACAACAAACACTTATTTCTCACAGTTCTGGAGTCTGGAAAGTCCAAGGTCAAGGTTCTGGCCAGTTCAGTTTCTGGTGAAAGCTTGCTTCCTGCTTCACAGACGACCATCTTTTCACTGTGTCCTCACAGGGAGGAAGGCTGGAAGGAGCTCTCCGGGGTGTCTTTTATAAAAGCGCTGATCCTGCTCATGAGGGTTCCGGCTTCATGACCTAATCACTCCCCAAAGGCCCCTCTTCCAAACACCATCACAATGGGGATTAAGTTTTAACATACAAATTTGGCTGGGGGTGGGGGGGGTTGGGGGGGGTGCGGTCCGGCAGAACACAAACATTCAGCCTATAGCACTGGGTCAATAGATACAGATACTCCTTTTTAAAAATAATCTGATAATAATAAACATGTCTTTTTTGTGGTTTTAAAAATAAGGACCTAATACATGAAGAAAATTAGCCATCAGTAAACTTGTGGCCCTGTTCTTGGGCATATCATTTATTAAAATGGTAGCATGTTAGAAAGCCTCTTTTGCTCACAACTGTAAATAAACACCTATGTGGTATTTTATTCAGCACTGCCTGGATTAGCAACAAATCTGGTACATGGAGTATCTGTATCATGTTATATAGGTTAAATCCAGCATCAAAAAATTTATGTCATGCTTGCCTCTTTAAGTCAATCTAATGCTTCTGTATATATTTGCTGCCTTTCTCTTATCCTGTTCCCATGTCGCTCCCATGGCTGTCTTATCTTTGACACAATTACGTCTGGTGATGACTCTAAAGTTAACACTAAGCCTGTCCCTAGCTCAAGCCGCTCTATGACACCAAAACTTCCTGTGGGACATGGGACATCCGGATTTGGGAGCGGGGAGACTGAACACTCCCCTGGGGCCTGCCCTTCAAATTCTGAGGTCCTTTGTGCATTAATACGTGCAGAATTCTTAAAGAGTATAGGCTTTGGAAGCAGAATCTGAGCTCTAGCTCTACCACCTTGGACAGGGAAGTGATTAGAGTCAGGAGTTCATGGTGGTTGTTTTTAACAGCAGCAAGTGCGTACACTCAAACAACTGATGTTGCTTGGTTTTAAAAGATAATGTATAGCATAACATCCATGTGAGAGGGAATGTAAAGACAGAATTTGGCTGGGTCACATCTAAAATAAAGTGAAAATAAGCTAGTATTCAATCCAGAGGCTTTAGCGTCTTTCCATCGCATAGTTGAGTCAACTAAACCGATGGAAATTCTGAAGAGACTGCTGTCAAATCCTTGGATATTTATGGGGAAAACCAAGTGAGTCCAATAAAATAAAGGCAGATATATGCACAAAAGATCTTACCAGCAACTGCTAAGCCAGTGTCATGGGAGAATTCACTGAAGACAAGAAAGGACTCCTTGTAGTTTTTTGAATTAGTTTTTTTAAGTCAACACTAACTCAGAAGCTCACTGTCTTCCTCTTCTCAGCCAGCATATGTCCCGAGGAGGATAATCCCAGTAACAATCATCAAGCAAGGTAAGTTGTGTGAGTTTGCTCTGGATGTGTGTTTACAATTATTTTCAATATTCTTTTTAACTGAGATAATTAAACATAATGCATATTTTCCCAATTTCCCTGATTATTGTTTTAGAGGTAAAATTTGAGGAAACCTGTATAATCTAGTACATTAGAAATTAATAGATAATTTTGTCTCTTATGCCTATAGGCCAAGTCTTGGCAAGTCACACTGGTTAGACAGTTAGGGACAAAGCAATCATAACAAGCATTAAATTTGGAAAGCCAGTTAAATACGTGTGGCTTTGTTCAGAGTTAATTGAGCATACATGAAGAAAATCATCAATAGGATATCTGGATTAATGAAATGAAAACTATGATTTAGAGAAAGTAAAGGCATCCCGGTTTCTGACATCCCGGTATCTAGAATTACATGTTACTTCATTTCAGTATCGAGTTGTTTTTGTTTTGAATTCCAGTTTTTCCGATTACTAAATGACTCCATTATTTACAGAAAGCTGCTTGATAGAAAAGATTGTGCACTTCTAACAGTTCTTCATTGTAAGAGAACAACTATGTCCCAAGTGTACTCTCAAAATGCAGTCAGTTAGTATTGGAATTACCCAAAGAGTCTTTGCTTTGAGAATATATATTTTCTAATTTTTTAGATTTCTTGGGTTATTGTCTCATTTTGTGTTGTTCTTTAAGTAGCTGCAGGGAGTGGAGATGAGGAAGAAAAATTTCAGCTTATTAGAATGGAACATAGAGCAATAAATAGTCTTTAGTTACTTGAAGGCGTATGTGTTGAGATGCATTCTAGCATTGGCTCTGTAGAGGTCCTTTCTATTAATTGGCAAGTTAGGTCAGGGCTTCCCACTGCAGATGGTTACACATTATTAGCTTTTTACTGCTTCCTGACTATTTTTTTTTCCATCACACTATTATCTTTTTGTATTTCAACAGTGATCCAGAATATTACTCACAGGGCTTCAACTAAATCCACAGATAGGACTCCCTTTGGAGGAACAATACTACGTGAGTCTATCTTGATATCTATATTACCTAGATTAAGCAATTAAGCAAATATGGCTTTTTTAAAAATAATAGGGCCTTTAGGGAATAGTGTACCATGAGCAGGTCTGTTAAACTGATGTCGGTTCCCTTTCAGTCTGCATCATCCTGATTTGTGTCCATTTCAGGCTAGGAGCCAAGAGATATTCCCTCTACCATGAAGTGTTACAGAAAAACTCTAGCCATGCCTCGTGGCATTGATGGTGCCCACGAGGGTTGTTGAAGTTATGAGAGAGTCTTTGTCACATTGAACTACTCTTTTAAGTTATTGTTATTATTAATGGTGTTCTTTGTTTACCACACATCTCAAGTATTTTATAATTTTTGACACTGTGGATTAAAAGTCAGAGGATTGGTCAGTTCAGTTCTGAATATGAAAGTGATTCTGTTTAAAAGCTATCATTTTTTTCTAATGTTTTAAAGTTTGGGTCAAAATTGGCTGAGCATAGTAAGTTCAAAACTTCATAGTTTCTGGTATATGATGCTCTGAGCTTTATTTCATGTCCTGATACATTTTCTCCCTCTTACCTACTTCTATTTCCTTGCAGTCCACCTTGTTATTCCAGGTCTTAATGAAACCACTGTGAAACTTCCTACATCCCTAATATTTGAGATTTCAGATGCTCTTAAGACACAATTAGGTAAGCAGCAAAGTTCTATACTGGACCTTTGGAGTGACTGAGTACTACCACGGATATTCTTAGGGTATCCAGGGAATCTAGGAAGTGAGGTGTTTGGGGAATCTCAAAGTAAAAAGTAAGGGACAGGCATGACCACTATTTATGGGAATGTGAAATGGCACAGCTGCTGTGAAAAACACTATGTCCATTCCTCAAAAAGTTAAAAATAGAATTACTATCTGATCTAGCAGTTCCACTTCTAGGTATATAACCAAAAGAAGGGAAAAAAGTTCTCAAAGGAGTTTTGTATACCCATGTTTGTAGCAGCATTATTCAACACAAATTCACAAAAGTAGCTAAAATGTGGAAGCAACCCAAGTGTCCATCAGTAGAATGAATGGATAAGGTTTATACATATGATGAGATATTAATCAGCCTTAAAAAGGAAGGAAATTTGGACTCGTGCTACAACACGGATGAAAGTTGAGGACATTATGTTATGTGAAATAAGCCAGTCACAAAAAGATAAATACTATATGATTTCATTTTCAAAAGGTGCCTCGAGTAATCAAAATCATAGAGAGAAAGGAGAATGTTGGTTGCCAGGGGCTAGAAGGAAGGAGAATGGGGAGTTCATGCTTAATGGTACAGAGTTTTGCTTTTACAAGGCGAGAAGAGTTGTGGAGATGGAGGGTGGTGATGGCCACACAACATTTTGAATGTGTCTCATACTACTGAACTGGACACTTAGAAGTGAAGATCATGAATTTTGGGCAGAAGAGACAGGGAGGTTGGAGTGTTGAAGGTATTCATATAAATCACATTGTATAGGAAAATATTTATCTTATATTTATATAAAATATATTTACATTTATGAAAGAAGATTAAAATTTATCAAATTACCCAAATTTATAAAGGTATAATTTTCAAATAAAAGTAAGTTATATTATACTATCAAAGGGCCATTAGATTTATTCAATGAGAACTGATGTAAAGGTCAAGTCTACTAAATTAATATTTACCTGAGACTGGACAGCTACATGTAAGAGAATGAAACTGGACTACTGTCTAACCCCATACACAAAAGTAAACTCAAAATGGATCAAAGACCTGAATGTAAGTCATGAAACCATAAAACTCTTAGAAAAAAACATAGGCAAAAATCTCTTGGACATAAACATGAGCGACTTCTTCATGAACATATCTCCCCGGCAAGGGAAACAAAAGCAAAAATGAACAAGTGGGACTATATCAAGCTGAAAAGCTTCTGTACAGCAAAGGACACCACCAGTAGAACAAAAAGACATCCTACCGTATGGGAGAATATATTCATAAATGACGTATCTGATAAAGGGTTGACATCCAAAATATATAAAGAACTCACGCACCTCAACAAACAAAAGCAAATAATCCAATTAAGAAATGGGCAGAGGACATGAATAGACACTTCTCCAAAGAAGAAATTCAGATGGCCAACAGGCACATGAAAAGATGCTCCACATTGCTAATCATCAGAGAAATGCAGATTAAAACCACAATGAGATATCACCTCACACCAGTGAGGATGGCCAACACCCAAAACACAAACAACAGCAAATGCTGGCGAGGATGTGGAGAAAAGGGAACCCTCCTACACTGCTGGTGGGAATGCAAATTAGTTCACCCATTGTCGAAAGCAGTATGGAGGTTCCTCAAAAAACTCAAAATAGAAATACCATTTGATCCAGGAATTCCACTCCTAGGAATTTACCCTAAGAATGCAGCAGCCCAGTTTGAAAAAGACCTATGCACCCCTGTGTTTATCGCAGCACTATTTACAATAGCCAAGAAATGGAAGCAACCTAAGTGTCCATCAGTAGATGAATGGATAAAGAAGATGTGGTACATATACACAATGGAATATTATTCAGCCATAAGAAGAAAACAAATCCTACCTTTTGCAACAACATGGATGGAGCTAGAGGGTATTATGCTTAGTGAAATAAGCCAAGTGGAAAAACACAAATATCAAATGATCTCACTTATATGTGGAGTATAAGAACAAAGAAAAAATACTGAAGGAACAAAACAGCAGCAAACTTACAGAACCCAAGAATGGACTAATAGTTACCAAAGGGAAAGGAACTGAGGAGGATGGGTAGGAAGGGAGGGACAAGGGGGAAAAAGGGGCATTACGATTAGCAGACGTAATGTTGGGGGGCGTGCGGAGGGCTGTACAACTCAGAGAAGACAAGTAGTGATTCTATAGCAATCTCACTACGCTGATGGACAGTGACTGTAATGGGGTTGGTGGGGGGGACCTGATGAAGGGGGTAGTTTAATAACCATAATATTGCACATGTAATTGTAGATTAATGATACCAAAATAAATTATTAAAAATATATATATATATTTACCTGAGACTGGTACTGCTTCTACCTTGTATAAATAACCTGATTTCAGTGTTTCAAAAACATATAACAATTTTGGGGAAAAAATCTCCAGCAAAGCCCTTTAAAAGGATCCTAGGGAATCATTGCAGTGGTCACTGGGCTAAGTTAGTTGCTGCATTTGAGTATCAAATTAGTTGAATACTATGAACAGAGGGTCTCAGACTTAATGGAGCATGAGAAGCCTTGGTGGGTTTGTGAATACACAGGCTGCTGGGCATACACCCAGAGTTACTGATCCAGGAGGGCTTGGGTAGGGCCTGAGAATACGCATTTCTAACTAGTAGCGAGGTTGATACTGCTGGTCCAGGAGCCACACGTTAAGAACCACCCTCTAACATCTCTGAAGAATGTCTTGGGCTATTGATAAATATAGAAGGAGATGGCATGAGGTGGTAGAAACTGAAGAGGGCTTAAACCTGCAGAATATTTCCCCTGAACTAGGCACTAGCTAAGAACTTTAAGCGCCTTTACATAATTGCATCTTTACATTGTATGGATACAGAAACATAGGCCCAAGCCCCTGTTTGGCAACATTCATTCAAAAAATACTTATTAAGAATTTTTCCATGCCAGAATTGCACGTTGTGAGTTACAGAGTCCCCAAGCCTGCTCATGCTGGGCCCTCAGACTTAATTTCTTCTCCCTTGTTGGAGGCCTAACCTGTTCACTTGTTTGATGCTAGGTGATCCGACTGGAACATTTTTAAAAGATGAATGCTGAAGTTCTCCTTAGCTTTCAGTCTGAGAACTTCCTGAAGAAGGAGGAACAAAGCTTTAAGTGGGTAGAAGAGCACTTAATTGTAGACTTAACAATTTTAGAAAAATTTTCAAAACATATGTATCACCATTTTATAAAGATGTGAGAATATATGCCAATAAATCTTTGTAATTCTGTACAGTCCTTACATTTTTACTGTAAAATAATCATACCTGTTAGTCCTAGAGTGAGTTACCTCCAAAAACATGGACAAGTGACTCTAGGCTTCTTTACCTTGGCTTGTACATCAGATCGGATCACCTGCCTTTAGCTATAAAACCCTGTGACTCAAATCTATTATCATCTAAAAGCTATGCAAAAAACCAGGAAGCTTCCAAATTAAATTCCCTACGTGGACTTGTGTTTGAAATCAGAGCTCAGGACTCCTGTACCTGTTCTCTGCCTGGAGACTATATACCTTGTGTCTGGGAGAGTCTTGTTTAGGAGAGAAAAGGAGGCACCAATCTCTTACTGATTTGGTCCCTAATCCATCCATCCAAACTGCAAAAACCAGGATTTGTGAAGGAGACTGAAATTGAGCAGAATTTTTTCCCAGACCACTGCTGTCAGTTTTGAACTGGACATGTTTTCTTCTTTACTCCTTAGTCCTGAGTGATATTTCCTCCTGTGTTTTTTGTTTTTTGTTTTTTGCAAAGTCCTACATGCTACCTTAATACCAATTCAGCCTTTTTGTTTTCTTTAATTTTGAGAAGTTAATAGTGGATTTTTTGTTTTTCTCCTTCTTTTGTTTTTCTGTATTCACTAATGCTTCAGGATTGAGTGATTTTATTGAAGAAAAATCCTATGCAAATAGTAAATATCTTTTTTAACTTGTATATCTGGGGATCTACCTGTCTTAAATCTAACACATTGCAAATTTCTTACACTAAGCACTGAAGAGATTGATAGCTAATATGCTTGAAAATGTCCAGTAAACTCATCAACAGCACCATCTTAATAGACTATGTTTAAAAATTACATTTTAAACTTACTGTTATTTTATGAAAAGAGTGTGAGCATAAACTGTTCTTTATACTCCCAAGGGAGTAGTAAACTTTCTTTTAAAGTTATCACTGCAATTCAGAAAAGCCCTATTTTTTGAGGGGTAAATCCTAAAAATAATGTCATTTCAGCAGGGCCCATCATGGGACATCAAAAAATTAATAGCTTTTGTTCTGAGAACACATGGTGCGAATAATGAGAGAAATAAACAACAAAGCTAGTGTTAACACACACATCTGCCAGGGACGTACAAAGGGTTTGCCAAAGCCAAGATTTAGCCTGCCAAAAATTAAAGGAAACAACTGTGTTGAAAAAGGTACAGAAGAATCAGAGAGGAAAAGAATTTCCTGGGTTTCAGGCCAAGTTCTCAGGGCATTTTAATCTGCTTTTGCCAAGAATGCTGTTGCACGTAGATGGTGCAGGTGAATGTTCATGGGTTGATAGGAGGCATAAAGAGTCCTCCATGGAAGTATCTTTCCCATCTACCAATTTCTCTGATGCCTGAAATTCCCTATTTAAAATACAATATGACTTTATAAGGAATTAATGATGTATAAACACAAATATCTCTTGGGAAGGTAGTTTATCATTTTTAGGTTAAGTGATTGTCAACTCAGGACATGTTTCGAATGTAAGGAGCTAAAGCAAATCAATTCAGAGCATTTCCTGAAAGTCTAGGATCTGGAGGTTAAAGTAGACAGACAGACAGACAATCCATCCATCCGTCCCTCCATCTGTCAGTCCTAGTCAGTCAAGGAACCACTGAGAAAGTAGGATATTACACTGGGAGGAGAGGGTTAGCAAAGGCATCCTGAAGGAGGCGAGAACACTGAAAGAGGAGAGAGCAGTAACGAAAACATTTCTAAAAACAACCTTCCTATGGTACATGCTGGAAATAACAGAACCAGAGCTCATAAAAATTTGTAATCTGAATGTTACATGTGATCTGAAAGCCATGACTTCAAATGAAGCAGGAAAAAATGTTGATCTAATTTAGAAATTCTGACAATAGAATTTATCATGAATTTATATTAGATCTGTTTTCTTAATTGTTGCAGAGTCTCTTATCTTTATACCCTGCTAAATTAATTGGAACAATGGTATTAACCATTTCTGCTGTACAAACATGTTGCGCAACTTCATGTGTACATGAATCCAAAACACATACTGGACTATCAGATATGGCAGATATGCCAGCACTTGGGACACCTATTCCTCGCATTTTATTTTACTTTATTTTTTATTAATTTATTATTTTATTTCATATTTATTTTATTTTATTATTTTACTTATATTTTATTCATTGATAAACACTTGTGGAGATTTCACAAGAAAAACAATGTGGTTATTACATTCACCCTTATTATCAAGTGCCCCCACCATACCCCATTGCAGTCACTGTCCATCAGTGTAGTAAGATGCCACAGAGTCCCTATTTCTCTTCTCTCAGCTACACTGTCTTCCCTGTGACCCCACACACACCATGCGCACCCATCATGATA
Organism: Smutsia gigantea; assembly: GCA_032199065.1. Taxonomy (NCBI): domain Eukaryota; kingdom Metazoa; phylum Chordata; class Mammalia; order Pholidota; family Manidae; genus Smutsia; species Smutsia gigantea. Next base: position 82,741 of record JAVSCE010015101.1, on the reverse strand, counting down.
CGCCACAATTCCCTTCTCCCTCCCTCTCCACTCACCCTTCCCCACCACTCCCCTTTGATAACCACTAGTCCCTTCTTGGAGTCTCTGAGTCTGCTGCTATTTTGTTTCTTCAGTATTGCTTTGTTGTTATACTCCACAAATGAGGGAAATCATTTGGTATTTGTCTTTCTCTGCCTGACTTATTTCACTGAGCATAATACCCTCTAGCTCCATCCATGTTGTTGCAAATGGTAGGATTTGTTTTCTTCTTATGGCTGAATAATATTCCATTGTGTATATGTACCACATCTTCTTTATCCATTCAACTACTGATGGACACTTAGGTTGCTTCCATTTCCTGGCTATTGTAAATAGTGCTGCGACAAACATAGGGGTGCATCTGTCTTTCTATTCCTAGCATTTTAAATCACTCCTGACACTAAGTAACTCTCTGTAGGAATCTACCATATGCTCCACAATAGAGATTGGATATCATTTGCTCTTATTAACATTGTGAAAGCGCCGACTTTATAATTGTGAAGTCCCACAGAAGTAAATAAATACTTTGTTCCCATGTTAACTGAATAAAAGACAGTGATCTTCACAACAGTGATGTGAACAACAGAAGGAAGTTACACTATGCATCTTTCAAGAACTTTGAGGGAACACATAGATGAGTAGTTCTCAACAGAGGACAACGTGGCAATGAGAGATAACTTGGTTGGAACAACAGTGGAAGTGCTAGTGGAATCCAGTGGGTGAAGACCAGCAATGCTGCTAAATACCCTACAGTTCACAAGAAAGACCGCCTGCTACAGAATATTATCCAGCCCAGAATATCAATAGTGCCAAAGCTGAGAGATCCAAGTTCTGTGTAGCCTTAGGACTCTAAAAATATCCCATCTGGTTATAATCAGTTCAAGACGACACAATTCAGGTATCTCAGACAGGAATGAATTCTTTTATGCCAGTAAATTATTTCAAAGTATTGCAAGTAGATCATTGATCAGTGTGCTAAATAGCTGAGTCAAGCTAATCCTAAGTGCATTTTTTAAATGGGAAATATCTTTATCATTGGGAGACCCTGGTATAGATGTACTTTCTCTGAAAAAGAATACCTGCATTTTGGAAGGAAGTGTCTGTCCTGAATAGTTGTCTGAAGAGGAAAAAAAATCAATTCTTTATGTATAATTCCCACAGAGACCAAAAGAAAAGATCTATGTTAACAGGTGTCTCAGCTAAGTAACTTGGTATTTCTTTTTGCCACAAACATTTTAGAATAATTTAGTTTCTAGTATGTTATTTGTGTTTTTCTAATATTTCAGTGTCATAACCTATTACATTTTTTACCATGCATAATAATGGAAAATTTCTGTTCATGTATTTTTTTTTAATTAGGAGTACTTTTAAAAATAGGAGTACTAAATACTAGATAGTGTTTGCAATACATCCAATGCCTTCCAGAAACTCTATGAGTCAAAATGACTTGAGAGTTATCCAGGTATTAGGTTATGACTTTTTTCCTTCATTCCAGTGCCAACCAGTTCTTAGAGGATTACTTGGGGTTAATGAGAAGGAATTCTGAACACTGTCATCTACTCACACTAATCCCTGGTAGAAATGCACAGTACATTTGTTCACTGCCTGCTGGGAACGGATAAGTGCAGAATAGATTTTTTTGAAATAATCTGTTGATTATGTTTTGAAAGGATTATATTTGGACACTGTGTTACGAGGAAGTGAGGTAAATTGTTCTCTGACTTTTCAGCTACAAATGAAACCTTGGCATTACCTGCTGAATCTAAAACACCACAGGTGGAAAAAATCCCAGCACAGCCCATAACAGGTAATGAGATCCCTATGTTGTTAAATTTGAGAGAATAAATACTATGTTTTTTCAAATAGTAAAATGATTGACAAGCTTGTACCTTTTTTCAGTGAAAAGCCAGTAGGACATTCACATCAATCCATAAGCACAAAATGATTGGAGATTCTGGGTCCTTAATCTAAAGTCTGTAAAAACAACTGATGTAAAATGAACTATTGAATAATGTAACTGTATTTTTCACTCGAAGTGAAAGTTGTTACCTTGACATTCTGAAATATTTTTATACTAAAATGTAATGCCAGGTTTTTGGTGGCTTCATTTTATGTAAAGGCATGAGACCATTTTTCATTACTTGACTTTCACAACAGGTCAGTTTAGCAAATTATCCCTCACAAATCTATAGCTTGAGATGTATGAAAGTCTCCTGGAATCATTTAGTAAAATATATCTGAAAAATTAACAATACTAATGTAGAGCATAAGTAATCATTCAGTAAAAATCCTTTGAAGAATAAATATGGTATGCATTTTCCCATAGTTTATCAGCCATTACTAGCAAACATTCAGCATTTCTTCTCTGAATGGACTGCCCAAGACCAGCCCACTGGGGACACATTATTCTCTGAACTACAGAGTTTTTGCCAAGTCGATACCACCTCATCCAGGACTCAGTGAAACAGACATCTGGCAAAAGGCACCCAAATCCACATTTAGCAAAGTAACTCCAATCTAAAGTGAATTTTTTGATCCAAAAATTTACCATTGAAATATCAGTGATATTTACCTTGTACTAAACTTTTGGACTCATAACTAGTCAGGAGAAGATAAAGATTGGTGAGGAAATAAAATAACTTGATTTCAAGATACCTATTCAAGTAGGAATATTTCTGACAGAGTCAGAAATATATAGACCTGCCTAAAGGAGAGAGGTGAACCTTACATCTCCTACCTTCTGGGAGTTGGGGCAGAGGTAAAAGCTATTCAAAATGCTGGACTAATCTAATCAATGAAATTCCCAGCTAGTTTTCTGACTTGAATATTACTGATCAGTACCCAGAAGAGCATAGGCATGCTCCAGGGGATGACTCCAAGTTCTTTTCTGCTCCAAATATTTTACCCACTTTTCCCAATTATACTTTCTTCTCCTGGCGCAGTATCTGATGGGAGAGTCAACAGACTTCTTTGTTCTCTGCCAAATCTTCCTCAGAATTTTCCACTTCAGAAACCCTCAGGCAAACACCATAACTTTTTACTCAGTATTATTCTGTTTATTCCATGTCCTTAACCACAAAATTCTGGAGTTGTCTAGCTTACAATGCATTCCAGATCTCAGCGATCCTGGTTCTTCTTGAAAACCATTTATCTGAGGTCATTTTTGTCTTTGTTTCACACTTAGAACAACCTCGTGGTTGAGCATTTGAATCCTTATCATAATTTCAACCCAGTTCTAAGCTTTGCTTGTAGAGTGCAATTTGGAAGAGAGAAATCTTTTAATGTAATAGTTCTAGACAAACTTTATAGCCTTGGGTCATTGATTTATTTGCCCACTTATTCATTTAATAAATATTTATCAGGTGCTTGCTTACTATAACCTGGATATTGTGTGAAGCCCTAGAGAGAAAGAGAAAGAAAAAGGCAGACAAATAAAAAATTATGATGAATCTGATAAGTGCTTTCATGGTCAGTTCAGTGTGCTGTTTGGAACCCATAGAAAGTGGACCAAACCCAGAAGGCAGGGCTGGGAGGAGTGTCAGCTCAGGCAGCTGGGGCAAGCCAGGAGTCCTTAACACTCTTCACTTCAAGCCCTGAACAACTTGATGTGTCAGTTACTCATTCTCGAAGCAACGGAAGTGCCTTCACCATTTTATCATAATTTGTAAAGTTGTCTTTTTTACCTTCCAGTGACTCCTGAATCAGTGCCCAGAACCACTAAAGCCACTGTGTCTAAGGCATTAGACATTTCAGAAACTACACTGGGTAATTCTGAGAACTTTCTTTTAACTCTTTTAAGAACTTTTTTTCCTCCAAAAAAAAATAATAATCCCAGTGCCTCAGTTTCCCTCTCTTCTCCCCTTTAATGGGAGTAGTTAATCGTCCTATTTCTTGGACCAGTTCTGTTAAGAGAGTTAATGACATGCCTTGATTTTGGTGACAGATATTCTAAGCAGCTCTGGATGCTAGATGCTAACTACGCACCCTTTTTCCCAGTCTCTTGGGATATATAGAAAATCAGAATACAGCCTTTTAGCCCAGAACGCTTGGAGGAGGAGAGGAAAACTGGAAGTCTTGACTATGTCTGTTCTTTCTGTTTTGATTGGCTTCTCCAAGCCTTGTGAGTACTACACTTGAGGAGAATCCTCAAAGTGTCATGCTTTGTAATAAGGATTTCATGTCACGTACGTTAGCTGCTTCTTGGCCCAAAAGAATCTAACTTGCTTTGTCCTCCTGAAGAAAAGGAACAGCATATATTTTCTTCTGTACTTGTGACAGTGATCTTTCATGCCATACCAAGGACCTTTGAAAGTGTAGCTTCCAATTTAACAGCTATGTAAAAGTTTTCCAAAGAAAGGCAGCTATTTTCATGAAAGGCATCAGCTGCCAGTTGCACTCTGTTACAAGCATGCTTCACACGATCATGGTTAAGACACAGTGTCAAATCCTGACTCGTGAGTTGCTAACCAAATTCTTCTTTATTGCAGTTCTCAGTGAAAGGACTCCAGAAACATCTCAAACTGTTTTGATACCTAGGTTTGAATTGTCACTGAGCACTTTAGGTAAAAATTATTGAACACTGCAGCTTATTTTTGCTTTGGAAGTGTTAAGCATGCCTGAAAGAAGTCCTTAGGTTAATTCATTCAAATTTATGTCCTCACAGGGAAGAAGGGACACATGGCTTACAGAACAATAAGCTCCCCAACACTAAGCCCTTTTAAAATCTTTATTTAATAATTTAGGATCCTAAAGAGTCTTTCTCCAGATGACAAATCTTCTGGTAGTTTTTCATTTTGGTGGACATATTTTGGTATTATATTTGATGCTTTTAACTCCAGATCATTGTGTCATGGAATAAATGTTCTATGTTTTTCCTAAATGTCTTTTTATTCCATTGTTTCTCCTGACAAAGAAGAAATATTTACAAAATTTCTGCATGCTGCTTTTAGAATTCTTAGAATTTCTTTATGAATGCAATATCAAAAAAGTTGTTGAAGGGGAGCTTAAATATAAAGCCATGTGGTTTCCAAAATTCTATTTTTAAAATATATTAGACAGACATTTTCTAGTTTGGATGTGTTTGGTGCTTGATTTAAGTTTAAGTGAAATATATCTAAGAACACATGTACACACAGCTGAAGAAATTAAGAAACTAGTTTAATAAAGGTGTAAAGAAGAGCCAAAATTCCTCAAATTTAGTGGCCTGATTATAAAAAATAGAAAAAGAAGCTTTCTTATATTCATCACTGAAATACAGGAGTAAAAAATACCGAGTCGCTTACCTGACATAATAATATGCCTTTTTGTGTCTTTTTTGTTTTTGCAAGTTTGAGATTTTTAATCTTTCTTCTGTTGCTTGTACCTCAAGTCTTAACATTTCTTATGTGTTTCATTACAGCTCCAAAAAGACTTCCAGAATTTCCTCAGGCAAAAACACCTTTCCCTTTTGAGAAACCTGGGGGCACCTTGGGTAATAACAGCAACTTAAGTCTGGCATTATGATATGGGTAATTGCTTAATTCTGCAGGACACGTTTACTGAATCCTGTACCTGCAAACCACAGTGAACTGATGAATTGAGTAACTCAGCCAAAGTGGTTGATTAGGTTAAAAAAAAATCTTATTTGTCTGATTAGATTTTCTACAAATGCAGTGACAATCATCAGTATGTTAATTCCATATAGCTCATTTAGTTTTCCACCCTCAAAACTTTTACAAAATAACTCCAAACTCTGGTCTCTCTGTAGTCACTAATCATATGCTTTCTGTATGGACATATATTGATTTCCTGATATATGTGACTTTTTGACTGGATTAGTAAATACGTGCTTTCATTACAGGCTTCTGGTAGGAACTTAACCATACCAGCAAATTTCTGTCTTTTTCTCAAAAAATTTTTTCAGCAAATTTCATTTCTTTTTCTGTAGCTTCAAGTGAAAAGCTGTGGATTGGGCCTACAAGTAAAACACCTGAAGATACTAAAGTTCTACCACCTCGAACTGGTAATTGCATTACTTAAAAAAAAAAAGATGGAAACAGCAGTATTGAATAACTTCCCTTGTTTTTATTTTTATAGGTTCCTTGGTTGATTATCATTATGCTTTGTAGTAAATGGTAACACTATAATCCATTAATACTTAGATGATTTTTTTTTTCAATATAGAAGTAAAATGGATTATTTTGCATTTACTTTCAAGACCTGTGTTACAATGTCTGATTATATAATTTAGAAGTCTGGCTAGAAGATGAACTATAAATTGTCTCACAGATTTCTAGAGATCTCTTTAGTGACATGAAAGCAATAACAAAAGCATAATATCATGGGTCTAATTTAATAGTATGAATTTAATGTTTCCCATGCAGGTAGATACTTGCTTCTTTTTCAGCAGAATATTCAGTGAACATTTGAGAGCTTACTGTACACAAGATATTATTACTAAATCCTAACATCTAAGTATATGGTGATACAGAAGGAAGACCACAGGTTTTGGCATTAACATGGACCTTGGTTCTAGTTCTGAATTTCCCATTAACCATATACTTTAGCTATTTTTTTCTACTTTTCTGATCTTTCTTCTTTTGTTAACTGTGTTGAGTGGCTTTTTCTGAGAATTCTGTGTTTCACCACTACAACTGACTGAGGGAGACAGCTTCCCTGTTTACAAAAATAGATATTTCTCATTAAAGTTTTCTCCTATAATCTTTACCTTGATGTCTAGTAGTCAACTAAAGAGAATATTCAGCATATGATAATTATAAGAAAACCTCAGAAAGTATTTTGTGTGATTACATCCGTGATTTTTGTTTTATTTGTTTGTATTTTAAACTTTGTGAACCTTCTGGTTGTGATTTTTTTTACTACATGTAACATAGTATATAATGTAGTTAGAAGTTCATGTATAGAAGTTAAATACACTGACATTTGGTGGTATTCTCCAGAAAGGAGCCCAGCAGAGGACTGGTTTGAGAAGTGTTGAGAATGAGTCTTCAGACACATAAGTTTTAGTCAAATAGTCCTTTCTCAGGGACTATGATGGGTTCTTACCTTAGCAAAAGATACAAGGGTAGCATTAAGTGAAGTAAACATGTCTATTATAGTCTCCCCTAGTTTTCTCAAGTGAAAAAACACTTGAAAGTTGGCTCATCTAGGGAAGTTTCAAAATGGGTCTTTCTAAGCCTTGGTTCCCCTAGTCACTGACCCTGAAACTCTAGTGAAATTACTTAATGTGGGTACAAAAATACCTATAGCAATCCAGGTCACCTAGACCTAAGATAGAGATTCTGGCAGAGTTTCATACTGAACCTCTAGTTCCACTTACCATCACACAGGCACAGCTGCATGGGTGACAGTAGAACAAAAGCTAGTCTGTGGGCCCATGTCATGGTTTATCTGCTGCCCTGTGGCATGCCTTGCCTGACTCCCACATCCTTCACGCACATCACATCTTCCAAACCAAACACTTTTGGGGCCCACCAGACTAGGTGAACTCTTATGTCCCTTTCATCTCTCAGCTTTTGTGTTGTAATGTAGAGCACATAGGGTCCGCTCAGTCTTCCTTGAGCAGCCTCTAGGTTTTTGGTGTCCATGATCATTCAAGAGTACATTGACCAAAACCTTAAGGAAACCATTTATGAAGTTTTAGTGCCTAGGATGTGAATTATGCATTGGGGAGTGGGGAGAATTATACTTTTAGGGTTGTAGAGTTGCAGAGAGACAAAAATAGATGAGATTGAAGATCCCAATAAAGGAAAGGTTCCCTTTGCCTTTGATCCAGAAAAGAAATACCGTGTCCTGCCCTGATGAAGTGTGAATATTGAGGACTGCAGTAGGAAGCGGTTTCATTGTTCAGCTGCCTCTCTGCTGCCAAGGCAGCCTTCAGCTTCCACTTCCAAATGTCATCTGCCGGTCCCCCCTGGATGCAGTGCTGGGGCTTGTCACAAGCTGTAACAATTCAGTAGGTGATGATTACAGGCATGAACATTAGGCCTAGAAACCTCGGAGCCTGACCCTACAACATTTAATATTTATATTTCTGCTACTCAACATGATCCTTGGACCCGTATGATCCATTGGCAACACCAGGGAGCTTGTTAAAAAGGCTGAATCTTGGGCTCTACTTCAGATATATTGAATCAGTATCTGCTTTTTCACAAGATCTCCAGGTGATTTGTATGAAAATTAAAATTTGAGAAGCACTTCCCTATCAGTATAGTTTGTAATACTTCACATAGTGCAGATAAGAATTATCAAATGTGGTGAATTATAGGACAGGAGGCCTTAAATCAATGTAAGATTGGTTTCTCAAAGTGGGTGATTAAATATCTCTTGTTTCTCCTAATGCATGCTGCTTCTTCCATCTAACCTTTGTATAAGAGCTATGTGGCAGCTTCCTAACATGTTAAGTTTCAAATTAAAAGTTACATGCATTATTTGTTTAAGAGTTGATATGTTCATACCATCCTTTCATTCATTTCAGCCTTTCTTGTTTCTTGTGATTGTCTTTGTGTGAATTTATATATGTACTAAGTTTCTATTTCCTATTTAGTATTTTATTTTCCAATTACTCACATGGCTTCCTAGTGAAATTGTTTTGAGAATTAAGAAGAGATGTAGAGATAGTACTTGAATGCTGATCCATTAAACCATTGATCCCATTTTTAGCTGTTATATCCTTGAAGAAATGATACATTTCAACTGGTGTTACTGACGTTATTATAGCAACATGAATATATGTGTTTCCTTTGTGGGAATACACTATGTCAGTATTTACTATGTAATTCCCTTCAGCCAAAGACCACACAAAGGAACACACCTGCATTTGAACAGAGTTAGATTTATTTATTCATTGCAACAACAGAGAAAGTGGATCATTAGAACTATGTGATCTCCTAATAAGGTTCTGGAAAGGACTTATTGTAGGATTTGGTCTTGTGTTAGGTGACTCTGGGGAGCATCCAAGGAAGTGAAGCTCTGCTCTGGATTGGATGCTGTCAGAAGGTGGTAGTAATTCTGTAACTGACTATCTTAATAATTCTTAACTAGAAGGCAAGAAGAATGGAGTGAAGCTAACAATGTGATTGGCAAGGAAGCAGCAATTACTTGTATTAGCCAGAATGTAGGGACAGTATGTTTGTGTTCATGCATTTGTCTGTGTTCCGCATGTTTGTAGAGTGGTCTTGTTTTTATCTTGATCCATTTTTGTCACTGTGGTCTTTTTTGACATTGGTGTTCTTTCAAATTGTTAATTTTTAGCAGAACACCACCACAGCCCAGCTGTGGGTACCAAGCCAGATCCTGGATGCCAGGGGTTGCTTGTACTCTCTATCAGCCATTAAACATAATTTATTAATACCTTTCATGAAATTCATTTTGCCTCAGCATTTACTGGATTTATTTTCCATATTTACTTTATATTCTCTATCAAATCATCAGAATGCATGCTCTCAAAAAACATTTCTGTATTTTCAGTATAAAAACTTTATGGAAATTCAAACTTGCAGGCTGAATATTGAAACCCCTGGGTCATTTCAATAGTTTATGACAAAAGTGGGACAGGGTGTTTGGAATTTGGAATATCCCAGGAAAACCTGAGAAGTGTAGTCATCAAATATATTCTTCCCCACTTTTAGCCCATTTACCCTAATCTTTCTTTAGTGATCTCATTATTTAGAATTGTATTTTGTATCATACCTTCTCTAAAGGTATGTTTTGATTTCCTTGGGAAGTCCAGTTTTCCTTAAAGCATAGAAAGGAAATTTTAAAAATATGCTTTATAATCATATGCCAGGATAAACTTATTTATAAAATATGTATTAAAAGAAAGCCATGTTTTAAACTTACTTAAATGCTTGTGACAATCATTCAGAAAAGTCTATCTTTCCAGTGATGCAATAGAATCGGTCTTATGTTCTATTGGAAAAGGACCAGTTGACTATGATTTCTGTGTTACTATAGAGTGAGTTCTAGAAAAGGTCTCAGTACCTTCCACCCCTTCAATAAATTGTGCATTTGCATGCATGTGCATGTACTTTTTGGTTTACTTTGCTGGAATAATACAATTTTGTATCTGTATAGTATTAAGAGATTCAAAGAGTTGTATATATACAATTATGTTGATTCTCCAGAAGTCATTGGAAGCCTATTTACATTTTCTTTTAAGAAGACATGTGAAAGACGTGCCTCTGAATGGGTCAAGGAACAAAATCTAGATCCTCACTCATTTCTTTCCTAAGCTTCCCTCCAACAATTCGCTCTAAATTAAAAGTGGAACAATGCCAGGTAGCTTGCTTTGAAATTTTGCAGAACAGTTTTACAACAGAGTAAATTAAACATCTTATTAGGGCCAGGTGCCTTCTAGATTTTTAAGAAACAGCAAGCGGTTTGTGAGAAAGACCAGTGAGAGCCTGAAGTTCATTTTCATTGTGAATGTGACGGCTAATCTGTGAGCTATAGGGTAAGAAAGGGCTCAGTTAATGACCAGCTCAACTGTTTACCTCTTGTGTGGCTGTAGACAAGTGACTTAACCTCTTTGAGCCTCAGTTTCTCCATCTATAAAGTGAAAGTCATGTATTTTTTTTCACTGGGTTGTTATGTTTTAGAAATACTGTGTAAGTCCCTTCACCTAATTCACAGCACATAAGGGGAGGCCCATTTATCATTTCCTAAGCACAATGGACTCTTGCAATGAATGCCCCCCCTTCCCACCACACTATCCACCCTGAACTTCCTCAACTGCTGCAGACACTCAAAAATAACAATAGAAACAACAAAAAATTATTTAATTAATAAAAAGAAAAGAAGGAAGAGAGAAAATAAAAAGACTGTGGAAAAGTTCTCAGTACCTCAGTAAGCTAGTAGTGTATGTGTACATGAGCATGTCAAATGATGGTTGGGTCTTCATTGTATAAAAACTTTTGAGAATGGAAAGAAGTGTGCAGTGTCATGTAGAGAGGCCTTGTAATCCTCCAGGCATGGCCTGATGTCCTATGAACCCCATCACAGGAAGGGAAAATCATATCACACAGCCATGATTCAGTTAGAGCAGCGGCCTGAATCCTGCAAACTGGGCTTTGAGGCCCTGGGAGGAAAATGATGCCATGAGCAACTTACTGTGTTTTCCACGGGCAACAGAGGTGGGAGAAGCAGCATAAAGGTCATGTGTATATCATCTGGCAGATGAGGATGTGCATGATTTCTAAAGCCCTTATATTGTTGCAAGAGGAGGATGGAAATCAACTTTCATTTTTAACTTGATATGCCGTCGGTGCTAGGTCGCCTTAATTTCCTTAATCATCCCCTGAAGAGACCATTGGTTAGTACAGGAGGTATTTAAAGCCCAAATCAAATAAAGAACATGGCTTCTTTGTATAACCCAAAATGATTCAATGTGTTTATTTTCATCCTGGGAAAACTCTCCTGCCTGTTATTCCCCCAGTGTGTCCAAACTGATTTGTTCCTTTAAATGTGCTGTGATTTATTACTCAGGTGATGATTTCTTCTGGCATAATTATTTCCCCTTGAGCAATAAACAGCTAGGTTTAGAGACTTCCTTTGACAGAGAGTCAGAACTGAAGATGGTCAGCCTCAGTCTTTTCATTAGAATCCACTTTGGGATCTACATTTAGGAGTTTACCACTAGTTATTTTCAGTGTTTTAATTTTTCCAGTACTTTGTAGAACTTTAGTAAATTGCTACCTACGCTTAAGCTCTATAAATGATCTAAATACTTGAAAGCTGAAGCGATCAGCATGCCCAAGGAATGGTATACTGGTTGGAAAGTTTGGGCCCTAGGTAGTTTGGTCAGAGTGGTTGAAACGAGGTTGAACTCTACATTTGGATCTTACTGCCTGCCCGTGAGGTGTTGATTAGCATTGAGCTGGCCCACCCAACTGGAGTAAGCCCTATAGAGGAGAAAAATAGAAGGGAGGGGCGGTGCTGATGCTTTGAGAGCAGGAAAATTGAATTCAAGTGTAGCAGATGGTTTACAGATTGACTGTGGCCTCAGAGATTTGCAGCCTCAGTGTTTGGTTTTGCTTCACAAGCACTTTCTTGCAGGCAATACTTTGACAATTTCAAGGCTGACCAGAAAGGTATTTTATTTTCCATGAACTGAAAAAAGCATTATTTATTTATTTAAAAGGTGCTGAGAACTCTGAGTATGGTGTTTATACATGCTTTTCTTGTCCAACCCCCTTATCGATAGTCCTGTTGTATTTCATATATGTTTTTAGGACTCTATTTCCATGGCAGGATAAGGCCACGCAGACATATGGCAGGTGATTGTGTAGTAAAGGGAGAGATTTGTGTGCACACATATGTGTATCGTAAAAGACCTGTTCATTTATTCTAATTTATCTTAATTAAGAGCATAAACTACTCAACTTCAAACTCATTTTGTTCATTGTAGTGTACATCTTGCAGTTTAAGTCTGTTGAGCTTCTGCCATGTGCTTGGGGTGCATAATGAACATAACAGACACAATTTCTGTCTTAATGAGATCTTTCATCTATATGTTTAAAAAGGAAAGTCTTTGACAGAGTTATTATTATTCATGGGATTTGAATAAAAATACATGGTTGATAATTGGCAATGCCTTGTCTGCGTGCTATTATATGTTTCCCTAGCAATATCAGAGCATTTTTATTATGGAATTTGCATCTAATCAGATATTCAAAAGTGAGAATTAAATGTGCATCCAACATTATATAATTGAGCAATGTGGTTTTAGGAAGTTATGGGCAAATGATAGTGCAGCTCATCTCATATTGGTATTTTTCTCTGAAAAATAGGAAGGTAAAACTTAGTGATCATGATTACAAGTCATTACTATTTTTTGAAAGAAACTAATATTGTTTTTTATAATCTTTGAATTAAACTGCCTATTTTACTTACACTAGATTTCCCCTCAAATGGTCCCATTTATGTTGTGTGAACACAAGAGTGCTTACCATCAAATAGCTGGAGTGTTTCCTCCACTAAAGTGAACAATGGTGATAGAAGATGTTTGCCTCTAAACAGTAATACATGATAGCATGTATAGTGTCTGAGGTATAGAAGGGCTTACGCTTAAGTCCCATCTATTTGTCAATTTATAGTTGGGGGAGCCTTTTTAGAACAAGGGATGTATAACCATTTCATGCATTTTACTCTGGTTTAGACGTACATATGCAAGGGTTTTGCAAAGAAAGCAAGAACTTGATTTTTTAGAAAATTCCGTTTTTGACACCACCCTCTTTTCTGATTACTTCAGAGTCAAAAAAATCTTTTTTAAGCTATGAATGAAATGAGACTGTGGTGTGCTTCACAGAGCTGCCCAAACGACATAAAATTCCAGCAATTTGTGTCGGTATGTTTTTAACAGTGTTCTTTACCACCCAACACTCAGGAACTCCAGAAATAGAAATATCAGGACCAAGTCTGTGGGAAAATGTGTTATTTTAATCTTAAGTATATTTGAGAAAATATTTGGAAGTAAGAGGACCCTGACAATTGAGAACTTTTAGACATAAGCCACAATTACCAGAGGATGATGGATGGAGGGCTTCTTTCCCCAGGGCAGTGCCTCCTAGGAATACACTGAGGGAAACTCAACTTCCAGAATGGAAGGGAATTGTAAATATGGAAAAGAAATAAAAAGAGGGTAAATTAATATCATCTCTTGGGACAAAAAGTACAGAAAATAAGAAAGTTTGGTGGTGTCACTAGATGGAAGACAAATGTGGAAGTTAGGATGACATCAAGACAATAACGGCATTTTTCAAAAGCAGAAATATAAAAGTCAAGCCATTAGTTCATAATTTCTTACTTAGTATGAGAGGGTTAAATACAAGTTGGTAACATTTTCCTTATTTGTTTAGTGGCAGATAGAGCTGACTTTGCTAGGTCCATGGCTTGAGGCTGACTCAAAGGAAGCCTAAAATCAGCAACAGCTGACTGTGTCCTTGAAGAAATTAATCATTCTTATCTGACCCTTCAAAATTGTAGCTAGATTAAAGAAGACTTCACAGTGTAATGGATTTACTCTCAGAATGCTTGCATATTTTAACTCATAATATTCTGTTTTTGATTTTGCAAAGCAGTAGATTTACCGGCACAAATTAAAATGTATTTCTTGGCTCTTCAGTATGTAGTGCAATATAAACGGCCTTCTCTGCATATCAGAGAGTGCCACACTGTCTGATATTATCTTTCTAACAGCTTCAACTGGCAATAGTTCAAAGTCATCACATTGCCACTGAATTACAAGTAACTCCACTGAGTAAATTTCCCCAAGAGTGCCTGCCTTTTCAGTTCATTTTTGTACAGCCATTTTGAATGGGCAAGGAGAGTAACATCTACCTCATACCAGTTTGTGCTTTCCCTATCCCTTGCATTGCCGTAGTGACAGCTCTTTGTGCAGAAATGAGGACATTTTTATCTTGATGCTGTTTTTACTTGCAGATTCAACTCTTATGTGAACATGATAATTATCCCTGCTTTAAAATCAACCATTATTTTTTAGGTCACTCTTTCTTTATTTCAAGGAAAATGTAAAATTTATCTTTAAATCCACCTAAATTAGAGAAGGGCTCATGGCTCCATGAGGAACATAGAGAGCAAGCTACATCTAGGCAAAATGGCAGGAAGGATGGTGCAAAAGGAGGGTACTGGTCTGAATTCCGCTGCTCCTGGCCCTGCTGCTGATGAATGGAAAGGATGCTGAGCGTGACAGTTCCAGTGTGTATCTTTTGGCAAACTTCTTCACCATTGTGAAGCTCGAGCTTCCTTATCTAGACAATGGAGATGATACCCCATTATCTCTAAAATGGGGATACTGTCTAACCTATTTCTCAGGGGTGTTAAGTGGATTAAATGAGTTGATTCATGAGAGAGGGCTAGGCAAACTATAAAGTACTGTCCACACATAAGATGTCATGATGGTAACTTTTACTAAGTAGAAAGACTAAGCAGTAGACTTTGTGCAAATAGCCTTAATGTGACTGCTGTTTTCCTTTTTTGGAAATCTCTCTTCAAACTGCTGTCTGACTTCATTTATGTTTATACTTTTTGAGGCTCTTTGATTTAGAGCTGGCAACACTTCATTGTAAATATATAGCTCTATGCACACAGCACCCTGGAGGCCAGTGTCAGGGCTAATTGTATAAAGCCCTTACCTTCAGGGCAAGGGGCACTAAGTCTCAGTGATTGCTTAGCCACTAATGATAAGATGAGCAGAACTCACTATCTCCTATATAAAATTGTTCTTCTTCAATCAGCTTTAAAATATGTCATGAAATCTTTTTAAACTAATCAAATCAACATCTTCTCTTTTGTTTTACCTTCTCTTTTAAAAGCAACTTATGATGTTTCCTCAAGTCCTGCAACACCAGATGAGCATGAAATAGCAGAGCCCCGCACAGGTATACTCGGCCTCTTAATTCTTTCTTTGGGTGCCAGGTGTTCTTACAATAATATGCCTAGTTCTCCCTTTAGTTGTTGCAGAGCAAAAAAGGAGAGAAAGGACAGGAGAGAAATGATACTCTGTCAGGCAGATGAATTCTACCCACTCCTCCCATTGAATGATTATTTCCTTATATCCATCGGTGAACAAGCTCTGCCACACATGGAAGATGCAGATGTATTTGGTTGCCACTGAGACCAAGTAAAGTGAAGGCCTATCACTCTGTTCAGAATCATTCTGAAAAGGTTTTAGATCCTTAGAGTTTCTCTAAAGCAGCTTCTCTATAACAAGGAGCGGTTTTGCTTTCTTCTCTCCGCAGAGGCACTTGGCAATGGCCAGAGACATTCTTTGGTTGTCACGACTGGGGAAGGTGCTATGACATCTAGTGGGTAGAGAGGCCAGGGATGCTGCTAAACCCCTACAGCGGGCAGGACAGACCCTCCACAAACAAGAATTACCCAGCCCTAAATGGCGATAGTGCTGAGGTGCCAAGCCCTACTTTAGAGCAATCACGTTGTTCACTTGTCCAGAGAAGTTCAGTTGGGCCTAATCTTTGGCATTCATTTACCCATCTACAGTGAGTTTAACTCAGTCCAATAGTTGCTATAGCAAGTTTTATTAAGCACTTATTAAAGTAGGTACTTTAGGATCAAAGTGAGTAAGACAGTGGTCTCTGCTGGACATAGATTTGTGTCTGATATATTTCGTGTGTGTAGCCTCATCTCAGCATTATTTGTGCCATGATACATAAAGGCAAATACTTTTAAACAGCAGCAGAAAATGTTACAAAACTGAAATGGAATGCTAAGAGTGGATTTCACTAGCAGATGAGAAACAGAAGGGAGAACCCAGAAAAACCAGTTGAAAGCAAGTTAAATATATGAAACACTGTTTGATCATGGCTTCTAATGTTGAAAGTGTGCATGTTTTTGAAAGTGAGCTCATCTTCAACTCCTAATGAATCACTAGTTTAAAATCGTTGGTCAACAATCATTCAAGTGTTCTTGGTTCTTTTCTCCATATGAGGCATAATTTATTACTCATGAATTTGTATTTTATTCCTGGGCCTTCTACTGTTTTTATAAATGTTGACATTTATTCCAACAGCAACAAGTGATCCATTTCTGGAATCTGTCCCACCTAAAACTTCTAGAACTCTCGAACAGCCAAGGGCAACACTGGGTAATGTTTTTACCAGAAAAATCATACTTTGTTTTCCATCAAGAAAATCCATGTGAATGCCTTTCTTCCAAATGACCATTTCATCCCATCACATCTAATTATTTATTTCTTCCCTATTTCTGAATAGATATATATTATAGCCTACAATGCAAGCACCTTAAGTTCCATTTTGGACTCTTTTTTTTTAAACTATAATAAATGTTATTTTTTCTGTCCTTAAAGGAATGAAAAGCTTTGAAAACTGCATGGACATCTTCATCATCTTTATCATCCCATCTCGTGTGTTTGTAGTCTGCATCACCTCTTTCCCATGCACTGAGTCTGCCTGGAGTCACCTACTGATCAATTACCATTCTGAACTTTTCCCCACTTGAAATCACCATTTCCTCCACCAGCTTTCGAGACTACATGCATTTTTCATGCTTAATCATGTACTTGAAGCATGTGCTTTGTAACACCATCTAAAAGCATGTAAAACTCTTAAAATACCTCATTTTAACTGAAATTCCTTGGTGGGATGGGGTGTTTGTATTTTCAGCTCCAAGTGAAACACCATCTGTTCCTCAAAAACTGGAAACCTTTACCATTCTTGAAATGCAACCTACAACACCTGGTAATTAATGACATTTGTATACTCACGTACTTTGAAAGAACAGATAAAGTGACAAAAAAGAATCCTTTATGTTGGCCTTTGCAGAATATTTTCAGTAGTAAACATTTTCCTCAGTTCTCTACCATGAGATTCTTCATAGAACTAGTTTAACTTTCATACTTAGCCTTGTGATAATCCTCAAAGAATTTCCATAATCTTGTGTCATAAGATTGTGAATAATTATTTCCTTCCTATACGCCTTTCAAATTTGCCAATCAGAAAAAAGCAGAATTATAGAAGATAAATCACTTAAAATATATTCCCTTCTATTTATCACATTTAGATACCACTTTGTTAGCGTATTTTTCTCAAAGCAGTCTAAGTATAAAGAACACCAAGTAGGCTCTGCAATCCTGGGCATGATGAAGAAAGATAAAAGAGTAGTAACACCGCCTACATTCTCTAACAGGAAATTATGGGAATAGTAAAGTTCATTAACTCCTGTTGAGGTTAGTAATGAGCAACAGAATTAAAGAAATTCCAGACTTCCCATTCTCTAAATCCCAATTATTTGTGCTTCTCCTCTGCTGTCCAGTCAGTTGTCTTTTGAGTTCTTAATTGTACCACGTATTCTTAATTCCCTCCAGGGTGCCTACTTTTCAGGATGTTTAGCTGAACAATGGACCTTCAGTTTTCATATAGACATTTAATTCCTTTTGGCTAATCAACAATTATTTATTTGGCATCTACCATGTATAAAACACAGTGCCGGGCAGTCTAATGAAATAAGAAATAAAAAGCAGTTCTTGTACTCAAGAAGTTCATGGGTTTAAGTTTACAACCTGAATGACACCTTAGAAATATCATTTATCAAAGCTATATTAAATCTTTCAGCTCTCCTGAAAACTACATCTATCCCTTCTACTCCTAAGCGACGCCTCAGGCCCAAAGTACCAAGAACTAAACCTGGTAAATAACTGTCTCTTTAACCTTTCATAATATTTAGTTTCAAATAAATAATGCCCATCTCCTTATCATAAAAAGAAGTGAGTTATAAGATTCTATAGGTTAAAGTTTCTTTACAAAATTTGAAATTAACTGAAGATGAATAATTAATGCAAAATAACAAAAAACAAACATATTGAATAAAATTTTATTGAAAATTATACCAGTAATATTCTTGTATGTGAATTTTGGTTTAAACCTAGAAGCAAGTCCTCTTACTACAGCATTGAGAATGAGATCTATAGCACAATCCATTTTTATTGGTGTACATCCAAATTTTAAGTGTTTATTAGGCTGACCATTCTTGGTTTTGGTGCCTACTATGTTTTCAGTTTTTCACTAAGGCAATGACTGAGAAGGAGGGCATGTGACTTCCACTTTACAATTGCTTATACAGTTGACCCTGAACAACAGGCGTTAGGGGCACCAACCTCCATGCAGCTGAAAATCTGCATATAACTGTTGACTCCCTTCAAACTTAGCCACTAACAGCTTACTGTTGACCAAAAGCCTTACTAAAAACATAAACAGTGCATTAATACATACATCATATGCTACATCTATTAAATACTCTATTCTTACAATAGAGAAAAAAATGTTTTTTCAAATTGTCACAAATTTCCAAAAAATTTTCCAATATATTTATTGAAAAAAAAATCCATGTATAAGTGGACCTATACAGTTCAAACCCATGTGTTCAAGGGTCAGCTGTAATATTAAAAAGATAGTACATTATAAACAGTGAGACAACAACAGAAGATTATATAATCTGCTTGTGAGACTATAATACTTGTGGAGAAGCTCAGAAAAAGGAAGAGCTAAGGGTGTAAACCTCAAAATAAGTGTTAGGATTAGACAGAGGAAAAGGAGAAGGAAACAACACATGGCATAGAGCAGAGTTTGGGTGGTAGAGGTGGCTTATCAACCTGGAGGTGATATTCTTCAGTGTCAGATAATACACTCAGAATCATGCTGAACAAACTTTTTTGCTTATTCCATTGCAGTATAAACATAATTTTTAAAATATAGCTTATACTATTATGACTGAGTTAAGAAAATTCTTTTCCAAAACTTTTGCTCACTGTAATGTGTTGTAAACACAGACTACCAAATATGGCAGGATTTTAAAAGGGTCATTTGACTCCTCTTTGGCAGATATGTTTTTATTACCTTGAGAGTATCTTAATTTTTTTCCTTTCCATCACCAGAAGGAACCACAAGTCCCGGAACAATTACATCTAAAATTTCTATAAGCTCTGAACCTACATGGACAACACTGGGTAATGATATGTCCTTAATAGATTTGTTGCTTTCTTTCATCATGGAAAATCCAGTGCCCCAGTTTTTGTGTAATGTCTCAAACAGTATTCTAATTGGATCATTTTGATAATCCTGAATATCTATCTCATAGAATACATCAACTCCATGTCTTTCATGGTCTCAGATAGCTGGCCCTATAGTGACTGGATCTGAACTCAGCATTCAGACATCATCCTGTACCTTGGAAAGCTCTTAAACCACTGCTACTTTCTTGTCTTCTATCCAAACATTGTATTTGAAGTTGAGTCTTATACACAGTTATCCTTTATTTTTATTTATTTATTTATTTTTGAATAAGATTCCTCAAGTTCAATTTCAGACTTCATTTGGAAAAATGACCTTCTGTTGTGTTAGTAGAATTTCATAATGCTGCAGATCATAATATTATACTTATCAGTGAATATTAATTTTAACATGTCTTTTTTCTGGTGGTTTTAGACTTAGATGTGGCTGAGAAGTGTG
Organism: Smutsia gigantea; assembly: GCA_032199065.1. Lineage (NCBI taxonomy): Eukaryota > Metazoa > Chordata > Mammalia > Pholidota > Manidae > Smutsia > Smutsia gigantea. The sequence goes on along the minus strand of JAVSCE010015101.1, from coordinate 62,723 downwards.
AAATAAGGTGCAAAAAGATTATGTTGGTTTTATTTTAAATAATGGATTAAAATCAATGTCTTTGTGTAGTTATTGTGACTATGTAGGGTCAATGCTATTTCTCTTAGGTCAAATATACTCTTGAAATGTGTTTCCAAACCAGAAGAAAATTTATCACTGTACTTCTATTAAATGCTATTCTATGAAATACTCTTTTAATGGAATATTTGCAAAATCTTCTGAGGTAATGGGTTTATTTCATTTAAACTATACATTTCCTTTTGTGGTTTTAGACAGTGACATGCCTAAATACTGATTCATTCATTATTTTGTTTCTTTATTTTTCCAGCTCCCAGTAAAACACAGTTTATTTCCTTGAAACCTAAAATCCCTTTCAGCCCAGAAGTGACACACACCAAGCCTGGTAATTACCCTGAACTTTTTCATATTCCAGAAATAGGGTTGAAAATTTGTTTTGTGCCATTCTTTGGAGCAAGAGCTTCTGATTTGTATTTTGGTATTTGACACATTTTACCATGAAAAGTACAACAGTGTTATGAAGTGATCTCATTATAACCAGTTCCTCTGATACTCTTATAGCCTTACTCTGAGTTGTGTGGTGAGTCGCTATGTTCATGACCATCAGAGAGAAAATACAGAAACATAGGGATGTGAATGATTGAGGACAGCCTTGTCTAGGACTAGAACGTAGTTTCCAATACTGAAGTTGACTGGCATTCTGATCACTCAGAACAATCGCCTTTTAGCTGGAAAGGGGAGAAGTGTATCCATCCCTTAAGAACTACACCTTGTTTGGGGGCTTCTCAGTTCTCGGGCTGCAGGATTAGAAAGAGTTGTATTTTCCTAGTGCTCCATGATTTCTTTTGATATCAGGGCTGATTTCTGAACACTGACCTCTGTTGACTTCTCAGGAAATATTAATGTTGTTATGCTAAAGAAAAGAGGGCTCCTTTGCAGGGAGTGATTATTCTGTATATATAATTAAAAACAGAGACAGTTTGTTGCATGAGGACTTCAGGATATATTGAATGAATAAATCATTTTTTCTATCCAAAATCCATATAGCAATTTAGATGTTGACTTGTAAGATTGGACAAAGAACTTTGTCACTACTCATCATTTTCATGTAAATTTTAAACTCTTAGCTCTGGGAAGAATATATTTCTCCCTATAATGTTCAGTGGATTTTTCATTAATGCATGTTTACAAAGTAGGATTATTAAAACAAGAGGTATTCTGCTTTAGTGAACGTGATTTATTTTTTTGCCATGGAACAGAAGGAAGGAAAATGTAACTGCTCAGAAAAAATTTTCTCATGACTCCCTTCAAAGAAGCAGTGAGATTTCCAGGTAGAGGTGTCAGACTGAAGGAAATGAGAGATTAGGTAAAGGCAGTATAATTGAAGCTGTGACCATGGGTGAGGTCTCCAAGTCAGAGAAATGGAATGAAGTACTCTTACGTAGAGAGATTATTTGGAAAAAGAAACATAGCTAATAAAACTCAAGAGCCCTAGCAGTTAAAATCAAAGACTCTGACAGCTATACGAAAGAAGGGTTTAATGTACATTTATTTAAAAATCATTCTTAGAGAACTTCGGGATATGGTAGTAATTATATTTATGCTGTATTTTGAATAGAGGGCTATAGCAAAGCAGATCGAGAAATATTCCTGTATGTTTGGGTCACCAAATTTAAATTAATATTTCTCCAATCTAATTATTTCTGTTACTGCAAGATAAAATGTGAAAGTATTAATATATGTCTCTAAATGTTCGGTTATGGTTTATACATGATAAGCTACATTAATAATTTCAGTGGTTTCTAAAAAGGTTACTGAGAGGAAATTCATTCATTAATACAAATAAGGGTAGGACAGTGTGCTCTTATCATAAGCTATTTGAGCAAAGAGATTTCCTAACTTGACATTTCCTTTTAAAAGTTGGAAAATTATTTGGAAGCTAATGAGTTTATATTCCTTTAATTTCTACCCTCTAATGTCCGTGCTTCTTCCCCCTAACAGAAAGTACAGCCACTTCAGAATCTGCTCCTAAACTTAATGCCGACTCAAGTTGACCTTGAGTGGTCTGAGGCAACACAGAGTAACAATGGAATCACTGCAAACCATTGCTCGGGTTTAGCTTTTTAAAATTAATTGATTTTTATTTTAGAGCAGGCCACCATTAGAGCTCTGCTGAAGGTTTCTGTTTCTAGCCAAGGTTCAAGAGAGCAAATAAAGCACCGGGAGCTTTTTTTGATTTGAGTGATTCATTGCCTTTCCTCGCCTTCTCCTCACACTCTCCTGTTTTGCCAGTTTCCTTTCCATGCAGATTGCTTTTCCTTTGGTTTTCCTTTGTGGTTAAACTAACCAGTAAAAACCCACATTGGTTTTGGTTTGTTTTATAAGCAAAATCCAGGGCTTTCTTGAAATCCCAGCCATCTATAATATCCCAACTTGTCTGCTTCATCCAGTAAGAATTGTTTCCTTCAAGTTAATCTTTAAGCTTGTGATGACAACTCTTCAAGCTTTTAACAGACTGAAAACAGGAAGAATCCTCCAACTACAAGCGTTTGTTTTACATAATTCTCTGACATGGTGGATGGAACCGCTCTCATTGCTAGCCACAAATTCACAAACAAGTTTTATTTGTTCTGTGCTGAGGTGAGTGGCATAGTAACTTGCATGCCCCTCAGCTTTTTTATGGAACATGTTTGTTTATACCTTTATCTATAACACCTTAAGATTGTAAGAGAGAGAAAGTCTTGTCAGAAGATGTATTTTCTTTTAACAAACACTGACTTTAATATTTCTATGCAGGTGAATTGGAAGCTTAACTGATGGGGCTCCATATCTACTTGATCTCAGTCTCAGGAGCCCCAAAATTTTTCTTTATAAAATTCAAAAGACAGCATTCTTTAACCTTTGTAAAGCTAGAAGATACTACGAGTAGCAAATTTTATTTTTGCGTATTTTTTGAAGTCAACTTTGTAGAAATTAAAGCTTGAATTACAATCTTGAAGTTTCATAAGAACTTTTTGTTTGCTATTTTCAGATGTAGATGCTTTTTTGATATTTATTATATTAAATGCATTGATACTATTTGCTTTCTCTCCTATAGTATCGGAAGCATCCAGGCTCCTCCCTCCACCCCACCCCTTCTTTAATATGCGCACACGCACACACACGCAATTTTTACTTTGCTGTGTGTACTTCAATCTGATACATGACTATAGCTTTGCCATTCATCTGTTATCATCTATTTCTGGAGTTCTTAAGAAATCAGAGTTCTTTTCTTGGCCATAGACATACTAATGAATGATACCACCTCTCAGGAACACCCGGTGCTATTACGCATTGCATTCAGAAAAAATGAAAATTTTCTATCTGCATTATTTGTTATATTTTTTTACTTGCTAAAAGAGTCACTACTTGCTTCCCCCAAACTTTCCACACCCCCGAGTCCAGAAATGTTACACAGAACCCAAGTAAATATAATATAAAAAATGCTCAAGTGGCAAAAGGACTTAAGTCTTGTCAAGCTGGTTAGTGGGTGCCATGTTAATTAATTTACCTTGTAAGAAAAAGTCAGAGATTCTTCACTTTTTCTTGTCTCAAAAATTGAGACTCATTTTCTTGTTGAAAGAATTATTTCATTCTGTAGAAAAGAAACCTATTAGATAATATTTCTTTAAAATGCTTATTAGATGATATCCTTTTTAAAAATATTGGCATTGTAACTAAACGATATTCAGCATGAAGAATCATTTACTTACTGCCAATTTGAATGATGTTGGAGGGTTTCCTCTCTGTCAGAATATTTAAATAATATTGTTATTTAATTAATTCAGTATTTCATGAAATCTTAGACTTATTTATGACTTCTATTGATTTACTAACCAAAATGGACTAAATTTCATATGTAAACCAGTTTCTTGACCAGCAATAGATGCTAGTAAATATGGGGAACACCATATGAACATTTGTGGCCTTTTTTAGACCACAAGTTCAATTCCTAATTTTTGTGAAAAAAAATACCAGAACCATCCAAGCTGAAAAATCATCCAAAACTAAGAGTTCAGACATGGTTACAGGCTTGATGGGTCTGTTGCCCCTTCCCCCTTCCCTGGATGAACCTGTTGTCCTGACGGAAAACACGATGGCAGGGAACAGGACACTCCCAGCACCCTCGGAGAGGCGACGCCAACCTGCTTTTAAGCTAGTATCTTCTCAGGCACTAGGAGCAGTCTTCAGAATATTGGCTAGTGGGGAAAATAGACAAAAGTCAACAGTGAACGTGAGAATTCTCAATTCTTATTTTCACTGTGGTTTATGGAGAGGATATGGGGTGAACAAGCTTCATTGTCATAAGCCACCAGAATTTGACTGATCACTGATGAAAGGATATTTAATTCCCAGCTTAGATGGTGCTTTTCAGCATTGCCTTTGGTAATACTTGCTTTATGACAGCGCCGGAACCTCAGACCCTACCTACCACCATCACAGTCCACAATAGGTAATGAAGTTTCCTTCAGTGAGTGAAAAAGAATCATCTGGCTTCAACACCCTCTGTGTTTAGCTTCGTCCTTAGCTTTGGCTTTTTACAAAATTAATTTCCTAATTGTCCTTCAGATATTTCTTTCAGCCATTTTTGCCAGAAGACACACTCTCTGCCTGTATCTGACTAAGCAGAAGCCCTCAGACGGCGGAAAGACATGCTCATTTTGATTTGAAACATTCTTTATTGTCCCTCCTTAGATCTGAGGAATGTGCCCTAAGCCTGTTTTAACCAGGCTGTTTCCAGAAGAGAACCGTGGCTTCGCTAGACATATTTGTGCTTTCACTTTTGGAAAGTTTTTCTTACTTTCAAAACTCTAACAGTTGCAGATTTCTTGAAAAGCATTATGGTCTTTCCAGATCAAAATATCCTGATGGGTCACTAGGCAATTCATTAAAAGAGAGAAACAGAAAAATGAATTCCAATCTTTATAGCTTCTTTTTCTTCAAGAGAGCAAAAAATGTGTTCTGCTGGTGCCATCTTAGCCAATGACCCATATTTTCCCTCATAACATCAACTGTTGCTTACTTTATTGCATTCACATCATCCAGATGAGAATCATGCCTTTTTTTTTTCCATTCCTCTTTCCAGACTTCTCTGACCACGTTTTTGTTGATTTTGTTTAAAAACACAGGAATGTATTGAAGTAAAAAAGGAATTTCTTGTATGGAAAAAGTTTCATCATTTATATTTGCTCAACTTAGTAATGAAAAATTAAGCATTTTTCATATATAAATAGATTTCATCATTTTTCCTTTGATTTTGATTCCTTCCTGATGATTTTTCATGCACTCTTAGGACCTGGAACAATAGGAACCAAACCTTCAACATAAAAAAACCTAATGTTTAAGCAGCTATTAAGTGAGTGTGGGATCTTTGTTCCCTGCTTTCCTGACTGCTGGGTCTTTATTAACAGGCTCACATTAACCTAGTCATGTCCTTTTGTGTGTGTTCTCTGTTCTTCCAGAGAAAAATTTCAAATCCTATAGTTTTATAAACTACATCTCATTTTTGAAAAGTTGCCTTCCCTGAAATCATTTCTGAATTTGAAGCCTTTTTTTAACATGCTGTTGATTTGCAGATTCTTAAAATGCTGAGTGAAAAACTTCCTTGCGAACCTTAGGCCAAATAAATTTTCATTGTTAATGCTAACAGCTTCTTAAAAGTAACTTTTTTCATGTTCCTGTTGGACAAGCATCTTCAAAATTTTTAGAACAGTGTCTCCTGTAACTTGTACAAACTTCTGAGTTTTCCATCTGAAAATGGAAAAATAGGAAAATATCTTGAACAGTGATTATTTATTAATTTTTGATGAAAAAAATCATTCAAGACCTCATTTAGCTGGGTAAATAAAGATAGAAAGTTGCAAAACAAAAGGGTACATATGCACAGTAAATCAAAGGGCTTAAATATGTTTCTAAGATATGTGTAGTACTGATTGTCAGTTTGTAGAGGTACCACTCCTGTACTAACTAGCTAATTTTCCTTCTTCAGCAACACCAAAGACCAAACGACCAGGTCGTCGCCCCCGCCCTAAAGCCACACGTAGGCCAGATGTGCCCAAGTCCAAACCTGGTAAATGTATTGTTCAGGGTTCCAGCTAACATAGAAAGGGGAATATAGGAGCTTCTGATGTAGTAGCTACCTACAACCTAAAATAGCTAGGCTTTAGGAACCAGTATAGTTGATTTTTATATTTAATATAAAATATTTATATTTACATATAAATATTTAATATATTTTGTATGTTAATATAAATATATGTTAATTTACATGTTTATATTATAATCTCTAGCTGTTGGAAATTAGTAAATTTTACATCTGATAGTCTGACAGATTCCATTTTATTAAAGCATTTTTAGGCTTTGTTTTCTGAATTTGGGTTTGTAATGAATAGAAGCCTGATTTTTCTCTCCCTGGAATATTTAAAAAGTGGTTTTAGCATCCACCACTAGGCAGCACTTGAGAGGCTGACCCTGTGTTCTTCCTTTATAGGAACGTGTTAAATAAGTACTTCTATTTTTATTGTGGTTACTAGTAGTAAGCTGGCCCACTGAGTGGATTAGTAAAGTAGGGCATCCTAAAAGCCATACACAGGATGCATATTCATGGCAGATGAGATGCGGGAAAGCAAAAAGGAGAAGAAGGGTAAATGGGAAAAATATGAGGGAAAATCACTTTCAGAAAATGTATACAGTTTAAGTAAAGATATAAGTGAAGATTTAGGAGTAATGTTTCCTTCCTCAATATACCACTTCTTGATATAACTAGTGTTTTTGGTTTTTGCTTCTATAGCTCTAGAACCTGCTACAGTGCAGCCGGAGCTCTTGGTGCCCACAGTTGGTAATCCTGTCCTCTGTTTGCTTGCGTGGATTGTCACTTCCTTTCCTACTCCGCACCCAGGCATGACCGCAACCCACCACACTGTCACAATTCCGCTCCACGCTTCCCATTATGCTTCCTATCTGGGTCTGAAGAGCCTGAAGATAGGAGGCTGCTACAAGAATCCTTTGTGCTTATCCAGTGAAAGTCTGTAGTCTTGGACACAACTTCTCGATTCTCCTCTCTCCTTCCATCACATGTGTCTGTTTTTGGGTTGAGAAAACTCACTGATCTTTCACAGGGACTTCTGTGCTCATCTTGGACTGGAGAAATGGCAACATTTTATTCCAGTGCCATGATTATCACTTTATTTCTTTAATCATTCAACTTGTAAGACTTTCTCCCTTTAAAAAGCTGCATGAAATAATGGCTTCTTCAACTTTTCTGTTTCTCTGAGGAATGTTTTTGCATATTTTTGGTAACTAGAGGCACAAACACTGCTTTAGTTTAGGGTCCAGGATAAATATAGTATGATCTTTGTAACATGAGAACATTAAAAGGCCTTAAAATTAAAAGGTTTTATTGTTTTTAGTCCTGATGCTGTTTGATCATAATTATTTAATTATACTTTCTCAGCATTCACAATAAATTGGTCATTGTGTCACTTTAGAAAGTTCCAGAAATCAGTGGCCATATAACATGATGTATAATTTAACATGTTTATGGATTATTAAGCAATTTCTACCTTGCTGTTTTTATGTTGAAAAAATTATCAGTTAAGAAATACAACTAATATACTTGTCATTTCTGAATTTACTTCTATTAAAAAAGATGTCTTATTACAGGTCCCATTTCTTTTGCTGAAAGACACATTTTGAGCCTTTCCTGAAGATTTTGCCTTTTGGAAAAATCAGTAGAAATAGACACATTTTCCCTTCCCACCCTTTCCATGCCCCAGGAATTAGTTCTGTTGTATATTCACTGAATTTATATAGCATATTTGCTCAAACATGTGTGTCCTTATGTATGATAGTAACAGGCATGACCATTATGCTAATTTTAATACCTTTTTCTTTAGCGTCAGAACCATCCAAGAGACCTAAAACCACACGTAGACCAGCTGTACCTCAAATCCAGCCTGGTAATCATTACTTCAGTGCCTTGATCTATAACTAGGGAAATGGTGTGTAAGTAACATTAATCTTGACATTCACAGCTCTGCTGTAACACTAATTTTAGCACCTTTTTCTCTTCAGATTCAATACCACCAAAGCAGTTACTTCCTAAACCCAAAAGCACAGCAAAACCAGATATGCCACCAACTGCATCCGGTAAACACAATTTCCAGTGCTTTAGTTTAAGAAGATTTTTCTTTGGGAATGTTGTTGAAAGTATTACAATTTGTTACATCAAGTACAGAAACCTAAATACCATCGCCTTGTTCATTGTCTTCTCAAAGTAGCCACGCTGATGTTCTACATGTTGAATGAACAAATCAGTGTGTGGGAAATAAGTAAATTTTACATCTTATCATCTGACAGATTCCATTTACTTATAGCATTTTTAGGCTTTGTTTACTGAATTTGGACTTGTAACGAATAGAAGCCTGATTTTTCTGTATCTGGAACATTTTGGAAAGTGGTTTGAGCAGCCGCCACTAGGCGGCACTTGGGAGGCCAGCCTTGTGTTCTTTATAGAAGCATGATCAAATTTTGGCTTTCTCTAAAATACTTTACTGGCATTTTAAACAGTAGCTATTAACTAAGTGATTTCCTACCAAATAAGATATTTTATATAATGGTTCTGAAACATTCAACTGTCTTGCAATTGAAATTTTCTTGTAAGATTCCAATTAGTATTAAATTCTAATTTACTAAGAGAGCATCTCTTGTAATAAATCAGCCTATCAAAAAGGCCATTTATATCAACTTAGAATAAACTAAGTTTGGTACCCTGTGAATTAAGCATCAATGAGTACTAAAAGTTTCGACTTCCTTACTTTAATTACTTATATCTGTTTATTTTTTATGATGCAGTCTTTGAGCCTGTTACATTTGGGACTGAGGCTCCCTCCCTAACCATAGGTAATGATATCTTCCCTCTTGGTCAATATTTCTCTGAGCTTGCCCCTCTTGTCTCTCAATATTTGTTCTCTTGGATAAACAACTGCCATTTAGCACCTTTTTCATTCATTTCCAAAAATTGTTCACTGTTTTCAACAGGGACCTTTTTAACATTGTGAGACATTCTTAACATCTGCTTCTCAGCTTATAACCCCTGAATGTTGTTTTTCTTTGATCGCCTTCAGAGGTGGTCAGATGCTTGTAGCACTTGATGCAGTCAGGAATCACAGGTCTCTGTCCATCCATCCTTCAAACCAGAAAATATATGAGATCTCTGTTTTTATGTGTGTATAATTTGTGGATGTAGGAGAAGGGTGATGAAAAAGCTGGTGGGACCTTGAGACAATATGTAATTTTCTTATTTTCAAAAAAAGTCCTTCCTTCCTAGATTCCATACAGTTCAAGTGCAACTGGACTTTTCTGTTGACAAATTCATCTTGTGATGCTGACATTCCAAACAAAATAGGGAGTCTCCTTTTTTTGTTGTTTGAAGGCAGACAGCTTTGAATAATGTTTCCAGTCTGTTGTCCTTGCTTTCTCCATCTCTTCTGTCTGCCATGTTTTCCAGTTCAGAATGTTCTCAGACACAGTTTAGGCCACCTCTATATTGTGATGTCTTCAACAGACAGTGAAAGGTGATCTCCATAGAAAAGCTTAAAGGATTTTTGGTGATATGATGTTTTAATGTTACATTTAATCTTCTGGATTTAATGAAAGATAGAAACAATAATTTAAAACCAAGGAGTTATAAATCTTACTTTCCTATTCATAATATAATGATTTCAGATTATAGAATTATAGGAATTACAGAACTATCCAGACAAAAAGTTGAATTATTATTTTCAGACTTTGTTCTTAATCATCTCTGTTCCTCACTTGAATAATTATCTAATTATTCATTTGAAATGAATAAAAAGAGAGAAATACTAAAAGTATCACATTTACTATGAAGAAAAGACACAAGTTTAACCTTTGCGTGTCACAGATCTCCAAAAAACAGACTGATTTAGAAAATTTTTAAAACTTCTCACTATCACCACCACTCCTCAAAACAATATGTATAATGGTGGTGAAAGCCTTTCAACTACTAATAGAAGTTTTCATAATAATTTTTCAGAGTAATTGAACATACATATCCTACAACTAAGATTCTTTTGGAGCCAAGTTTTGCATATAGTTGGGATGAGATAGTTAAACACACGCACACACAAACTTTTCACTGTCCTCATAGGGATGCAAAGTACAAATGGTGTGGCTATTTTGAGATAAATGAATACTAGAGTATATCCAGTTATTGGAGAGCAAATGTTATTTTTCCCAAAGTTAAGAAATGGTTTTTAAACATTACAGGATTAGGAAGATTTATTTTCAAGGTAATTTCCTCCCTTTTCCTATGTTTCTTAAATCTCTAGTGTTTATTGTATTGCTTTGGGTCAGTTTTGGCCACAGACATTGAACCTGTAACTCCCTGAGGCTCCCTGGACAACATTAGGTAATAATGACCATTGAAGTCTTTTAGGAAGTGTGTTTTCCACTCCTTGTCTAGTCTATTCCTTTACTGTCTTGGTTAAAGGGTTTTCTCTTTCATAAGATTTTCTCATCATCCTCTCTTATAACTCAACAATATTCTTCATTTTGAATATATTGAAGATGTTTAAGACAAGTTCCTTGATTAGACCATGAGCCTGTATGCAATAAGTGCAGAGCATCTATCTCCTGTATTTTCCAGCTCTATTAATGCCTATGAGTTTTTCTTATTTTATTAATGGCTATTTATAGAGGCTGTGATTCTGCTTAGTATTCTGTGGTAAAGCTGAGTTTTAAATACAATCAGGAGCATCTGCCTCATAAATGTCAATTATAGTGTGGGCATCAGCAGGAAGTTGTTTTAAGATATGCAGAACATATTGTCTATCAGTGATTTTAAGGAATGAAAGGTACTTATTCTAATAATGTTTAATGGGAGATGTGCCTAAGCCCAAGTAATTTCTAAGACAATCTCCCAAGAGCAGGTGATCCTGGGTCCCTCTCTAATGTGATTGAAGATGCTGTACTTCTGAATTCTCTGGGGTGAGGATTCTCTTTGAAAATCTAACACCAGCCACAATAGTCAAGTTTTCAGACTATTAAAATAGTGTTATCTATTTTTTCTCAAAAGAACTGTCAGTAGACACCCCAAATTTTTTATGCTAATAGACAGCAAAGAAAATCCCAAACTAAGACACAAATTTCTCAACTCAAGAAAAACTAGCACAATTTTTGAAAACCTAGAGTCATGTATAATCTTTTCTTGAGTTTCTGGACTCATAAGATGACATTAACCAGTTTCCTTTCTTCAGCTCCAAAACCACCACAACGAACAAGACCACGCCGTCCACGTCCCAAACATAAAACCACGCCGAGCCCAGAGGCCCCTCAGACCAAAATAGGTAAATACTACAGCTCCTGGTGCCTGTGGACCCTGTCGGAGGTGGTACTGCGGTGGCAGTTTAACTGGCCACCTTATAACCCCTGTGACCCTAAAAGATGAAGCTCCAATCACAAGTGCTCCAGTCGACACCCCTGACTTCCTCGCGCTGCTTGGTGTTTCCTTGTACCTCTGTGTTTGATTTGCTTCTCTGACTACGTGGTTACGTTTTTCTCTTTGATTCTGGGTCAGCAAAGTCTACCTAGTTAAGTATCTAATTAACATATTTAGTTCAGTCAGTCATACATTAAGTGCCCACATCTTACTAAGTGCCGCATTAGCATCCGGGAGTTATAGTTTAGAAATAACTAATGATTTAGCTCATTTGAGGAAGGAAGCTACGCCTGTATGAAACTGTTCACAAATAGATTAAAAAAAATACAGGCAAAAGCAACGTAATTATTTATTGAGTTTTACCACTTGTTAGGCACATAGTTGATTCTTAGAGACATCAAAATTCCACAGGATGATAAGTGAAATGTGGACTTTGAAATCGGTACAGTTTGTAGGTGTGTTGGAAGGATGGGCAGGAATAGCATCAGCAGGAGGAAGGGGCTGTATGTGTGGGTGACAACGGAGGGGTAAGAATTAGAAGTGAGGCTTGATTGTGAAAAAGGAGAAAGGCAACGTTCACTCAGCTGGCACTCAAAAATTTTGGTCAGTGATGCTACTTATAGAATGGCCTGTGAAGAGCACCTGACTTCAGTGACTAGATTTGAGCCAACTGGCTACAGCGTACTCTGCCCTCCCAGAGGCAGGCATCTTCCGTCCTGATAACTGAGAGATGCCCTCAAGTCATGCACACTGAATGACCCTCTGTATCTCACTTTTCTGTGCCTTTGTTTGGAAAGAGGTCTTGGTCTTTTTCCAAAGTGGACTCTGAACAAAAAAGAGTATTGTCTATTTTGGTTATTCATTACAGTATCTGCTCAGGTATATCAGTTATTGCATTTCTCATGACCCAGGGCTTTACTGTCTAATATATAGTGTTATAAATTATACTTTGCATTCTTTTCTCATATTTATTGTTATTAGATGCCTTACATAATAATTAGATGCCTAAAGATTTTTCCAAATAGGGTTTTCTATTGTACTATCAGATAATATAAAAACAAGCAAAATGTAGCTAGCCATGTGGAGATATTAAGGATTTGCCCATTTCATAAGAATAAATAGTTTTGTACTTTCACCTCAGAACTTAAGAATTTTGCTTTTTGGCTACGGAACCAATGCTCCACTGGTAAAATTCATTTCTAAGGAAGTTTGGTGACTATTCTAATAAAAACATTTATTTTTTAAATTGCATTTAATCATTTCTTGCTGCAGACTTTAAACCTGTTACTCCTGAAACATCTCTAGGTAATGATGCTTCATGTCCCGCAGCAAGTGCTTTTTCTTATTCACTGTCACTTACCTGTGGTGCCAGGTGGCTGATGTTGTAATTCGTTGTCATCCTATCACAGTATTCATTTTACCATATAAAAGGCTTTCTTTCTAACAAAAATGCATTTGGATTTAATTCAAGACAGCTTTCAGCTGTACCATGTCAGTCTGAGTCTGTCTAAACAGTACTGTTTGTTAGAGCTGAGGTCCAAATATCATTCTCCATATCTCTTATTTAGACTGCCAATACAGTATCAGTTGTGATACAGTTAAGCTCCTTTCAGATCTTACTTTCTATATTGCAAGTTCTGCACTACCTTTTTTTTTTACTTTGTTGGTGTTTCAGTGAAATTACTAAGTGGAAGATATGCCCAAGCCTAATCAATTTAAATTATAAGTGAATACTATAGGTGGTTTGAACTTCTCTCAAACCATCACAGTTTGGCAGTGATTTGTAACCAGTTTTGGATTAAGGATATTTCAAGAAAATAATAGTTCTTCATCTTTAATTTTAAACATAATTGTTCATGTAGTTTTTAATCTCTGAAGAACTCTGAATTATAAAAGAAAGCCTATTAATATACTCACAAAAAATTCAAACCAATGTAACAAAGATCCCTCCAATCAGAGGAACTCTGACAAATTCTAGAAAGCATAGAGCCATGTCATATCCTCCTATTTAGAGTTTGTGGAGCCATCAACACTATATTAATCCTAAACTTTCTTTCTTTAGCTCCAAAAAAAACAACAAAGAGACCCCGTCGTCCACGTCCCAAACCTAAAACCACACCCCGTCCAGAAGTACCTCAGACCAAACTGGGTAAATATGTGCTTTCTAACTTAAGGAATCCAAGCAGTATACCCCAGTTGGGACCCTAACTTCTATGTACATAATCAGTTCCCATCCCACATACCTCTTAAGAGTAAAAGCTTCTAGTTAGGAGGAGAACATGAGGTATCTGAATACCGTGTGCCTTCTGCATGAGGGCTCACTTCTTACTATTTGATTCCATTCACGTCTTAAAGATAAAGCTTGTTTAATAAATTATTGAGCCAACATAATCATTTCAAGTCAACTACTTTCATTAATCCCTTCTAAATCCCCATAAATGTATTAACAGCTGTGAGGTATACCAGAAAATAGAAGTAGCTTTTATTTACCAATCAGTTTGTGCTATAGCTATAAACAAAAGCTGATTTTGTATAAAACATAGAAAATAACATAAAGCAGTATGTTCATACAAATGTATGTGTCTGTGTGTATAATTTCTCAAGTGGTATGAATGCTATATGCTGGGAGTGTGGTAAATATTTGGAGCAGGTAAAGATCCAGGATAATTAGGAAGAAATCAGGATGAGTAAAGGGATGAAGGAACAAAGGCTGGCAAGCAGGGAATGTGTTAAAGTTGGCATCCCAGACAGAGGGTGAATTGTGGATGGTTTCCTGTTGAATGGACCCATAGGATGAATTACAGGGGAGCTGGGATGTCTACTGCAGCGCTTAATTTGACACAGTGGGCTTCAGTAATCCTTCTGCACAGGACCATGCTTTTTCTGTTCTTAGAACTGAAGATGTCTAGTATAATATAATACCACACACTGAGAGGTTATTACTTACTTTATTATATTAAATGTCATTAAGGACTGTTTCCATTAAAGACTTAGTCTCTTAGTGAACATAGTCCCAGCTTCCTTCTGGCTATCTGTTGTACGTGATGTGGACAGAACTTAGGGTGACCCCCTACTCCCTACTGCCATAGCTCCTGCCTCTTGGTGCTAAGACTTTGCATAAACCATTTTTTTCCCTCCCTGCACTCCCTCTTCATTAGAAGCCTTAGAAGCATGTATTTGTACTGGTAAGATTAATTTTCTGATATTTCATGCATTCACAAAAATCTCCTTGGTTTCTTTTATTACTTTTGATCAGTTCCTGCCACAATCTTTGAACCAGTTACTCTTAGAACCGAGGCTCCAGGAACAACACTAGGTAATGACACATGTGTCTGTCAGCATCTGCTTTCCCTGCTCATTTTAAACACGTTTCATCACCATCATAACCCAGCTTCTCCTGCTTCACAAGACTTGTATGTCATCCTCTACTGTCATTTATTTGCCTCTTAATATATTGAAGAGTATTGAAACAACTCATTTGTTTTTAAGAGAGGTGAGTAAACTTAGTATACATATCTGCGATGTAATGCATTTGAATTTGTGGCATCTCATATCCATGTAACCCTCTAATTATATTCATGTGTCTGAGTTTCAAACATAATGGGGGTTGGGGGTGGGAGTGTCTATCCTTGATCTAAGCTGAGTACATTGGCACAGCTGATATGGTGTGACATAGTTCTTGTGCAGATCTAAATTCCTACATTTTTACTATGTACATGATTTTGTTTTTGTTTTGCCATTTTGGGTAATGATGTCTTTTTTCAGTAAGGAGTGAAATAGAAAATATACCCAGGGCTAGTAAATTTAAATTATAAGCATCATCATAAACATAAAATCACCTTATCTCTTCCCTACCACCACCACAATGCTCAGTAAGGTTTTGGAGCTTTTTTCACTCAGAAATCCCTGCGAGGATCTCCTTGATATAGCAACTCATATGTTTGTATGGTTTTTGCTTTTCAGAGTACTATAAATGATATAAAGATGCAGTTATCAAAATAGGGACAAATACTTCAAACTGAAAAGAAAAATTTCCTGAAACTCAAGAAACTATAACAAGGATAATCCTATCCAGAGCTTCTAGAATTAAAAACTCTATTAACCTGAGGTTTTCTTCCTTTAGCTCCCAAAGTGCCTCAACGACCTCGTCGCCCACGTCCCAAACCTAAAACCACACCGCGTCCTGAAGCACCTCAGACAGAACTGGGTAAATGTGTAGCTCTTGGTCAAGGAAGCCTGGCAGCCCATCTAAAGGGATCTAGAGAAAGTGATGGGCAAGGCGGGGTCAGCATCTGCTTCCACTGCAGAGGAGGCAGTGACACCACTGTTGGAGAGGGGTCTTAGCTGGTGGCTAAATTCCCTGTGCTCTGTGAACTAGAATCTTCTCTCTAAAGGTTTATTTAATTGACTTGTCATTCAGTTCTATTCATTAAGTCTTGTACCTGTACAGTGAACTGAAACGCTATAGAATGAATGTATGTTTGGGCAAATAGGAAATTGTTTCTTCATAGCCGTAAAAGTGGTATAAGTCATAGTAAGGATCTAGGGCAAGAGTTGGCAAGCATTTCTATAAAGACTTTTTTTTCTTTTACAACCACTTAAAAATGGAAAAACCTCTCTTACTTCTCATGGGCTGTATGAAAACAAACCATAGCAAGATTTGGCCTATGAGTCATGGTTTGTCAAACCTTGGTTTAAAGAAACGATGAGGTTGAGCCAGAGTAGTTAGGAAGGACTTGAGCATCAAAATCACTATAGGTTTGGATGCCTGGGGGAAGCGGGTGGAGAAGTACAGAAAAGCAGGACATGTGGAGGCCAGTGAGAGGAGGCTGAGGCTTGTCGGACTGATGGAGGCTTTCAGGTTTCTAAGTGTCTATCAGAGCATTTCACTGGGGTGTCTGCAGCTAAGTGGCCCCAAAGAACCATTTTAAAAAGGATTTTGAATGTGGAACTTAGGAGCTGAGTTTCATGTGAAAATCTTCAGTCTCAGATGGATGGCTTCTCCTGGGCATTGGACAGAGGAATATCCTGTTGTAGCTCATACTGAATGGTCCCTTACCCTTCTTTCTTAAGTACCCTTGTTGGACAGAGCTCATGGTCTCTTTCCAAAGATGAGCTCTCATCAAGATGGGTATGGCCTACGTTGATACATTATTTAGACTAGGATCATCAAAGAGTGAGAAACTTCACGGGACCTTCACAGGGATAGTTGGCTGAATACAAAGACAGTCTCGCCCGTGATAAATGGTACCCAAGTGCAGAGATGCTGTGTCTCTCAGCTCAGAAGGTTAAGTGTTCGCTTTGTACTCTAGGCACATTATTTCTCTGGCACAATTCTTTTTGAAGTGGATGTTGTGAGATTGTATACATGTTTAACATTTCATTGTTTTTTTTAATTATTTTCGGTTCGTTCCTGCTACAGTCCTTCAACCAGTCACTCCCATAAAAGAAGCTCCAGGGACAACATTTGGTAATGCCACTTTCTGAGCTTCAGCAAGACCTTTTCCAGCTTCTTGTCAAACTCACTCCTCTC
Organism: Smutsia gigantea; assembly: GCA_032199065.1. Lineage (NCBI taxonomy): Eukaryota > Metazoa > Chordata > Mammalia > Pholidota > Manidae > Smutsia > Smutsia gigantea. The sequence continues at coordinate 45,672 of JAVSCE010015101.1, read as the reverse complement.
CATTGCCACCCAATTACATTCCTCACCTTATGAGTTGAACATGGGTAAAACAAGTTACCTCCTGATATTGAGAGCCATGACTGAATCTGATTTGGGATATCTTCTGGTCCTGTAACTTACTTAAACATATTTTCATGCCACCTTAAGTTGTGGCTTAATCAGAATTCTCTGTTAAGGCAAATTTCATCATGAGAGTACTTGATCCTAATCTATGCTAGCCAGGCTGTAACAGGGTAGTTTCTTTATACATCCTTTGTACATCTATTTTATCTGCCTGCTTTTTTGCTATTTTGTTCATATTTGGGTAATATGTTTTTAGTGTATTGGCTAACAGATAATGTGATCAGGCTAGTACGTTTAAATAGTAAGCCTTATCTGTGGGATATATCTGACTCAACCTCCTGAAACACAAGAAAACCTATTAAGCTTCGGGAAACTGAAAGAATTTTTTAAAACCCTATAATTTGCAGTACCATAAACTTTAAAGTAACTAAATGTTACCTTTTTCCATCTCCAAAAAAGAAAATCCCAATGGACATTCACAACACAAACCTAAAACCACTCCAAGACCAGATGTACCTGATACTATACCAGATAAACTCGGGGGCTTGGTTTCAGGAGCCTGTCACCAGTTGGAAATGCAACCCACATGCTCCCTAGGTAGGGAGTCATCAAGAGTCCTTCCCCCTTCAGAGCTGGCAGTGAGTTCAGACCTAAAAGAGACAAAATCTTCCCTCTAACTCTGAGTAGTAGGTGACAAAATATTTTACTTCTCAGTCTGTGGGTTAGTTGAGCATAAACACTTCTGCAGGTAAAGCCTACAAAATGAAAATAAGGCAGGGTGTTTTGCAAATTCAAGACTTTCCTGGGTATGTAAACATCAAGCACTAGACTCATTATGAAAAGTCTTGAAGTAAAAAATCAATTTGGGCTTCAGTAGAGCAGGAAAAGAGTTTGGGCTTCGACCTCACATCAGAATTTGCAGAAGCAGAGGGGTGAGAGTCAACAAAGACCAAAAAATGGGACACGTGTAGAGCCAACCAGAGGGGGCAGAGATTCTGCTTCTTCCAAGAGTCAGGGTAATTTTGCTGATGATTCTGCATTTGGATGACATCATGGGAAGTTGAAGGAGGGCTTGAATGTCTTACTCAGGAGTCTGATGTTTTTCTTACAAGCATCAGAAATCTCTTTTCATATGGTTAGTGTTCCTTGTACTGAGAGGGCGTGTGCCTTACTGGATACCACAGAGTAATTGCCCCTTAACCAGTCCTCTCGAGTGCCTTTGTTTGGAAGGAAGTCACCAGATCTTTCTGAAGCTGGGTTCTCCTCAAGATCACCCTAGCCATTTTTGGTTATTTGTATAATGGCCACTTGGATATTGAGGAACTTTTCTGTAACCATAATTTGATAAACATAAATGTGTTCTTCATTTAGCACCCATAAAAGTGCAAGCTAGTTTTTCACATGCTTTTTGAAGATGGTAGAAATGTTTAAGTAAATACCTAGAAGTGACCTAAAGTTAACCATGTTAGATTCAGATAGTCCGGCACTAATTAGGGGAACTGTTTTTGTCTTGTGCTAAACAGAGCAAAAAGTCATGTCTGTCTCATGAGGTGAGGAAGTCCCTAACTGCAGGTTAGCCAAGTCTGGACAAAACAACTGCTTTCCCTTCACATCACTTTGCTAGGGCTGCCATAACAAAATACCACAGACTCAGTGGCTTAAAGAGTAGAAATCTATTTCTCATGCTCTGAAGGCTGGAAGTCTAAGATCAAGGTATTAGCAGGCCTAATTTCTCTGAGGCTTCTCTCCTTGGCTTGCAGATGGCCACCATCGTGCAGTGTCTTCACACGGCCCTTCCTCTGTGAATGAGGGTCTCTTGTCTCTCTTCCCTTCTTATAAGGACATCAGTCCTTTTGGATTAGGACCGCACTCTTATGACCTTGTTTCCTTAATTGCCTCTTTAAAGGCCCAATCTCTGAATATAGTCACATTGTGCGTTAGGGCTTTACCATATGAATTGTGGGAGACACAATTCACGCCACAGCACCCTTCATCTACAAAGTTAGAAAAATATTCTACAGGCAGTGTTACACTGGCAAGATTCATTTTGAAGTGACTGTTTTAGCTCTTCATACATTAAAATATCTCCTGTTTATTTTATTACTTCAGTTCCTGTTACGGACCACGAACCTGTCACTCTTAGAACTGAGACCTTTGGGACAACATCAGGTGATGACCCTGTGTGATTCGCTGAGCGCTTTCCCTGCTCATTGTGCGGCCCATTCAGTCTCCCTCATCTGGCTTTTCTCCTTCATAAGATGATCACTGTCCCCCTCTGTTGTCATTCAGTCACTTCCTTCATCTGAAAAATACTGAAGCCTCTTAAAAACAAATTTCCTGCTGTTTGTATGGGAGTAGGCATGATCTTAGGTCAAAACATTTACCTGCTGTGTGTCACACTGAAATTGTCACATTATCTCATGCTTCACTGAACAGCGTTCTTTGTCAAAGCTGAGTTTAAAGCAAATTGGGGTTTATTTCCTGTCTAAGGTGATCACAATAACAGCTATCCCTATGTTCCTTTGCACATCTGTTTCTAGATTTAAAAAAAACTATTTGCATGGTATGTTTGTTTCTTTGTTGGTGATTTAAGTAATGATGTGTTTTATTATGAATTTGACAATAGGAAAACGCAGATCTGAAACTTTAGGTCCCAAGCCTCTTCCCTAGTGTGACCCTGACCTGCCCCTTCCCTTGCAGCAGAGCTGAGCACTCATTATTGGTCATTTTTCTCCAGTGAGGACGTCTCTATGACCGCCCAATTGTAAGAGCTCATCTTGAATGACTGACTCAATTATATACATGAGTTTGCCCCTAAAGTACTCTCAATGATAAAAAGAAGACACATTGTCAAAAAAGGAGTGGAAAACGTAAACTACAATTTCCCGGAACTTTAGAAATATAACAAGTTTTGGAAAAACCTCTCCTATATCCAGAGCTGTAAGACCTAGAATAACACCAGGTTTTTCTTTCTCCAGCCACCAAAACATCACAAAGACCCCGTCGTCCCCGTCCCAGACCTAAAACCACACGGAGACCTCAAGTACCTCCCAGCAAACCGGGTAAATGTGGAGTTCCTTGGTTTCAGGGTGAGCCCTCATAGCCTATGCCAGTGGGGACCCAAAGCAGTGCCAGGCTCTTATTCTAAGTGTGAGGTCATGAGGCGGCATCAGTGATATCTCCTCTGCCCAGGTGTCAAGGTAAAGAGGACTGGTGAGATACAGTTGGTGCCAGAATACCATAGTCTTTCTCTGTGACAATCTTCTTTGATGTGCATTCTAGTGTATTTCTTACTACCAAATTCCCTTCAAATCTTAAAGATGAAACTTCTTTTGCAGATCCAGTTCAAGTAAAATAGATTTAAGTCCCTTGCATACTCCTGGGCCAAGATTGGCAATTGTGGTGATATGCCAGCTGTAGGAGACATACTGTATTTCTAAAACTGTAGAATTGAGTACATGTTTGCATGATAGAAACATTAAACATTGATCTTGCAAAAAAAGAGTTTAGGGTGGACTGGTCCTGGACCTTGGGCCCACTACAGGTTTGAATTAATGGAAAGAAAAGTGAATAAGGCAGAAGGACTGGACCTGTGGGTGGGGGCTGGGGTGTCAGCTAGGAAAATAGTCCAGTCTGCCTGGAACAGACTTTCCTATTTCCAGATAGGATGATGCTTCTGAATTTGGAAGGGGCCACCCAGCCAACTGAAAGAAGATTTTGAGGACCTAATTCAAGAGCTTAAAGAGACATTAACTCTCTTTGATTTCTAGTTTTTCTGGGCTTAGGCCAGACAAATGCCCTTCTGAGTATTACAGTGACCATCTTTATCCTGCTGTCTTACACGCCATGGTTTGGACAGAGGTCTCAGATTCTTTCCATAGATGAGCTTTTGGCAAGATCAACATAATCCATTTCAATGATTAATTTTCATACTACTTCAAACTTATAAACTGTTGTATCCATGTTTACTTAAATTTAGTAAGGGCTCATCTTAAGCTTCCATAGAAGTACAGGTCTTATCAGATTTTTTTTAAGACAGTTTATTTTCTAATATATATTAAGTTAATGCATAAAAATATTTTCCAGTGCAGAGTTTTCCATATCAGTTGAAATCTATTAGTTAAAACTCGGGAGAATTTCATGTTGATCTTTAAAGATAGTTCAAAGGCTAAGCCTAAGTCCGTGACTATAGTATGGTCAAATCTTCAAAGAATAATCATCTACCCTTTTCCTCAATTAAGAATTTATTTCTTTTTCTTCATTTCTTCATTTGATATACAAATAGATTTGTTTGGATGTGAATGTTTCAACTTTTCATATATTTTTAAATCTCTTTTAAATATTATTTTCTGCTTAGTTCCTGCTACAATCCTTGAACCTGTAACTGTTAAACCTGAGGCCCTGGGAACAACATTAGGTAATAACAAATACACTGTGTTTTCAACAAGCCTTATCCTGCTTTTGTCAAACCCAGAGTCTCATCTTGCTTCATGTTGCCATAGTGTCATTCTTTGTTTCTGTTCATTTGCATTCTTCTTAAAATTATGAAACCTCTTAAAAAAAATTGCCTGTTGTTTTTTAAGAGAATCAGTCATGCATGAACCTACTTCACAATATTTATTTGTCATGTAACCTATTTGAAACTGTGTCATGTCATTCTGTGTGTTGTTTTAGCAGTGTTTGTGGTAAAACTGGTTTTCAAACATATTGTGGGTATCTACCTCTCATCTAGACAGATAAAGGTATTAACAGCTATCATAGGGCCAAGAGGATCCTATGCCCTTCACATCTAAATTTCTACCTTTTTATCTATTTGCATAGTATTTTGTTTTCTTCTATTTAGGTAATAAGGTGTTATTTTAATAGTTATATAGAAGATGTGCTGAAGATTGAAAGATTAAGTTGTTAGTTTCAGGTCTAGTATGACCATCCTTCATTCTACATTAACATTTAGCTGTGGTTTTTGACCTTTTTGTTGCCCAATCAAGCTGCCCTATGAGACTTTGATTATAATTGCTAATCTTTATTTCTTGAATTAGAAAGTGATTTTTTTCTTCAAAGAATCTTCTCTGATAAAAGAAAGTATATGAGCATGTGTAACAAAAAACTCAAACTATAAAAAGGCAAATAGCTAACAATTTGTTGAAAATCTAGAGTCATATTTTAGCCTCTCATAGCTTCCAGAACCATTGGTAATATAGTTATGTAACAACCGAAGAATTTTCTTCAGTTCCAAAATATCGCAACAGACTCGTCATCCACATCCCAAACGAAAACCATACCAAGTCTTGAAGCACCTGAGTCCAAACTAGGCAAACACATATTCCTGGTTTAAAGAATACCAGTCCCCAACCCAGTGGGGTCTCAAGAGTAATCCCAGTAGCTGGGAGTAACACAGATACAAATTGTGTTAACCAGCAGTCAGTCACTGTGGAGATGGCAAGAGGAATGCAGTAGGGGAGATCCGTGGAGCAACTGAATACCATAAGCTTACTGTGTGAAGTCTTCTCTGTCATGTGCATTTTATTAACTTCCATTTATGTCTTGAAAGTAAAACTTCTTTAGAAAACTTAGGCATATTCAGTTCAAATTGGCAAACACTAAGTGCCTTCAGTATCCCCCTAATCACACTAGCACTTTCGGGAGGTATACATCAGATGTGGGGGACATGTTTTGGTCCTCAAACTGGCAAGCGTGTTGAGAACAAAGGGCTTTCCTTTACAGACAAGATGGAAGATGGCACTAGATAGCATCTATGCAAATAAAAGATTGACTTTTGGGTGCTACCAATAAGATGTGCTAGGTACATAAATATCTGGAGCAGGGAAAGATAAAGAAAGAGTGGAGTCTTGAAATCACATAATACGTAGGTGAGTAAAAAGGGGGCAAGGAGCAAATTCAAGAAGTGTGGATTATAAGCAGAGACCAACCAAAGAAGAAAGTCTACCTATAATACTAGTGTAGAAGATGTCTGACTGCAAGGTGGAAGACAAACCTTTTCTGGATCTTGTTCCGTCTGGACCCCCACAGGGGATCCTCAGGTGTCTGACAGAACAGTTGATGTTCCATCAACAAGCTCTCCTTTGCATACTCTTTCTTTGCTCAGAACAGAGGGACACCCTGTTTGACTCATCACACACTGAAGCTTCAGTGTCCTCCCAAAGATAAGTTCTGACAACACCCACCATCCCACGTTGACTTGTTAGTTAGAATCAGATGATCAAAGGAAGAATAGGAAATAGTTACCTGACGAAGGTATGGCCAAATCTTAGGAAATCAATTGTCTGCTTTTCTTGTTTTTAAAAGTTGCTTTATAGTTTTAGAAGCTATACTACTAAGATTCATTTGGAAGTGAATTTTTTTGTTTTCTTTCATTTAAAACAATCATTTCATTTATTTTTAATACTTTTGCTCAGTTCTCACTACAGACCTTGAACCTGTTACGTTCAGAACTGAGACTTGGGCAACAACACAAGGTAATGACACACTGTGAAACCTCGTGAGTGTTTTTCCTGCTCATTGTCAAACTCATTCCATAAGCATCATAGCTACAGGTTCTTTTGCTTCGTGTAGTTCATCCTCTGTTGTCACTCATCTGTCCTCCTAAAATATTGAAGACTCTGGCTCCTAAAAAATAACTTATCCCTTGTTTTTAAGAGAGCTATACATCAACTTAATTCAGTTCGTCAGACATATAACCATCTGTAATTGTTCTGTCATCTTGTATGTTTTTTAACCACCGTTTTGGTAAAGCGAGGTTTGGAAAGCCTTCTGTGGACGCTAATGACTATTTTGGTGCCAGGAAGTTTGTGGGTCAAAAGTTTTATTTTAACTCTATATGGTATTTGCTCTTTGACATTTCAGTTGATTACATGATCTTATTTTATTCAATGAACTTTCAACTGTAAGAGAAGACTTACAGTTATAATAAGGGTGAAAGTTTCAAGTTGAAAAGACAAATTCCCTACATCTAATAAAGTTTAGGAAGACTAGAGCCATGTCTCATGCTAATTCTAACTTCTGTACTACAAACTCTTTAGTAACTGAAGATTTTCTTCTTCAGCTCCTAAAACATCAAAACGGACTCGTCGTCCACGTCCCAAATCTAAAACCACACCAACTCCTGAGGCACCTCAAACCAAATCGGGTAAATGTGGGTTTCTTGTTAAAGGAATGAGCTCTTTGGAGTCTGGGGTTGATCCCAGTGGTAGGAATGATAGGCCATGTGAGGTGAAGCCTGTAGGTGAGCCCATAGGTGAGGTAAAGGCACAAAATGATCCTCTACTGTTCCCACTGTTGAGTTAGCAAGGGAAAACATAGTTGGGAGAGACCTGTGTAGCAGCTGAATTCTTTGTGCTTTCTGCATGAACAACCTCTCTTTTAATATGTACTTTACTTACTTTGTCTTATTCCATTCCATCCTTCTCTTAAAGATAGAATGTCTTAAATAGAATCAAGCATTTTTATCTCAAGAAACAAACATTGAGTATCTTCCATCTCTGCACAGCCACATCAACAGATGTGAGGCTATTACAGAAGCAGGTAGCTTGCTTTCAGTTCTCAAATCTGTAGTGCAGTCAAAGTAAAAACCTGCCCCAACATGAAACATTCAAAGATTGAACCAAAGAAGTGTGTCTGTGCAAATCAAGATTGTTTTTTGCAGGGAGTGTAAATATATATGAACTTAGAAACAAAGTTTACGAAGGACAGGAATAAGGACTTGGAAAGAAGTTAGGTCTTAAAATCATGGAGATGAACAGAGACTGAAAGAAAGGAGGTGTTGAAGCCAGCAGTGGGGACAGGCTTCCTGGGAGGTCCTTCTTCTACATGGTGATGATGGATAATAGCACTGAGTTTGGAAGTGTCCATAAGAGCAGTTGAAGAAAGCCTTGAAGGAATGACTCAGACACTTGGATCTGACCCTGGAAGCATCAGTGGGATCTCCTACAGTGTCTCCCACCTATATAGGGTACTGCATTTTTGTGATCAGAGCTGAGAGCTGCTCTACTGGGCACTACTAACTAGTGTATGTTCCTTATCCTGATAAGTTAAGTGCCTTTGCCTCAAATGCGATCTCAACCTATTTCCAAATACAAGTTCTCAACAAGATGAGCATAGTTCACTTTACTTTATTCCTTTCTATGCTGCCTTTCAAACATAAAAATTTCAATACAATATTTATTATATCCATCTTAGTTAGACATCTTAAACATAAATGGAAACATGGTACCCATCCTATTCAGACATCTTAAACATAAATGGAAACATAGTATCTATCTTATTTAGATATTTAAACATAAAAATTTCAATACAGTAACTATTTATTGTATCCATCTTATTTAGACATCTTATTTTCTTAAAGCTTCCACAGAAAAGCCAGATATTGCCAGAACAGTTACATAAGTATTGGTTAATGTTTAAACAAGTTTCCTAGGGCAGTCTTCTACAGTAGTTGAAATTAGGTACTTAGATACTTGGAAGAATAATGTGTTGGCATTGAGATGCTTACGGGGTTATGGAGCTATGACTAACTCTTATAAAAAAATGTTTACCTGGCTGTAGGGTGACCACATCCTTAAAAAACAAGTATTAAATTACTGGAAAACTTTTAATTGCTATACACCTATTGAAGCAATATTATACTGGTAAGATTTAATTTGCTGACTTTTCACAAGTGTTTATTTCATTACTTTTGATTAGTTCCTACTAGAGATCTTGAACCTGGCACTCTTAGAACTGAAGCTCCAGAAATCGTGGGTATGAAAATGTGTGTCCTTCAAATAATACTTTCCTGCTCATTGTCATCTCATTGTAGCCACAGCTTCTCCTGCATCTTATAACCATCTCCACAACCTCTGTTGTCACTCCATTACAGTCTTCGTCTTGAAATTATGCCAAGCTCCGTGGCAAGTTATCTGTTGAATTTAAGAGAACTGTGCATATACTAATTTCAGGACATCAAACTATCATGTAACTGCTCAATATTATGTCATGTGATTATGTGCATTTGTTTAACCAACAGTGACTATTTTAAGCTTCGTTTCAAATGTGAATTTTCATCTATCATTTATTTACCATGCTTATACCTCATCAATTTTGGAAATACCATGTTTCTTTGATTGTATTACTTTTTGTTTTATTAGAATCTCTGTGATTATACTGGTTGATCTGTTGTTTCAAGGAATGGCATTTTTAGTGAATTGTCAAAATTTTAAACATGCCTAAGTCTTAAAAGTTTACACACTAGGCTTTTTTTTTTCTTAGATGACTCTTTCTCCTTCTCTAACAGTTTAACAGTGTTTCTTAACTTTGAATCAAGGACACTTTGAAATTTTAATGAGCACACTCCATTCATTATGCATTGATCCTTACACTTTCAAACATGAATTCATTATTGTACTCATGATTATTTAAGGAGTAGATGTTTATCTCAACTTGTACAGAAGTGCAAGTAGATGGACAGATGATTTTTCTAATAGAGTTAAAAAGTATACATTATATAAATGTGTAAAAAGCTCGTCCAGCAGAGTCTTCCATATTAGCAAGAGTCAGTCAGACATCTAGAACTTCTTGTTGACCACACTTATATTTAGCTGAGTCAACACTCTGTCTCTAAGAGATGAATGGGTACTTTGACACAGTTTGGTCAGACCTGCAAATAACAAATGTCTCTTTCCTCTCTTCTGAAGCTTAAAAATTAATGTCTGAAATTAGTCTTCAAGTGAATTTTTAAAGTCTCTTTGGTTTATTTTATTATGTTTGGCCAGTTCGTCCCACAGTCCTTGAACCTGTCACTCTTAGAACCAAGGCTCCAGAAACAACATTAGGTAATGATGATATTCTGTGTTCCACACAGTTTTTTCCTGCTCATTGTCAACCCATTACATCTTCACCCTGATCATGTTGTCACTAACTTCATAAAACTCTCGTCATCCTCTGCTGTCCTTCAATTTTATTCTTCTTCTTAAGAGTTTTGAAGATTTAAAATATGTTACCTGTTGTTTTTAAAAGTTAGGCATGGACCTAGGTCAGAATAGCTGTCTACCATGTAATCTAATTTGAATTTGTGTCGTGTACATTTGTCCAAACAGTGCTGACATTTAAAGCTGAGTTTCAAAGTTGGTAATGTCTGTGTCTTCTATAGACCAACTAAACTATAACAATTTTTATGGTACCATAGATTCTTCAGCATATTTATATTTCTTAGTGTGAACCTAAGACTCCACCACCTACAGTTTGTCTATAGTTCTCACCTTTTATGAAGTTAGAGATTTACAAGACTCTCTACTCCTTGACTTAATTTTATGTGATTTTCATCTCTTAAGAATCTTCAGTGATTAAAAAATTAAACAAATTAGGAGAAAATATTTTGATTTTTTTTTAAATATATGCCTTAAGTTTCAAGGAGATAGAACATATTTTAGAAATTCTAGAGCCTTATATCCAAAACTACCTTCACTAGAGTAATCCATAGTTTCTTCCTTCAGTTCCTAAAACATCACAGTGAAGCCATCATCCACATCCCAGCCCTGAAGAAACTGAGACCCAGTCGGGTAAATGGGTTATTCCATGATTTTAGGGGTGACCCCTGGCAGTCTGTCCCATTGGGGTCCCGAAGCAGTGCCTCTTATGGGAAGTAACATTCTTCCTAGTCCCTAAGAGCCAAAGCATGAGGTATGGTTAGCAGCTGCTTCTTGGATGAGGTTCTTGTTCTCTTTCCAAAGATGAGTTTATAGTGAGATTGACATAGTCATTCATTCATGGTTGTTTATTGCTGTATCTGCATTAAAACACATGATCTCTTTTTTGTAGCCCTAAGTATTTTTTCAACTTCTAAAAAGTGTAACAAATTAATGTCAAGTATATTTTCAGATGTATTTCCTAAACAGATCTTCTAAAGCAAACTTCCTTATTAGAATCAGAAAACCGAACACCTAGAAAACCTCATGTTGACCCTTTGACCTTGTGTTGACTAAGATGTGGAGCAGAATTCAAGGGTTGTGACAACCTTCTGCAGTGAATTGCTCCTAGCTGCAGCTTGACCAAATCTTCAAAAAGAGACTACTTGCTCCCTGTCAATTCAAAAAATTTTTACAAATTTTCATTTGAAAGTAATGTTTTGAAAGAAAAATTAAGACTTTTTATTTGTGTTTAAACTTTCTCATGTTCATGTTGCCTTGGTTAGTTCCTGCTACAAGCTTTGAACCTGTTAGTCATAGGTCTGAGGCTCCAGAAACATTAGGTATTGACTTTTGTGACTTCATTAAATGCTCCTTCACTCATTGAAAACCCACTCCATCACTGTCATGGCCAGAGTTTGTCCTGCTGCCTCAGACTGTTGTCATTCTATTCATACTTCATCTTATAAGTAGTCACAATTCTTAATTCAAGGATTACCTACTGTTTTTAATAGATGTCCCTGAATCCAACTGAGGAAATATGCCATGGAATTTCCTTTAAAATGTCATTATATGATTCCGTGAAGAGTGTGAAGTCCATATTTTTCCCCTTACTTGGTATTTAGATAAGATGATAATTAAGTACCATGAAATATCTCTGAGTAACTTACTTTCAGTAAGATTTGTATGAAATTCTCATTATTCTCTTCTGACTTTAAGGAATGAGGTTTCCTTGTTATTAAAAAAAAAAGTTGCTGCCTTAAAGTGCCAGTCCTAGTAAATACATTATAGGCTCTACCACCATTGACAAACGACTATCTTTATTCCTCACCACAGTTTAGCATTGGTTCTTAATCTTTACTAAGTAGGAATCTCTGTGAACATCTAATTATGCACGTTAATATTTATTTAATTAACAACTGTTATTGTTTTGGTCTCTAAAAGATCCTCAGTTGTGAAAATGAACAAATGAGATTAGTAAAGTAAAAATGTTCAAACTTAGGCAATAAACTCAAGAATCTGTAAGATATTTTTAAAACATAGGTCTATGTTAATAGTTTCTAGACCTGCAAACACAAGGGCAACCCAAGATTTTTTTTTCCTTTAATCTCAAAAACATAAGGAAAAAGGACCTCATTCTCCTAAACTTTAAACTTCCCTTAGCTTCACAGTTGAAACAAACAAAATTTATAGTTTCTGGTTTAAGGAGTCCTTGTAGACTATCGAAGTCGGGTCCCGGGAGTGACGACAATGTGGCTTGCTGACTGGCACTTCCCACCTTCAAGCCCGGTTAAGTGAGAAGGCACAAATAGGGGTCAGCACCTCTACAGAAGCACACTGACAAGAAGGTTCCTGCTTGAAAGAGATCTGTTGTAGCCAAATTCATCACGTGCCCTGCGTAAGGACTGTCTCTGACAAAAGATGTACCTATCCAGTTTTCTTACCATTTTATTCCATTCATCTCTCTTTAAAATAACAATGTTGCTTTGGCTTAGGTAAACAAGTATTTCCTTGCCTCTGTGTTCCCAGCACCATATCAGCAGTCAAGAGAGGTGGGGTGAGGACCAGAGGCAGACATCAAAAGTGAAGGCATGTTTTACCTCTTGAACAGAGTATAACATAATTATGAGGAAAACCCATTTTCAAGTTTTTCTTAGATATAAGACAGTTTGCTTATACAAAAGCAGCTTATCTAATTGAGTGATAAAAAAAATATTTGAAGAAGTCAAGGATCTATGTGGGCAATTGAGATTCGTTGAGCTCTAAAACAAATTTAGTAATTGATTTAGTGGATGGAAGGGTAGCAACAGCAAAAATAAAACAAAAATTTCCACAACTATTGAGGGGTGTTCCCAAGGGGATTTTCAAACTAGAACACAGAACAAAACCCTCCTAGATGACACTGAGCTTTTTGTTAAAGATGCTATCATGAGATGAGCTGGAGGAAGCTAAATTCAGATTCAGATATAACAGTAAATAAGAACCTTATTTTTTCAAAAAGTCTCTAGGTTTTTCTAGAAGAATGCTTAAGATCAGGGCTCAGCAAATTTTTTTACATGAAGAGTTAGACGGTAAACATTTTAGACTCTGTAGACCATTCAGTCTCTGGCACAACCATTCAATTTTGCTTTTGTAGCTTGAAGGCAACCCAAGCCGATATGTAAATGATATGCAGATATGCCTTGAATCATCTTTTGGGTATGATTGTGTTCCAGTAAAACTTTATTTGAATTTCCTACCATCATCACATACCATGAAATATTACTTTAAAAAAAAATCTTTTTCCATCATTTAAAAATATAAAAACCATTCTTAGCTTACAGGCTGGACAGAGGGCTGAAATTTGGAGGGCCATAGTTTGCCAATCTCTGCTTCAAATAATGCATACTGTGTATGGCTCTCCTAAACTGTGTGATTTTGAAGGTCTGTGTGTTTCAATTCATTGCTACGTTTGTCTAAAATCTCTGAAATAAGTTATCCATAATTTCTTTGACAATGTAGACCCTCTTCTTTCAGCTCCCACTGAATTGCAAACTCTTATTTTGGAACCAGTGACATCACCAAGCCTAGAAATGACACAAAGTCAACCTGGTAAATAGATTTCTTTTGTCTATCTGAGTACACTGTGAGTTTTAGGGGACACAATCTAGGTGTTTTATTTCCAAACATAAAAAATGCAAAAGAATACACATTTAATAACTCTGTATTGTACAGCACTTTCCATGATTGCATATTGGTATTAAATTAGTCATACATTATATTCATATTGTTATTCAACTGTATAGAAGTACATATCTTCCTTTCATTGTATTTATATTATACTAGAGAATAATCACATTTAGAGAATAGTCTGATTGAGTCAACAAAACCACTTAGAAGAACTGATTTTATTCTTTATCCTTATTTTTCACTAATGGTTACAAGTTTGTTCTCTTTAGTAATAGCTAAATTTGTACTGTGCTATGTGAAAAGCATGCTAGTTCAACAGTGACCATCAAGGAGGAAGAAAGTTCTCAATTCAGTAAAGATAACAAAAAGTCACCTTACACAATACGAGCCTGACCTCAGTGCCCTTCAAAATAGGAAACAAAATTTTAAAATCATTCTTAGCAATAGTTGCTACTCTGTGATATTTATTTTGAAACATTGGGTCTTGTCTTCTTTTTTTCCTATCATAGGATTATAATTTCTTTTCATCTCTTTTGTGCATCTTTTAATTAGCTAAATGGCATTTTGGTGCTCATGTTGATGGTACAATGTATGGTTGTTAACGGTAACCTACAACACTTGTGGACTGTGAATTCAATTCAGTTACTAGAGCTTCCCTGGTGTTAATAATATTGTTTCTACTATAATAGCTTACACTGAGCACTTACAGATTCAAGCCCCCTTTCTAAATACTTAGTTTGTATGAATTCATTTAATGCTCCTAACAACCCATCCTTGAGCAACTGTGCCATTTTGTGTTTCTTGCTAGTTTTTGAAGTTCTGGAATTGGTTACATTTAACATTGACTCACCCAAGGAAGCTATAGGTAAACATGTTCCCCAGTGGTTTTCCATCTCATTGCAGAAGTCACCTCTGGATGTCCTTATGCTTTGTGACATTTCATAGTGCCTCACATCTTGTATGTGCTCACCAGTGAATCTTGAAAGTCAAATATGTATTGCATATTGTAGTGTCTGCTGCATTGCTATGCAAGTTACACAATTTCCTTATTTAGTTTCCTCTCACTCTGAATGCAAAATGTAATCTTTTTAATATTCTTATCACTCTTTCAATAAGAATATGCACATCTTATTTTTCATTTTCATATCATTCTTAAGATTCATCTGCCTATGTTCCAAGGACTCACTCTGTCTTTTTGTTACTGGAATCCTTAAACAAAAATACATAAGGAAGTGAAATTATCTGCTTTGCTCCAGGTAGAAATTGCTGTAGACACTGCCCGTTACTGTCAGTGTGTGTTCATTCCCACCCTGCACACTGCCTTCATTTCCTGCCTTCATTTTTGCCCTCTTAAATTGTAATTATCTTTATAATCTACCTAAAAGTTATTTATCCTCACAAATTTATCTAGTTAAGATCACTAACCTCTGTCTTTGAATTAACCAGTGCTCCTCTATGGTGTGCTTTGGGCTGTCCACCACTAACTAGCCGTTCCCTTGTTCGTCCTTAGCAGCAGGTGAAACAGATTATATTCCACTGCCAAAACACCAGTCAGATCAGATGAGCCACAGGCTGAAGGTGGTAAAGGTTTTCATGCTTTGATCCATTTATTCAACAAATTTTTAATCAGCCTCTATTATCCATGGAACATGGCTGTTCAAGCTGTGGTACTTGTTCTACAATCAAATTGATCTGAAGAGCTATAGCTTCCAAAATTCTTGGAATCTTAAAATGATAACTGACTCTCTGAATACAGAACTAAATTACAGTTTCTCTGTGGTATCTGAATCCTGAGACATAACATTTGACAGTCAGTTAATGACAGTTACAACATAAATTAAATTTTAGTTGGAGGATTAGTACTATAGAACAGCATTTCCCTCTTGGTTCTCTCTCTTTTCCTATCTAACTCCATTGTCTCATCTCTAAAAATATGGTGTAAATTCGTTAAGAGGATGAGGTGTATTGAGTTTCAAGAAAGAAACATTTGACTATTGTTTAACATCTTAAAATTTCTAAAATTGTTCTCCTTTGTTTTGATACAGTTGTGGAATCTATTACCCCTGTGTCTGAACCACCTGAGAGCACGCTAGGTAATGACACACCGCAGCAGCTTTCGTCCTCATTGCCCCATCACCTGAGAACATCAGGTTCTCTCTCACTGTCCATTCATGCTGTGACATCACTCCATCCCAGCAGTTAGTTTCCGTTCTAGGTGCTTCTGTTCGTAATCATTGTCCAAAAAGTCTCTTCTTTCCTTCAGTTTTGTGTCTAGACCTTGTTCTCTTTCTCTGCTTGGGTCAGTGAAACTGTTGAATCTACAGCTTCTTTTTCCTAACACTGAACATTCTGCCAGCTTGAACATTTCAGATATATTTTGTTTGATGATCCGTTTGTACTTTCTGTCCTAGCAATGTAGTTTCCATTAACACTCATTCCATCCCATTCATTTACATGTTTGATTTTTTCCTCCATAATTCAAGTGAAATTCAATGCTTTTTGACAGTCGTGCTTTAACATTTTTTTATTATTTTTATTTTCCTGTATGGTTATTGTTGAATATATCTTTCTAGCACTGTTAAGGAGGTATTAGTGTAGAGTGAGGATTTAAAAAGTGAAGTTATTGCTTACTTTGAAAGTATTTTGTTACCTGGCATCTATAAGCATTTTTAAAACTAAATGCATTATGAAGAAATGGGAATGCTATTTTGTTACAGGGTCACAGTTTTCTTTCTTTTTATTTTTTTTTTAATTGTTACCATCCTTCCTGTCACCTTTACTCAAAGTATGTAAAGCACTACAGTATCCCTGGCTACCTTCCGTCAGTTACCATAGAAACATCACCTCTGCCTTCCCAAACTATAATCCTACCAAGCCCAGATGAGCCTCAGACTGAACCCAGTAAATATATCACTTTGTATGCATGTAGAAGGTGAGTGTTTGCAGAATTTATAAGAATGGAAAGACAGTATGGGCTCTGATAGCTATCAGAACCCCTAACTTATTCACTTTGCTCACAGTCTTTGATGGGTGAACCTACCTTTCTGATGTCCCACTTCTGTCCATAACTGATAGCCAGTCACACAGCAGTGCTGTGAATATTCTTTCTGATATGGCTGAAAAAATCCTCTAAGACACTCTCCAGGTGTTTCTTAGAGGAAATGGTAATGTTTCTGAGGAAGAACATTTATTCTATTTTTAAATATAAATATTTATTCTAATTTTAAACACTATCATCTTGACTAGTTTTACAAATTCTGCAGTCATGTAAAAAAGTATTTTAAGCTATCTAGTTTGTGTTTGGGATTAACAGAAACCTCCAGAAGCAGGTTTCACTGTGGAATCTACATAAAGGGGTACATTTGGCTGGTCACCTTGTCATTATTCAGATCCTTTTCTTCTTTCTGCTGCTCTTTCCTACAGTGGTTTGGCCATATCTCTGCATACAGATAAGAGAAATGGAAATTAAACCAAGTCATAAAGTTTTGGCAAGTCAAGTCATAAAAGTTTGCTTGACGGTACAGTTTGCAATATAGGAAAGCAAATCATCCATATGGATAACTAAATGTGCTGCTTCTTACAAGGAAAACTTTCAATATCTACTGGCTTTTTGAAAGAGCAGTTTATCATCAATAACCCAAACTTGTGTTTTATTGCTATTAAATTATTTCATATGGCTCTCTTTCCAAAGGAGACATGGATATTAACTTTACTCATTGTCCTCTAAAATGTTCTGTTAACCTTTTCCCATTAAACTCTACAGTTTTTTACCAAAATTCCATGCTGACTGCATTAACTGAATCTGTGTCAGTTATCTCTAACTTTTCCAAAGTTTTTCTAATAGCTATAATAATTGATAGGATTGAAATGTTTAATCGTGAACATTATTAGCGATACTTATCTCATTCTGAAAATTGCCTCATGATATGCCTTCACCTGCCGATGGCCTCTTACTCTGTGGGGGCAGCTAATAGCCCATCAGTAGGAACCTCAGCAAACAAGGAAGTTGAGAGCCAGAAAATCACCAGACTGGTGGAAACTCTAGAATCACAGAACTTTAGGATTGGAAGGGCTCTTCAAAATCCTGTTAGTTTTGATGGAGAACCTGAACTGCAGACTGAGTGATTAGCAAGGGGACTCAAAACCTCTAAGCCTCAGGCTCCTAAGGCAGGTGTAATCTCCAACATATCTTGTGTTCATCTTTCCACAGGTAAGAAGATTCCACTGAAACAATTGCATGCCTTGTATTTTTTTATTTAGTATCAGGAAGAAGTCTGCGCAAACTCTTTAGAAACTTCTAGTATCGAATAACTTTTATTTTCAGCAAGCTTTTCTTAAGGCTCCTGAACCTCCGTGACCCTGAAAACATTTGTATCTTTTTATTTCTGTTTATCCCCAGTACACTTCAGGCCAATCAAGTGAGGTGTTTTCACAAGCTGCAACCTTGAATTTGATAATTCCTTTCCTCCAGCAGGCTATACTTTTAATTTTCTTGGTGAAGAAACTAATTTATTTTTACACAGAATATCCTAGAACTTCTTTTGGAATTGCTCAGCAGAGGAATAACTTTCTTCAGTAATGTATCCTTTCCATTTTTCTTCCCCCACATGACCAATAAAAATTGTTTTGCTTAATCACATTCTTTCCAATATTACCTGCTATTAAAATGCATTTATTTTCTAGGTATATTTGGAATATAACCTAACTTTGTTTCTATTTAGAAAAAAAATTTATCTCTTTCCACTTAAAATATTATACTGGGATATTTTGATAACATTGTATGAATTTATAATAAGGATGACTTCTTGTTATTATGAAATTTATTTTTGATCTATTTAAAAGGTATTACAGTAGATATTCCTGAAATTCCAACAGTTTTGTGTGTCAGCTAAATATCTTGGATATCGTTTAATGTGCTTCTTGTTTTGTTTTGTTTTTCATTATAATAAGAAAATAATCTTTGTGGGTCTTTGGGAACTTTAATGCATTAATTTCTGTGTGCTTAGGTCTTGGTCTTTGAGATCCTAAAGGCTTAAGGGCTGTGATTCTTAAGAACTCAAGAACTCCAAACCTTTCTTTTAGCTCCCAAGCAGATACCGCGTACTCCTCCCAAACCAAAAACACCTCCACGTCCAAGAATCCCAGAAACACAGCCAGGTAAATATGGATTTTACATTCTGGTCTGAAGTTTGATGTGAGTGAAGTTGTTCTGTTGAATGATAGTGAGTTGGGTCCACCTTTATAAAATAAGTCTCCCTTAGAAACCTAAAAAATATTTATATTTTTGTTTATACTTTATGAGAAAATATACTATTGGAATGGTTTATTCCAGAAAACTTCCCTTTGTTACTTTATTTGAGAGGGGATGGAGAAAAATGGAACTTCTTAAAGAGTAGCCTACCTACTCCCTCTGCCTCTCCCAGCTGGAGACTCCATATCCCTTCTACAGCTTTTGACTGTACCACCCGTACTAATAACCTTTTTTATTTTTTGACCTTTCAGTAGATCTTACGTAATATGTCACCCAGATTTATATATATATATATATATTCTCCTATATATAATGGTTATGTAATACTGCTTTGGTTGGTTTGCTGTAAAATTTTAATAAGGACCCAAAAAGGATTCATTATGAACTATTTTTCATCCTGTTCAAGAGGGTCTTATTTGAATGATTAACTCTAACCCTAACTTCATAATCAAGATCTTGTCCAATTTCTCCAACTGCCTCAGAGGCTCTCCAGTTTGGCCTATCATAAACTTGACATGCCTCAAAGAAAACTCATCTTCTTTTCCCCCATCCAGTTTCTATTTTCATTTGTGACAGAATGTCAGCATTTTACATCTGATTTTTACTTCTCTTACTCATCCAGGCTCTGCAGTTCATCTGTTACTAAGCATACATTCATTTCTTCCAAACAGCTCTAGCATTAGTGCCTACACCAAGCATCTACCTGGTCATGGCTAGTCTGTTAATCAATTGATCTCCTGTCTCTTCTCTCCCAATTTCAAATTACCTCAATACTTGATGTTTACATGATTGAGTAACTAGTTCATTTCATAAGTTAGGCTTATACTTTGTTGTATCTTATGTATTAAGTATGACTGGGAGATGCTGAAACTAAATAACTCATGATCTGACTTCTCTCTTTCAGCTCCTAAGGTGTCCCAGCGTGTTACTCCAAGGCCAAAAACATTCCCAAGTCCAGAAGCGTCATATACTCTGCCTGGTAAATGCTTTATTTCATGTTTAAGCCATATGTACCCTACTGCCACACTCTGCTTCAATGAAACATGAGAGCTGATGGATGTGAAGTCAATATTCCACTTATGTTTGGATACCATGTGGTATCATACATGGTGTGATAATTTCAAAGATTCCATAAGAGTTATGCTTGTATGGTAGGTAATTGATAAAATCAAAAGGCAGAGGATTGTGCCAAAGTAGAATGCCTCTTTTAGAACTGAAGTTCTCCTATTTAGGGGCATATAAACAATAACCCACCATCGCTGATGATGCCATACTCAAATGTTTCACCAAAATAAGAGAAACAAGAATTCAGGATTTTTTTCACAAAAATGATAAAATAATCTTTTACAAACAACAGAAATGTTGTTTAACCATTTTCTTATGCTCAGAAATTTTACACTATCCAGCATTGAGGTTTTGTGTTTTTTTCATTTTTTTCCGTCAAATTCTGTTTTACCAGTTCATGGAGCAATAGCTGGGGTTAAGAAATAATGTATTTGTTTCACACACACAAAATTCTGTTACCTATAAAGCCATGTCTTGCCTATCACTGGAGCAGGACCCCTGTCCCTTTCTGGAGGAGAAGGATCTCCTATCTGGGGGGGGCCCGGCACTCGCTGGGCCTTGCCACCAGTGCTGTGGGTCCTCCAGTGACCTGAGGAAGCTGCTGTTAGCTAAGGGGCGATCTAATAAACCAAACCAAGCTCATTTTTAACGAGAGTATCTGGGAAATACTGTAGGTTTTTTCTCTTTGTTTCAAAGGGTCCAATTATTATAAATTCCTAGATGCTCCTAGAAGTGTATAGAAGATTCCCGGAACCAAAGGATTTCTGAGCTAAGCTTGAAATGCTGGCAGTTTGGAAGCGAGCCTGAATTCACTTGCAGTAATGTTGCCCAGGTTGTGTAAGAGGAGGGTGTTCCTGCTGCGGTGGGACAGGAGGGTCATCACAGGTGGTGGTGGGCTAGCAAGAAGCACTTTTGCCCTGAAGTCTAGAATTTATAGTTGTACCACTAAATAAAAGCCAATTTAATAAATGCCAATAAGAAAAAAGCTGATCTTTTTTTTTAAAAAAAGGTCAGCTTCTTATTTTCAGCTGGAGAAAAATGTTAAAGAAATTGAGTCATTCCAGTTAACAGTAGATTTGAGTGATTTTATCAACTTTTCCTTTTTTGTTAGAGAAAGTAATAGTCAGTTCCTAATGTGACTTAATCTCATTAGCCAAATGTCTAATAACCTTTTTCTTCTTTTTCTAATATTTGTCTTAATTCCACCAACACCTTGTTTTTCACAGTAACTCTAACCTGGCAGTTTGAGCAAGAGAACAACAGCACACATGCTCCCCCTGGAGCCTCCACTGGGCTGATTCTACTGAGTCTCCAGTTCCAAATGTTCAGCTGGAATTCTGTCTCTAAGCCTGGTGTTGGTCCCACCATTGTACTTACTCATCAGGGCTTCCCCTATTGCTCCAGGGCTGTGATGCCTGCAGGAATAACCAATCATAAGGCAGCCGTTACTATATTTCAGTTTCCTCCTAAGTGTTCTAACAGACTGAATTTTGTTCAGACCATTTCTGGGTTGTATCTAGGCTCACGTTTGCATCCTAATGAACACAAGACCTTGTTTACTAGCTCCTTTAGGTTATACCTCAGAAAACAGGGAATTATATGTGCATTTCATTTGAACTGGTATCCTAGAGAAATATATGCTCTGTGAAAGTCGAAAAATGTAAAATGTAGTGCAGAAATGAGGACGGAGTTATGTTTATCTCAAAATTTATTCTGAGAGAGATCAGAAGTAACTAACTTGGATTTTTAGACCTGTATCAAGTCAGTCTAGGATTCGCTATAGATTCCTACACATAACACAGGTCTCATCCAGGTAGGCCTTTAGAAAATATCTTCCGGCCACTCAGTTGAATTGTTGACAACACTTAATGATGAATCTAGACAATCTGAGCTCATACACCATGTACAGAACCAAAACAGAATTGCTTTTCCTTAGATCCATCTTGGAGAAATGATTTTTTAATTCAGAGCACAGAACTCACCCTGATGCCTGGCCCAACAGATCTACACCTTCGTTGTAGATTCGTTACTACAACAGGGGCTGGCTTGGCTTTGTGGTGACCCCTCTAGCCCGCAGATACTTTGATAGATGTAAGTCACTGGGAGAAAACCAGGAAGAAAATCTAGGTTTCTGCAAGCTCTCCGGTCCTTGCTAATGTTCTGTACAACTGCACTCTTTGGTAAATTCTCCTTTGCAATCACACTTCAGCATTTTTGCAGTTAGGGAATAAGGGAAGAATGCTGAAATGCATTTTGGAGATCAGGTTTTTAGGACCTAGACAATGACTGAATATTGTTATGGAGAGAAGGATGACACTGGTGTATCCAGCTTGGGCAAGTGGGAGATGGTAATGCCACTAAGGCAGGGAGGGACCACAGAGGGAGGAATAAAGGCTTGGATTTGTACGTGCTAGGTTTGGAGGGCCAGTAGGACTTTAAAATAGGAATGTCTAACTGGTTTGCAATGTATTTCTGGATGTCTAAAGGAAGTCAAGATTTGGGGTGTAGATTTGGGAATCACCTGTCTACATGTAGAAGGTTCTTAAATCTTGCCCGTGGATGACATCATCCAGGAGAAAGTATAGGCTGAGAAAATAAGAGGTCGGAGATCAAAGACTCGGGGTACACAGTTACATTTAAGGAGTGAATAGAGGAAAAGAAGCCAGTACAAGTTGCTGTCAAAAAAGATAAGAGTAACAGGAAAGGGATCTTAGGATGCAAGGCAGACAAGGGTGGTCAGCAATGACAGTGGGGTGGAGAGGGGTCAGAAGAGGCGCTGGCCCTCACAGTGCAGGTCCAGAAGCCCATATCTAAAACCCATGGGCCTATGCTTCAAAATTCAGCAGTTTTTCAATTTTTGGAAAGGTGAAACAGTGCATGTATCATTGATTACAAACAAATTATGTATGCAGTGAGAAGTATGAATAGTCATACTACACAGGATGAATTGAAAACTGTAACTAGCCTTAGGTCAGTTCTAGTCAGGCTTTGCTGTCAAATAAGTTATGAGAAAACATTCAGTTTTCAGAGAATTTCAGACTTCAGGTCTATGGCTAAGGCATCATAGATCCATCGCTGCAGGAGATCAGTGAGGTGGAAGCCAGACCACGATGGATGAAGAAAACACACTTGAGAGACTGAGAAGCAGAGATAGGTCCAGTGTTTTAATTAAAGGAATGAGAGCAAGAGAAGGATGGTTTGAAGGGAAGACATGTCAAGGAAATGATTATTTATAAGGTGCTGAAGAATTTGAGCTCTTTTTTGGTGAGAGGAGGAATTCGTGGATAAATGGAAATATACACTAATGGTGAAAAATTTAAGATAGTAGAAGTAATGGAAAGTGAAAGGCCCCCAGGGAGATGAGAGGGCAGGTGGCCCCAGAGTGCAGTTAAAGCTTGGAAAGGGAGCTCCAAAAGGGTAGGAGACCAGTCTGGGCTAAGGGTACAAGGTCAGAATAAAAGAATAGAGGATCAGGAGGTGTAAAGGGTGTATAGTCTAGGTGTATTACTGTTCTAGAGAATCCACCTCTTTGTAGCCTATTGCAGGGGTAAACCTTAAAGACTTCATATTCTGCTCTCTTTATCAGAGAATGACACATAAATTCATCTACTCTGGTAAAACGCACATGCACGTTTATTTACATGTGTCCATATCAGATGCTTCCACTCATGATTGTCTTGTGTTGAATTTTTCTTTGAAGTGGAGCCCTTTATTCAAAAAGAGAGTTCATATAATTGGTTAATTAATGTGAGTGGTAATTTGATAATATAATTGAGTCTAAAACATAATAATGGTATTATATATGTTATACAAATATTCCTATAAGGAAATAAAAACTTCCTTCTTAAATAAATTGTCATTATTTACACTAAGTTTTTCCCAGCATGGAAGATTTAGGATTCAGGAGCTATGCTCTTGTTCAATTTGATATTAAGGAGAAATGCCACATAGGGAAAAAGAAAAAAACAGCTTGCCTTTCTTGGAGCTGCAGCTGCCCAAGTAAGAATGATTCATAACCCTTTCCTGTGAATATGTCTACTTCTTTCCTTTCCACTGCTTTCACCTGCTTTAGAAAGTCTATTAAATCATCACTTCATGGTTAAAGAGTGCCAGAGGCGGCAGCAGGAATCCACATTAACCCAGCCTAAAGTCCTCAGTAAACGAAAACAGGCAGCAGTGATGTATTCAGAGTGTGGTGAATTTATTGGGCGTACATTTCTTCCCAGCTTCTCCTCTCCCCAATCCTAGCTCCTCTTTGTATAGACTAGCTCTGTAACCAATTAGGGTCTCTATAAAATGCAGACTGCTGTGTATGGTCATGACCTTTACAGAGCCACATAAAAATGCCTTTTCCTTCACTCTCCAGATAAACATTTAGGTTGATTTACAACTGGAAATTCCTTGTATTTTACCATTTGAATCCCTAAAAATAGAGCAAAGGTAAAACATTTATTATTGTGATGGATTTTCTCTAATTTTGTTTACTACTGATCTTTTGGAAGTTGTTTTTCTTTAAAAAAATATCCAGATTTTCAAGATCCCCTAGATGTTACCTTTAAGCTCCCTGAAGTTCTAATTGAGTCAAGATTCTACTCAGTCTACCAAATTCCACAACTGTGATTTCGCTGGTACTTAGTGACCTAGACTAAGAACAGATGCAATATGCAAGTTAAATATGATCCCCAAAAGCAGTATTTTCTTCAGCTTTTTCAGAGGCAGAATTCCAACCTGAATCCTAATGTTTTTTTCCCAAGTATCACATAAGATGCAAGAAAATTATACTGCCTACCAAAGGGACTCTGGTATTTAAGAAATCTTCAGGGTGGTCAGAAAACTTTTCAGTAAGAGAAAGGCTGAGAAGGAGCTCCTTGTAGGGAAACTGAGTCAAAGAACTACTTTACCTTGCTCTTGATAGGAGACTTTGTCACAGAAATCTGGTACTAACAATGGGCAGATCACCCTGGTATTTTTCCTGCTGAGAGATAGGGTATCAAATTCCCAGCCTACTGTTTTATTTTTTCCAAAATAGAACTGGGCACAGGCATTAAAACTATGCTGGATCTCAGGGGCTGAATACGAGAGTCTGTTGTTGAGCTGACATTTGTGTCCTATGCTTTCATACTCTCATGTCAGGAGGCCCTGACACCGAATATACTAGAAGCCACATCACTAAGAATGAGATAAATGGCATTTCTCTCCCACTGACTATGTACCAAGTGTTCTCATGAATTTTACATGTGGTATCTTCTAATGAATGGTTGATTCCTTTTGCTCTGTTTTCTCCCCAGGATAATCCTTAGTGCCTTTTAAAATAAAACTTTGTTCTTTTCTTAGATATTAAAGAATTTTTCCTTTCTTGCTGTTTCCCTCAATCTGGAGGCCATTTATGCCTACACTACCTAGGATAATGGCTTTTCTATAGGTATCAGTAGAATTTGGGCATGAATATTAAATGACAGCTAAAACTTCAGGCAAAAACTGACTTTCTATTTGGAAGATAACTTGAGGGAAAACTACCTTCTTATGTTTAATTATATTAGTTATTTCCCCCCCTTTTTTTCCCCTCAAGGGAAGCTTCAAAATGAATTGTGACCAACTTTGTTTTATTGCTACTAGAACCTTCCCCACACAGTGACATATTTCCATTTTGAAAAGAACGATCAAATTCTTGGCTCTTTGGCCATTGTGAAAATACCTTTGCTTTATTCATGCTTTCCCAGATATTCTGTCTGTGGGTTAAGTTTTACTCCAAGTGTGACATTTAGAGTATGGTGTTTTATAATCTTTCTCTTCCAGTTCCAAAAGATGTGCTCCTTCCCCATAAACCAGACCCTGAAGTCTCTGAAAGTGAATCTGGTAAATGGATTTTTTTTATTTTCCCAATTAAAAAGTGTATTTTTCAAAAAATATCCTTGAGATAAATATATTTTTAATGGTTGTGGCGGGAAGAAGTTTAGAGAAAATTATGGAAATAAAATGTATATTTCTTTTGGTGAAGATTTAGTCATACAATCTGTTTGATTTTTTTCCTTTGTTAACATGAGAGAATAGTATATACTTAGTTAATTTCCCTGGAAGTGCTTTCATTGAAAAGGATAGCATGCTAAAATTATAAAACATAATTATTAACTGAGTGGACCATTTTTACTTTCTTTCAAATTGTGAATAAAATTATATTCCAACTGTGGAGGTACTTTTAAGTAGAAAATGTAGGTGCCTACTCAAAAATCTTTCTCAACATGACACTGAATGAGATCTTTAAGTTTTAGTTAAACTAAGTTCCCTGAGTGGTATCTAATGTATAGAATTTTCTCATACTTTTATGGTTCTTAGAAAATAATTAAATGTCAGATGAATGCATTTAGAAACATAGAAACATTTTTACTTCACCATAATATATTTTTATTTCATAAATATATTTCCTTGGTTTGCTTCTGGCCTAGTTCTACAACCAGTTACCTTTAGAATTGATCCACCAGAGACAACAATAGGTAATGGTTTTCCCATATTGACCAGCTCTAATTGTTTTCTTTGCTACCATCAAGATTGCAAGTCTGTCTCAATTTACCATTTTGAAACGTCATCTCTTCTCAATCCATTTCATCGTTTCCTTCACATTATTATTATTCTTTACAAAATAGAAAAGAAATGGTTTCACTGTTGTAAAGACTTTCCTCTGAAGACCAGTTTAATATAGCTCATTACCAAGTCCATCCTCACCTACCTCATTTATCTCCATGTTCAAAATGATTCCACCTTACTCATGTCCGTCTAGTTAACATTTTCTGCTGGTTGAATGGTTCTCAGCTGTAGTACAATACATTAGCATGTGACAAGGTGTGAAAGGGGCTATAAAGTAATTAATAACATCAAAATATTGAAATTTGCCAATGACTTATTTTCAAAAGTAAACTTGAGCTGGCTCAAGATAGCTGCTACAACAATGATATTCCCACTCATTGTGTAATCACCTGTGCTCTCTTGGGAGGCAGAGAGGGACAGAGCTGTAGCTGACAGACCAGAGCCTTGTCTAACCCATGCCTCAACTTAGCCAGGACATTAAATGTCATTTCTTATCTGTCCTGCTAGAAAAAAACAGTTGAGAACCATTATTCTAATATTCCACAGTCATTTTTCTGAAGGTTCTGTGCACACCTAATTTTCTTCTTCATGACTCACTTAATGTTTCCTTTTTCTATTTCAAATGAAGAATTCTAGTGTAATAATTACTCTGGCCTGGGGCTGGCTTTTGAGTCTGAAGATTGATAACCTTGGTGCTTTCCTTTTGCAGCTCCATTAGAAACACGAGGCAGCCCTTTCATACCTATGATTTCACCAAGTCCTAGTCAAGAGGAACTACAAATGCTGGGTAAATTTTGTTTATATATTTCAGTCTGATGAGGACCTTACCTTTTAGGGATTGCCCTTAAAGGAGCCATATGTATATTGTGTTCATTGGATGTTACCAAAAATTGAGGATTTCTTTTTATCATTAGAAAAGAATATCCATTTCACTGATTCTTTTACATTGACTGTATATTTGTCCTTCTAATATTTATGCTGATTTTAAATAGAAAATGAGAAGGTTAGAAGACATCTTGACAAAATAGCAAGTATTCTAAAAAGAAGAATGTTCCCAAAGTGTATGCATGCTATACTTTTTTGTTGCTTTTTCTGTATTGGAAACTGCATTTGTGAAGATGATCTAGTATTTGTTTAGTATATTATGGGTGCTAAGCACAATGCTAAGGAATGGGAGTTCCAAAAAAGGAACTGTTTTAAAGATGAGTCCTTACCCTGGAGAGCTCACCATCCAATACAAAGATGGGTTTGGTAATAGCAGTACTACCCAGGGCGCTGCTATATGTTTTAATTTAAGCCACATAACAAGTTGGAGGTAGGTTCTATTTCTTGCTCCATTTTATAGATTAGAAAATGAAGGCATAAAGAGATTTTAAAATTTGGCCAAGTCACACAGCTAATATCAGAGCTGGATTGGAATGCACACACTCAGTCACCAGAGCTCCTGGGACATTCACCCCAGGGTTATACATTTCAAAGAGTATGACAGAGAAATGAGCAACATGCTGAGCATGCCAACTACACAGGACATCTGGGAAGGCTTCGCAGAGGAGGTGACATTTACCCAGAATCTTCACATTGGAGTGGAAGTTGAAGTTAAAGATTTAAAGGTTAAGGACAGATGGGAAAGAAGCCCAGGATGGAGAATGGTGGCCGGACTATCTGATGAGCATGTGAGTCATCTAGAGAAATACAGATGGATGGATGAGTCAGGAAGGCTGGCTGGATGAGCTGGCCATGCTTTCGAGGAGTTTAGTACCAGTGTGTTCACTAGGTGGAAAGCTGCCGTGTGCCTGACTTTTCGCTGAAAATGAACCGGAAACCAAGAGTCCCCAGCTTGTGTGTGTTGGCTCTTCTGCCATGTCCAATCCGCATCCTGTGTTTATATCAGTGGCCTTATTTGCTTCCCTTCATGCCTTTTCAAATAAGTCCAACTTTGTGTGTGTCTGCTGAAATGAAGTTACTGATCATGATTTTAAATGGAATCCTCTTTGAATGAAAAAATGTTAAACCCAATAAGCAAATATACCCTAATCACCAAATATTCATATTCTCTCCGAGGCCCACAAAGTCAACATTACCCATGATGGCAGAGTCAGAAGTACTTCTCAAGAACCAGGGCTGGATATGCTAATTATCTAACTCGCACTCCTTATTTTCTTAAGTGTATCTTGGTTTATTGAAGCAAGAACCAGCACCTGTTAACTATCACAAGTATCTCTCACGAGCAGGGTCCAGATTATAAAGCAGGGCAGAAGAAAAGTTGACAGTATATTATTTACACCAAGCATATCCTTGGATCCAGTAGATAGCAAAGTGAACAATCTAATATGCTCTGTCTATATGATATTATAATGATTTTAGTCTCATAAGGGTGTGGAAGTATTGCCATACTTATTTTTTATGTTGTCTGGAAGAATGTGTCCATATGTCAGTAAACAAACTTTGATTTTCATATGAGGTAGAGAAGAGTATTCTTCTACAGTGTAAATACCCACATTTTCATATGATCTGTTTCTTTTCCAACTCACCTAAATAATTTGTGGAGTTTATAGAATAGGAAGACATGAAGACAATAATGCATAAAGACAAGAGGCGTGTTCTAAGTACAGCTGTGTGCGGGATCATAAAACAATGATCCTGAGCCAAAAGTATTTGGAAATCCTTATAATAAGCATTATAATACTGGTGTATGAAGACAGCAAGTAAAATAAATGAGCCCTATTAAAATGTAGCATTAACTTTGAAATATTATAATTACTGGGAATTCTCATAAAGGCAATTTACCCTTTTATCATTGTGTGGAGCAGAAAAGAGTGTGGGTTTTTTGATATGTTCATAATGATAATGATTTAAAGCCAGCATTGTACTGTGTTTTTGTCCAGCAGAAACAGACCAATCCACCCAAGAACTCGTCACAACTAAGATTCCACGAACAACTGAATCGGCAAAGACAGCTCAGGGTAAATGCTGTTTCCCCACCTCTGGAACATAATCTTTCCTTCTTTGTTTTTAATCAGGGAAGACATTTTCTTTTCAGAATGTAATTTTTCATCAAGAATGTTAATTGATATTTTTCATTTCGTAAGTCCAGGACATCAGCAAAATATGAATATTTATATGAATATCAGTTGTATGTAGAGAAGACGACTTTTTTAGTTAAGAGATTTGCTTTTGAATGTATGGTTGTCCACTTAATGCTGATAACTAAAAATGAAAGCTCCCGTTTTTTTTTCCTTGCTTGGCTTTCATTTGTCTCATGTTCTGCTTCTGATAAATGAGACTCTTCATTACCTTCTTCCTCCACCTTCTCCTCTTCCAGTCTCTCCCTTTTTTTCTCCCTACGTACCGTCTACCCTAGTTGATGAATATAGTGATATTGTGGCCTGAAGAAGGAAACCGGTAACAAGAAAAAAAATATTACTGAAGGTGACTTAATATTTAAACATCCAGGAAGGTTTTCTCTGGAATTTCCTACTTTTATTTCTTCCTTCCTTCTTTTTGGGAGGTAAACTTACTGACACAATCTTTGTGATCTTGGAAGTCTTTGCTTGTTATGTTTTTCTATCCTACTTGGTTTATAATCAGTTGTGGATTTAAAGTATTTTCATGTTTTCTTTATTTATCTAAATGACTCCTTTTCCCCATTTCTACCTCTTTTATATAGGAGGAAGCCCAAAAAGCAAAAGCAAACTTCTTTTAAGGAGTTGGAAGACAGAATTACTCATTGTTCCGTTATAATTTGGGGGAGAAATCTGGTGAAAGAAAACTAAAGTAATAGGAAATGATAATAGAGAAAATTTAATTTTAAGGTTTATATTTTATAGTAGTTGAGCCATACTTATTCTAAATGAGCATGACTGAGAACACTATGGCATATGACAGTCCTTGAAATTTTTTTAATTTTACTTGTTTGGTTTAATTTCTCATTTTTTTTAATTGAAATAAACTTGACACACAATACTATATTGGTTTTAAGTGTATAACACGGGTTCAGCAGTTACACACATTGTTAAATCCTCACCCCAACTAGTACAGTTACTATCTGTTGTATAGTATCTGTACTAACTAGTACATAGAAAGATGTTACAGAACCATTGGCTATATTCTCCATGCTGCACTTCCATACCCACGACCACCTTATGTTATGATTGAGAATTTAATCCCTTTATCCCCTTCACCCTTCCCATCCACCCATCCCAACCCCTTCTCCCTCGTAAGCATCAGTCACTTTCCACTGTCCCTGAGTCTACTGCTATTTTGTCTTTTTTGTTTTCAGATTCCAAAAATTATATGGTATTTGTCTTTCTCCTCCTGCCTTACTTCACTTAGCATAATACCCTCTAGGTCCATCCAGTTGTCACAAAGGCAGGATTTCTTTTTTATGGCTGAATAATATTCCATTATGTATATGTACCACCTCTTATTTTTCCATTCATCTATTGGTGGACACTTAGGTCGATTCCATATCTTGGCTATTGTAAATAATGTAGTGATAAACATAAGGGTGCATATTTTTTCCAAATCAGGGATTTTGTTTTCTTTGGGTAAATTTCCAGAAGTGGAATTACTGTGTCATATAGTATTTCTATTTTTAGTTTTTTGAGGAGCCTGCATACTGTTTTCCACAGTGGATGTACCAATTCTCACCAATAGTGTAATGAGGTTCCTTTTTCTCCACATCCTTGCCAATACTTTTTATTTCTTATCTTTTGGATAGTGGCCATTCAAACTGGTGTGAGACGATACCTTATTGTGGTTTTGATTTGCATTTCCCTGCTGATTAGCAATGTGGAACATCTTTTCATGTGCCTGTTAGCCATCCGTATTCCTTCTTTGGAGAAATGTCTGTTCAGGTCCTCTGCCCATTTTTAAAATAAGGTTATTTGGGGGTTTTTTGGTGTTGAGTCATATGAGTTCTTTATGTATTTTGGACGTTAACCCCCTTATCAGATAAATAATTTATGAATATATTTTCCCATACTGTAGGTTGCCTTTTTGTTCTTTGCTGTATAGTTTGATATAGTCTAGCTTCACTTTTTATTTTGTTTCCCTTGCCCGTGATAGTTTCCAGAAAAAAATTGCTCATGCTTATTATGTTTTTTGCCTATGTTTTCTTCTAAGAGTTTTAAGGTTTCATGTCTTATATTTAGGTCTTTAATCTATTTTAATTTACTTTTTTGTATGGAGTTAGACAGCAATCCAATTTCATTCTCCTGCATGTAGCTGTCCAGTTTTCCCAAAACCAGTTACTGAAAAGGTTGTCTTTTCCCCATTGTATATTCATGGATCCTTTATCATATAGTAATTGACCATATATGCATAGGTTTATTTCTGGGTTCTCTGTTCTGATCCATTGATCTATGGGTCTGTTCTTGTGCCAGTACCATATATAAGTTTTTACATAGCTTAAAGTCAGAAAGTGTGATACCCCAGCTTTGTTCTTTTTTCCCAGGATTGCTTTGGCTATTTGGGGTCTTTTGTTCTTCCATATGAATTTTAGGATTATTTGCTCTAGTTCATTGCAAAATGTCATTTGTATTTTGATAGGGATTGCATTGAATCTGTAAATTGCTTTAAGCAAGATGACCATTTTGACATTAATTCTTCCTATCCATGAACATGGGATAGGTTTCTATTTATTGCTGTCTTCTTTAATTTCTGTCATGAGCATCTTACAGTTTTCAGAGTATAGGCTTTCACCTCCTTTGTTAGGTTTATTCTTAGATATTATTTTTATGCAATTGTAAATGAAGTTATTTTCCTGACTTCTTGTTCTGTTAGGTTGTTGCTAGCACATAGGAATGCAACAAATTTCTGGGCATTAATTTTATGTCCTGCATCTTTGCTGAATCCAGTTATTAGTTCTAATAGTTTTTTGATGGAGTCTTTAGGGTTTTCTATATATAGTATCATGTCATCTTCAAATAGTGACACTTTTATTTCTTTCTTACCAATTTGGAGCCTTGTCTGATTGCTGTGTGTAGGACTTCCTTTTCATTATGTTTTCAATGTTTATTATTTACTTTATTACCTATTTGTTAACTTTGATTTAGTTATAAATCTACACAGAAGAAGCCCAATGTAATGACAGCCTTCCCACATCCTCATTGCCAGTTTCAACCATTAACAACAGATGTTCATACTCCACCCTCATTTTTATGTGTTTATTTTTTTATGTTTTTGCAAGCTTCTTTAATGTCTAGCTTAATAGAAGATAGCTGGATTTTCATAGTCCAACACATTAATGTTTTGCAGCAAAATACATAAATATTTACAGTAGCAGCATAAATAAAGACTATTCAGCTCAGGTTGTGTTGCCAAATGAGAAAAGTATTTCAGCTTTTTAGAGCTTTATAGATTGCAGAATTGAGGATAAGATCTTAGGCCTGTTCTTTCCTTACTTTTGCTTTTGCTTAAATAGGAACATCAGTAGTGAGTCACCATTACTAGTATATGCGGAATTTTTATCAAATTCCTTCTAGAACATGGTTTTATTAGATAGGAGTTTCACAAGTGATTGGCTGTATATCCAGCATCTGACATCATTATATGAAAAGTCTTAGCATATTTATACAGTGTACTATATTTTAATTATTTTCTTATGTTCTGAGGATGTTAGCTTGAGCCTGAACCATGGTGCCCTAGGATTCATACTTTTCTTGGCTTGTCCCAAGGTTCTCTAGTATGTACTCACAGGGATTCATTTGTATGAGATAACAAAAAATATCCCAGGACAGAACCCATTGTAAGGATGAGAGTATGTACAACCTAGTCCAGCTCAAAACACCCTGCTTAGGAGTAGATGGTCAACTTTGGTAGTAAGGGCATGCTATGTGTCCTAGGATCACCCTCATAAGCATGTGCTTGGGCTCTGTGGAAGGAGGTCAATCAACTATTACATTTTTGTTTTGTGTATATCTGTGTTTTTAACATCCGAGCTTAGGAGCGCAAGATAGCACACAGCAACTTAAAAGAGATGCTGTAGGAGTGAAGTTGTTCCTTTCTGCCCATGAATATACCATGACCCCTGTGGCTTTTTGGTCTCCAAGCCCTTGTGGAGCCCAAGTACTCCAAGGAAGCAGTGCATGAACTGCCTAAGACCTACAGCATGAACCTGCTAGCAGAATCTCCAACACCTTTTCTCCATGGCACCCTCGTTCCTGTGTCTACTGAGACAGTTCCCTGCAGCACACTAGAACCAAAACCCTGAAATATTCAAGTTCTTCTCCTTTGCCCTATCTCAACCTATAGTAGAAATCTGCTTGACCAGAGGCTCTTTGGGGGGCATTTTGATTATTTTACTTATTTCAGTCTTTGAACCCTACCTCACCCCAAGGAAAGTTGTATTCTTCTTCCCCTATCCATATCCCCTATCCCCCTATGTACTGGGCAGAACATGGGTCCTTCAGGGTCTTTATTCTATAATCCCTGTTTGTTTTCAATGTTATCTTCATACAGTATTTTTAATGCTCTTCTTGAACAGATTTTTATAAAACTATTTAGATATGAAGCTATCTTTTAAAATTATTTTTATTATTAGTCACTAAAAACTAGGCAGAGATGATGTTTAGATAATTATATTCTCACAAAGTTCTTTGTCTCTTTTTTTTAAGTTTAAAATTGAAACCCTAGAGCAGTTTTCTCAAGGCCATGTGTTATTTGGTGATGAGTTATATGAGTAACTCACAGCCTAAACTTAAGTTACATTTCAGCTCTCTTATAGAAAGTTCTTTGTAGATTTAAGTTAAGAGTGTAGGAAAAAAAGATACTCTGAGCCTATGGCTTTGAAATAATGAATGTAGTGCTAATTATTTCTGTTTTTGCTCTAGGAGTTTTGCTCTAAGTCCCTTCCCTGTATAAAGTTTAAAAATTTGTATTTGTTCTAGAATCATAGCCATGCTCCTTGTATTTGTTTAAAGCAATGTAATGCTGAAGAAATTAACATGAAAAGTTGAAATGGATTGACAGGGTATTCTGGCACTAAAGGAAAATTGAAGAAAAACAGTTGCAAATCATCATTATGAATTTTAGAGTGTGATGATAATTAATTTTGTGTAACATCAGTACCTCTTCTCACTCTAGTTACTGCACTTTGAAAGGCCCACACTAAATCTACAGAGCATTTTTGTATGTGTCTGCTGTTTTTGGCCTGAAGTATGGCAAAATTCTGCTCATCAGTCTTCATGTTGGAAGCTTATAAATGAGCTACATTATAATCTGTATTGCAGGTGTATTTTTTTTAACTTGGTAGGCAAGGCATTGCTGATTTATGGTTATATAAACACCCACTCAAGATGTGAACCAAATCATCAAAACGATGTAATCTACTTACATAGTTTGTAAGAAAAATTTTTTCCAGCCTTAGCTAAAACATTATTACCAAGAGTTGGTGATAGGAGGTAGTGTGTTATGTCAAGGGGAGCAGAGGAGAGAAGGGAAAATGATAAATTCCAGGGGGAAGGTAGGCCTTAACAAGCCAACATATTTCAGCTGAGTTCCTTATAAATTTGCCTGCTTAGAGTGGTTGCTCATTTAAAAAATTTACTCAGTAAGTCTTCATTAGGAGTCCTCACTGTGCCCAGCCCTGGATAACAGGAGCAGGAAGTGACAAGGTGGCATGTGTGCCACAGGGCTTGTCTGAGTTCTTGCTCCTTGCTCTCCCTCTCTTGATGGGAAGGGCACCAGAGGTAATTTTCTCTCATTCCTAAAGCTTTAATGGGTGGCACAAAATGAGTGTTTATTCATTTGAGTGTTCATAAGCTAAGACAGTCTTTTTTCTAACCTACCTAAAATTTTTCTTTTTGCCTTTAAGATTATTTTTCTTCTTTGGAAAAATAAGTTCCACAGTGATTCCCTAATTGAGAGATATGGAAGGGGCAGATATATGGATGGATAGATGATTAGTTGGCTTATATATTTACCACATTGAGCAACCATCTTGTAAAACAAGTGCTCTTTGAAAACATAGACAAAATGATGGATAATCCTTAGTACACAGTACAAATGACCTACTTCACTCTATGTGCATTTTAAATTTCCAGACATGAATATTTTCAGTTCTTCCATTTTCCTTTAGCATCAATGTTACAGTGCATACTTTGAGGTTTCAGAATGTCCTTTCTACTCCCATGCAAAGTATACAAGTTGTTGGTTCCTAGGGTGCTTAATCCCTATTTAGTGGGTTTTTGAATGTTGGCTATTAACTATGAAGCATTTCCTCTGTTTCAGCACCACACAGATTGTACACTACTCCTGTGAGGCCCAGACTACCGGACAGACCACACATCAGACCTGGTAAGTTGTTTCTCTTTCTGGTGACCTAAATGTTCAGCACATCTGCAATAATATAAACTGTATGGAAGCAGCCAAATACACTAAAGGAGGGATATATTTCCTTAAAATGCAATAAAGGACATACAGAAATTCTGATCCTTGTGGATGAATGGAGAGTCAATGATGAGTCCATAGAAGGGATCAAGACTTGGCTGAGGTTTTTAAGGATGATCAGATTCAGAGACCACTATGGAACTTTATCAGTATAAAGGCATTTTTAGAATAGTGTTTGTGGATTTATCTCATATGCCTATGCTCCCTCACACACATACACACTTCTTTAATTTTTCATGGCAAAAAAATACTGAGATAGCATTAGAGTTAGCTATGACATATTACTTTCTTTCAGATATTATTTATCTATTAAGAAAAGATGGTCTCTTCCAGCAAAAAAAGATTTTTGTTCGGGAAGAATATTTTTACTTGATTCCTTCTAATGAATAAAAAAAAAACTCATGTATTTTACAGGTTGGAAACAGCAAGAATAAAACAATAATTAAACATTGGAAATTCCTCACTGAGGCTTGTTAGAGAAAGTCAACTAGGAGGGGCTGGTTTGTTCTATGGATATCACTCCTAAGCTAAAGCACAAGTTTGACCTAAGACACTGATGTTTTCTACCCTTTCCAGCTGTGATTCTGTCTTCTTGAAGTTTTAAATGGCTTAGAAATGAATGTGCTTGGTGAGCATCTCTCCAGGCACGTGGGAGAAAGAACAAATCATTTTTTCTATCCTCTGGCTACGGAAAACCCATATATTTTTACAGTATTCCTCCTACTCCTGAAGTTAATTAGGCACAGACATCTTTTATAAACAAACATATCTCTATGTGACTTGAGTATCATGATAGCTGTTGAGAGCTTAATATGTGGCTGGTTACATTAAAGCTGTCTACAAAACAGTAACGATAATGACTAACAAAGACTAAGGGCTTGCTGTGTGTCCAGTGAGGTACTGTTGTGGAAGCTAAGGCAGGAGAAGAGCTAGAAAGTAGATTTCAAGGCAAGTAGTCTGGCTCCAGAGCTGGCTCTCTTAACCACAATACACTCAGTGCTTTTCCTTGAAGAGTCTTCTGAACAGAGGATAAAAAAGTGACCCCTTACATTGTTGGTAATGCTATGGCTCCCTACATGACAGAAGATAAATTGCAACGGTTGCATCCTATTTCTGTGTTCCACAGTGAACTTGGGCCAGGATTCTGAGAGAACATCCGCAGCTAGAGAATCCTGCAAAAGAGCCACCAACTCAGGAGTTATGAACTAAGGCTTTGACAAATAAGTAACACTTCAAGTTTGGGGTTTTCATTGAACATTTGTGGTCCTGATCTTCAGTTCAGTTTTGGAATGTACATAGGGCTTATTAATGAAGTGAAATAGTTCCCATTTAGAAATATAAATTCCCTTGCCAGTTTCTTTTCAAGCTTAGTGATCACCTCAGCATACAAACTCAGGTCTCTAATTTGAATATGAATTCCTAAATTCAAGTTTATGATTTTTATACCAGAATTGTGGTTTCTATATTCTGAACATTTTTTGGTAAGCTATCAATTTTTTATTGCCTAGTTAAATGACTTCCAATTCTCTGGGGAGTTTTGTCTTCCTTGGCTGAAAAGTTTTAATAAAATGTGTAAACTCTTTATTTCCCACTTTATTGTAGTTCTGAATAAGACAACTACAAGACATAATAGACCCAAGCCCGGGGGACACCCAAAGGGAATGGAATGGGAATAAGTAATCATCACAAATTTATTTCCTTTTTATCCTATCAGAACCATAAATGTTTTCATTCAGTTTTAATAATTTTGTTGAATTCACACTTCAATTTCTTTTTTTTCAGTTTGGAAGTGCTTAGTATAACTGGAATTGAAAATCGTAACTCATTCCAAAAATCAAAACTTCAAATGTCTCTGAAAAGATTAAAAAAGAATTTTTCACTTTTCTAAAGTCAATCCGCTAAACCAGCTACCATTTAAAGTCTTGATTCATAAAAAGACCCTGGTTAAATATGAATTATTGAGTGAAAATACCCAAATAGTTGTTTTCCCCAACTTCAAAACACTTTTCATACACAGACTCTGAGATGGTAATCAAATTTATAACTTCACAAGTACCATTATAATTTTTTAACAGACCTGCAGCTGTTAGCGATCTGGAATGTGATATTTAAACAAGAGAAATTAGCAGCTGATCACTTGGGTACAGTCATATTAATGTTTCCAAATGATTCAGCTTAACTGAATGACATTGCTCTAATCCAGGCATATCTATCAAAGTAAGAATCATACAGATAATTGGGACAATGATCTGATAAAAGTTCAAACACCCAACTCACCAAGTTGGATAAATGGTAGTTATCAGATGCCTTAATATGGAATCACATTGTCCCTTATAACATTTTAAAATAATACAGATCTTGTGCTTGCTTCTATAAAAAAGCATGAAAGTAGAATTTAATACATATGTATTTACTCAATCAATGATGGTTCCATAATGAGAAAGATATGCATAATACCTGAAGATATTCAGTTTAAAAATCATTTAGATGTGTTTTAGAATGTGTTTTTTGTATTGGGTTTTTATAGTGTCTAAAGTTCTAAGAACTCACTTCCCTTCAAACCCGTTTATGAGGCAATTACTATAAATTCCTCATTCATAAAAAGAAAGGAAGCATTCCAATATCTATTTGTGTCCAGCTACTCCTTTTATTCTTCCCAGCTATGGGATCAGGCAATGCATAGTTTCTCAAATCTACATAAACAACCTGGCTCTAAACAGAGCTACCTTCTTAATATTCAAAGTAATTCCCTGGAGTTTGTCTAAGTAAAAGTAGAGAGAGCCTTTATGTCAACAAAGCAAATGAAAGGACAGACTGCAATATCAAACTTGAAAGCTATTAACCTTCAGTAAAATCAAGCATTAATTCTCACTAGGAAAATGCTAATTGTCTTTCAGAGGAAAAACAGCATTATTCTAGTTCATCAGCAAAATAAATATTATTTTCCAAAGCCAATTGTAACACAAACTGACATCTTATATGTAGATGGAATCAATTTTGTAATAGTAACTCATCTAATTTAGCTTTGGAATGATCTCTTATCAAGGCTTCTTCAGTTTAATCAGTTGGTCCCTGGTAGAAATGGGCTGGTGGGCCCAGGAAGACAAAGTTGAGCTCACTGTTTCTCCTTTTCTTGTTCACCTCCATTCCCAGACAAAATGTGTTGCTCCCGTTCTACGTTCTAATGTCTGTCTTTTGGGATTCCCCTTCAGGGAAGGACTTGCTGCCCAGCTGCAGTGAATGAGGTCAGCAGACAGCATCCAGCTGTCAGTCCTTCACTGTCAACCTCAGCTTGACTTTGGTGATCTAGGTGGTACATGTTCAAATCTACCACGATAACATAACAACCAAATGATGTTTACCCAAGGAATGCAAGGTTGGCTTAACACTCAAACAAATTAGTGTAGTTTGCTACAATAACAGAGAAAAGGACAAAAATCATCTCAAGAAAGATAAAAAAAAAACCATTAGACAAAATTCAAAATCCATTCATGGAGAAAACTAGGAATAGAAGGAAATTTCCTCACTCTGATAGAAGACATCTGTGGAAAAACCTATAGCTAACATTACAGTTATTAGTTAAAGTCTGAATGTTTTTCTCCCAACATCAAGAACATAGCAAGGATTCCTACTTTTACCATTTCTGTTGAAAACAGTAGTGGAGTGTTTAACCAATACAAATAGGCAAGAAAGGAAGTAAACATGAAGGTATAAAAGTTTTCACTCACAGATGAAACTATGTAGCATAGTATGAATGAAAGGAAGCCTTAATAACTCTCAAGACTATTTGCTTAGGGAATAAGGTTTTGAGTAATTGGTAAGAAAGTTTTAAAATCTGTTCTCTCCAGGTTATAGACTTCTAAGAGTCTACCTTACTTTGATTCTGCATAGTTCTGATCTGGCTTTTGTTTACAGAAATGCAGGTATTCATCTTAAGCTTTTCTTGGCTGGCACAATCCCACTGTCTTGTCCACACTCACCACTAGCCTCTATTGAGTCTTAGAGAAACACCATTTCTGTGTCAACTGATTCCTTATCCAATCCAATTTTGACATCTTGCTAAGAATTTTTCTATTTTCCATCTCACATACATTTTCCTATAGTTTTTCTATATTGTTTTTACTTTTTCAGCTCAGATACCTTACATTAAAACAGTTGATAAAGGAAGTATTTAGGATTTATAGGACATATTCATAGTCTTCGGCAACTTAGTGCTCCTGGAAGACCGAAAAAGAAAGATTCTGAGGTCCCCCCCAAATGATGGCTTTTTAAAATTATTTGGGCCTCTATAAAAATCTTGCAATGATTTCATAGATTCCAGGAATCTTTAAACCATCTTGATTCAAGTTTCTTTCTTCATAACATCACCACAGATATCTACCCTGTTCTATATGCATTTCATACCTGTATGTATAAGTATTCCTCCACCTCAGAGTTTGAAAGTAGCCTGCAGAGGCTAAGGTGGTTTTAGGTAGGTCATTTTTCCAGCACTCTGCTTTCTCAAGTTTTCCAGATATGTGTCTCAGTTTAATTAATATGTTTTACATATTACAATCAACTTGAGATATTCCTCCAGAGATGTAACAAGCATGCACTAGACAGGGGAATTGCACAAACTACAGTCCCTCAGGCCAAATCCAGCTCACTGCCTATTTTTGTAAGTAAAGGTTTTTTTTGAAACATGTCTTGCTTTCACAATACAAAGGCAGTGTTGAATGATTGTGACAGAGACAGTATGGCCCACAAAACTGAGAATACTTACTGTCTGACCCATGACAGAAAAAATTAGCTGACCCTGTGCTAGATAATTTTTCCAACTTCCTCCCTGTAGAAGGGAGCTGTGCAGCTATTATTCTTTCATTGAACCAACACTTATTGAAATGTAATTTGGAAACCACTTTGGCACATTGTGGCTTGGCAGGTATGTTAAATACCTGAACCCTAGACTCCATTCTCTGCATCCTAGTGAGGAATCCACACTTTACTGCCCCCAGAGGGAATGTGCTTGACAACCAGAACCCAGAAGACTCCTCCCAGGTGAGGAATGTGTTTTTCTGGGCTGTGGCTAAATCTTCCAGTCTGCTGGCTCATCACCCCTGACTTTTGAGCCAGGTGCTAAGATTTGGAGACAAAGGGCATAGAGACCAGTCATCCATAAATACCACCCTTTTTTGGTCACAGGAATAATCTCTGAAACATTTGGAAATTGATTTCCAGTTTCATTGTGTGTGTTTGCAAACTTTTTGTTGCCATGGTTAAAATCACCCAAATTGTTACTTCATTTTCAACAATAAATTGCTGAAAGGGGTGAACTATGTAAATCCAGAGGTCTGGGGAGAACTCTCATATGGAAACTGGGGGCTCCTGTCTTGGTGCTTCCAGAGCAAACTATACCCTTTAGAAAATATGTTGATTAATCCTGCCTAAGGGAAAAAGAATTCAGGTCACAGCCTGGGCCAGGCTGATTAGGTGCCAATTCCTGAGGATTTTTCTCTGCAGTATCTCCCTTCCTGGCTTCCTCTTTTGCCATCCCATTGCCTCACTGCTACCCTTGGCCTTCATTTGCTCTCCAGTGATTCAGAGCAACAGAAGTTCACTGGTGTCCTGGCTCTGATGCTCACATTGCTGCCTGGCTGATGTGCGAACCACGGCGAAGTGGAGGCAAAACCAGACCCAGGGTTCAGTCTCCTGTCTTCACTCCGAGGCTCTTTCCCTGAGGTCCCTGGCTGCCTTTTGCAGAGCTCTTACCAACGTTTTTATACCTCACCAACTTTTAACTGTTTCTAAAGGCTGGAGAAAGTCCAGTTTAGTGGCTCATTGATTTGGGTACTTACACTTAAGGATCATAACAATATGATGCTTCTCTTTCTACCTATACAGAAAGTGACAGAAAATGGCCAGTTTCTTCTGATTTCTTTTTTAATTAGAAAAGAAGCCAGGGGAATTTATCTTTGGTCTTAAAGTAATCTTGCAAATTTGGATTCTCTTCTTTATCTCCAGCTCACCAGCCCTTGTGGCTTGGTGGATCTGCACGTGCCTGGTCAGGGATGGCCGTCAGCCTCGTAGTGTCCTCTGAGTCCCACACATGAGTGGGGATGACACGTGCTTGCCAGCCATGGCCATTTAACCCTCCCACAGAGGACACACCTCAAATCACCCAAAAGGCCAGAGTATAGGACTCAGGGCTAAAGTCACTGTAAGGAATAAGAGAAAGAAGACGACAGGAGAAGACGGTGCTCTGTGCCATGCCAGTGAGTGTTTGAGAGAGAGTCTGGAGCTGGGCATATGTGGTCTGAATCCCAGCTCTGCCTAGCTGTGTTGCTTAATCTCTCTTTGCCATGAGTTTCCTCATCTGTGGACCTGGGTGGTGTCTCCCACACAGAAGCGTTGTAAGGATCAAATCAGGAAATCAGGTAATGAATAGAAAGGTGCTTGCATAGTATTGAATCAAAATACTTTGTTTTCTTAAGGGTAGAAAGATCTGAAGAAAGGCTCCAAGGAAGGATCTACTAAGGCACAGAGAGTCTACCAGCCTTCTAGAGTACATAACACATTTTTTTAACCTCAAAAAATAGTGGTAAATCAGTCTCCCTGTTATCCCTGTGACACAGTGAGAGTGTTTTTCATTCCCCTACGCCATGCACATTGTAACCACTGGGATGAGTCATTTCCCTGACCCTATTACCATTGACAGTGGGGCACAAGAAGAAGACTAAGGAGCCATGTGTTTATACCATGCCAGTGGGAGTCCCACAAAATAGTTATTGCCCCCAGAAATGTTTTTTTCCCACCACAAATATACAAACATTCTCTGTGATTTTGTATATTCTCTCTTATTCAAGCAGCAGATAGTGTAGGATGGCAATATCAGGATTCATAAATTAATGTTAATTACTGTAACTATAATGTTAATAATTATAACAATGCTAATAATTATGTTAATTTATAATATTAATTATAATTAATTTCATAAGTTAATGTGGGAAAATCTAATATTTGGCAAGCAAAACATCTGTTGTAAATTTAATCAATATATGTGCCTGCACATTAAATGAGTTTGTGTGTGATGTCCCCACACTGTCCCTGGAGCTCAGTGAGTCCTCGAAACAGGGTTGAGGTTTTGGTTATTGTTGTTAATATAAAAACTAGTATCTTTTTTTTTTTTTTTAATATAATTTATTTTATTATCATTAATTTACAATTACATGTGCAATATTACGATTATTA
Organism: Smutsia gigantea; assembly: GCA_032199065.1. NCBI lineage: Eukaryota > Metazoa > Chordata > Mammalia > Pholidota > Manidae > Smutsia > Smutsia gigantea. The sequence goes on along the minus strand of JAVSCE010015101.1, from coordinate 2,526 downwards.
AACTACCCCTTCATCAGGTCCCCCCCACCAACCCCATTACAGTCACTGTCCATCAGCGTAGTGAGATGCTATAGAATCACTACTTGTCTTCTCTGAGCTGTACTGCCCTCCCCGTGCCCCCCCAACATTACATTTGCTAATCGTAATGCCCCTTTTTCCCGCTTATCCCTCCCTTTCCGCCCATTTTCCCCAGTCCCTTTCCCTTTGGTAACTATTAGTCCGTTCTTGGGTTCTGTGAGTCTGCTGCTGTTTTGTTCCTTCAGTTTTTTTTTTTTTTTTACTCCACATATGAGTGAAATCATTTGATACTTGTCTTTTCGGCTTGGCTTATTTCACTGAGCATAATACCCTCTAGCTCCATCCATGTTGTTGCAAATGGTAGGATTTGTTTTCTTCTTATGGCTGAATAATATTCCATTGTGTATATGTACCACTCTTCTTTATCCATTCATCTACTGATGGACACTTAGGTTGCTTCCATTTCTTGGCTATTGTAAATAGTGCTGCGATAAACATAGGGGTGCATCTGTCTTTTCAAACTTTCAAATTGGGCTGCTGCATTCTTAGGGTAAATTCCTAGGAGTGGAATTCCTGGGTCAAATGGTATTTCTATTTTGAGTTTTTTGAGGAACCTCCATACTGCTTTCCACAATGGTTGAACTAATTTGCATTCCCACCAGCAGTGTAGGAGGGTTCCCTTTTCTCCACATCCTCGCCAACATTTGTTGTTGTTTGTGTTTTGGATGTTGGCCATCCTCACTGGTGTGAGGTGATATCTCATTGTGGTTTTAATCTGCATTTCTCTGATGATTAGCGATGTGGAGCATCTTTTCATGTGCCTGTTGGCCATCTGAATTTCTTCTTTGGAGAAGTGTCTATTCATGTCCTCTGCCCATTTCTTAATTGGATTATTTGCTTTCTGTTTGTTAAGGTGCATGAGTTCTTTATATATTTTGGATGTCAACCCTTTATCAGATACGTTTTATGAATATATTCTCCCATACTGTAGGATGTCTTTTTGTTCTACTGATGGTGTCCTTTGCTGTACAGAAGCTTTGCAGCTTGATATACTCCCACTTGTTCATTTTTGCTTTTGTTTCCCTTGCCCGGGGAGATATGTTCATGAAGAAGTTGCTCATGTTTATGTCCAGGAGATTTTTGCCTATGTTTTTTTCTAAGAGTTTTATGGTTTCATGACTTACATTCAGGTCTTTGATCCACCTTGAGTTTACCTTTGTGTATGGGGATAGACAGTAGTCCAGTTTCATTCTCTTACATGTAGCTGTCCAGTTTTTCCAACACCAGCTGCTGAAGAGGCTGTCATCTCCCCATTGTATATCCAAGGCACTTTTATCAAATATTAATTGACTGTATATGTTTGGGTTAATGTTTGGATTTTCTATTCTGTTCCACTGGTCTGTGGGTCTGTTTTTGTGCCAATACCAAATTGTCTTGATTACTGTGGCTTTGTAGTAGAGCTTGAAGTCAGGGAGCGTAATTCCCTGTTTTATTCCTCCTTCTCAGGATTGCTTTGGCTATTCGGGGTCTTTTGTGGTTCCATATGAATTTTAGAATTATTTGTTCCAGTTCATTGAAGAAAGCTGTTGGTAGTTTGATAGGGATTGCATTGAATCTGTAGATTGCTTTAGGTAGTATAGCCATTTTGACAATATTGATTCTTCCTAGCCAAGAGCATGGGATGCTTTTCCATTTGTTAGTGTCCTCTTTAATTTCTCTTAGGAGTGTCTTGTAGTTTTCAGAGTACAGGTCTTTCACTTCCTTCGTTAGGTTTATTCCTAGGTATTTTATTCTTTTTGATGCAATTGTGAATGGAATTGTTTTTCTGATTTCTCTCTGTTAGTTCATCATTAGTGTATAGGAAAGCAACAGATTTCTGTGTGTTAATTTTGTATCCTGCAACTTTGCTGAATTCAGATATTAGTTCTAGTAGTTTTGGAATGGAATCTTTAGGGTTTTTTATGTACAGTATCATGTCATCTGCAAATAGTGACAATTTGATTTGACTTCTTCTTTACCAATCTGGATGCCTTGTATGTCTTTGTTTTGTCTGATTGCGTGGCTAGGACCTCCAGTACTATGTTGAATAACAGTGGAGAGAGTGGGCATCCCTGTCTTGTTCCCGATCTTAGATGAAAAGCTTTCAGCGTCTCGCCGTTAAGTATGATGTTAGCTGTGGGTTTGTCATATATAGCCTTTATGATGTTGAGGTACTTGCCTCTATACCCATTTTGTTGAGAGTTTTAATCAGAATGGATGCTGAATTTTGTCAAATGCTTTTTCAGCATCTATGGAGATGATCATGTGGTTTTTGTTCTTCTTTTTGTTGATGTGGTGGATGATGTTGATGGATTTTCGAATGTTGTACCATCCTTGCATCCCTGGGATGAATCCCACTTGATCATGGTGTATGATCCTCTTGATGTATTTTTGAATTCGATTTGCTAATATTTTGTTGAGTATTTTGCATCTACGTTCGTCAGGGATATTGGTCTGTAATTTCCTTTT